>VZRX01011648.1:16121-26313 GCA_013398075.1 Notiomystis cincta | reverse complement strand
TGAAAGAAGAAAACTCCTTTTTCAGGAGTGTTTTTCAGGCAGAAACCTCCTTTTTTCCCTGCTGGAAACCGAGTGATAACGGGGGCTAGCACCTCGGGCAGCAGCCGGGGAAATGCAGCTGCCCCTGGGGCTGGTCGGGCTGAGCACGGAGCCCTTCGAGGCTGGGAATCACCGCGTCCAGAAGCGAGCGTGTGTCTTCCCCCTGTAATTGCCCCGGCAGCTGCGCGGCCAAAGGGAAAGATGAACCCGCGCACACAAAGAGGCGCCGGGAAATCCCTGCGGCTCCTTCAAATTCACCATTAGCCGCCTCATTAATTTTTTTTTTGCTTCCTCCAGCATGCCCTCCTTGCCCTGCCCCTGCTCGTCCCTCCAGGAGCGGAGCAGGGCCGGGGCTGAGCTTCAATCCCGACTTTAAAGGGCGCAGCTGCGTCTCATCCCTGCGCGTTCCCGGTGGGCTTCTCCCATTCCGGTCACGTCCCAGCTCGCTCTCCGTGCTCGGAATGCCCTGCTCCTCTCATTAACCGGCGGCACAAAGGCTCCCGGCCCTCCCCGGCCTCTTTTTTTGGGAAAAGGAGGTGGCGTTCCGAAGGCAGCGCCACACGCAGGGTGTCCTTTCGGGCAGCATCCGCATCACAAAGGCGCGGCGTCGTCGGGAAGGGCTCACCTCCAGCTCACCTTCCTGTCGCCTCCCAGCGCTTGTCCACACGCACTCAGGAATGTAATTCCCGGCCATGCTGGCACGTGTGCCGGGGCGAGGGGGGTGTGACAGCGCCGGGAGCCCGTGGTGACAGTTCCATGTCCCTAGGAGTGGCCTTTTCCTGTTGGCGCACAGGACGCGCTGCAGCCCTGCTGCATCCCCGCTCCTCCTGGCAGGGGCTCCCGCTCCAGCGGTTCTGCTCCTGCTCCAGCTGTTCCCGGCCCGCTCCAGCTGTTCCCGGCCCGCCGCTCTGTCCCCGACACACCCCCCTGTTCAGCCCTCCCGGTCACTGCTCTGTGCACCTATTCTCAGCCCTCTCTCCGTTCTAGTTTCACTCGTCCCAACCTTTATTTCCCCTTCCCCAGCCCCCGTGGGAAGTTCTTTGCAGACCTCGGGCCAGCTGCGGCTTTTCCCAGCGCCCGAGGGCGAACAAAGCCACCGAGCCCCTCACAGGGGAAGGAGGAGGAGGAGGAAAACCCAAAAAAAGACCCAAAAAGCCCCAGTAAAAGCTGCAGAGACGAAGTGCTGGAGCTCAGGTGTTAAGGCGAGTGGCGGGGGGTGTTTTATTCCATTTCCCTTCTGCATGCGAGGCCCGCCCTCTCCCCGCCATTGGCTGCGACTGGTGGCCTCCCAGCTTTTGTACGCGGGGAGATGCAGCTGTCAGCCCGCCCGGCTCCCGATCCCGGCTCGCTCGCGGAGTAGGAATGGCCAGGAGGAGGTCGCCTGTTGCCCTCCTGGTGGCCCTGTGGCTCGGCCAGCTGGGCACATGGGCAGCGGGGCGCCCCAAGGTGAACCCCAGGATCATCGCGGCTCCCCAAGGTGAGTCCCGGGCTGCACCCTCGGGATGCGGCTGCTCCCTGCGCCGGCTCCTTCCTACCTGGGTCTCGTCCTTTCGGCAGAGTCGGGCTATTTTTATTTCTTTTGTGTCCTCGGGGAGGCTTTTTGGCTCTCTTTAAACCCAGCTAAAACGCCTGTGGGCTCAGGCTTCTGGCTTTTAATTGGATTTTTAGACCGTTCTTTCCCTTTTCATGGTTTAAAAGCGTTTTCCTACGAGCTGGGGGCATTAAAGGCTGTCGAAAAGCTTTTTTTCCCCCTATCAGCCGGGTGAATTAAAGGCTGTCAAAAAGCTCTGAGGCGGCCACAGGACACATTTCCTAACTTGGAGCTCTCCAGAAAGGAGAAGTGTATTTACATAGTTAATGCACTTATTTATCTGCTTTAATTCGCCCTGCTTGCTGCAGACGAGTTTGGTGAGTAAATATTTGCGGAGGACCCCCGGTCTCGGGAAAAACAAAAATTTATAAACGGCACGTAAAGACTTTGTAACCAGACTGGATCTCCGCAAACCCGAACAAAGAAATGTTTTCAAGCTCCGAGCCTGGTGTGTCGGCGCTGGTTTCATCCCGAGCTTTGGGACGAATCCCCTCCGGGCTGGCTGGAACAAAGACCCCGTTGGCTTTGGCTGGGCGGGCGGGCCGGGCTCTGCCGCACAAGGGCTCCTCTGTGCTCCCCATCCCTGGCAACTTCCGAGAACGCCCATTTCCCCCGCTTCGTTCCGTGCCATCTGTTATCCCTCTGCCGGCACTGGCGGTGCCCTTGGCCGGCCGCGGGGCTGGCAGCGCGGGGGGTGCTGGCCGTGTGCGCGGCTCGGGGGTGGCCTCTGCCTGTCACCTTGTCGCACAAAGGCGAGAGGCACCGGCACGCAGGGCAGGGGAGGTTGCTCCGCTATGGCGTCACCCGTGGTGGCTGCAGGCAAACCAAGGGGCTGGGAAAAGGGGGCGGGAGGTGCTGCTCCGGGGGGATCCCCCCTGTCCCCTGCAGGGAAAGTGCTGGCGTTTGGCGTGGCTGGAAGCGCCCGTCGCCGAGGGAAAGGGAGGGATAGAGCGGCAGATCCTCACCTGTGTCCCTGCACAGTGCTGTCATTTGTCCACCCCCCGAGTCAGGGCGATGCTGAAGGCTGCGAGGACCTTTCACCGAAACCAGTTAGCGTTAGGATGCTCACCTGCTCAGCTTATATCCTCTAATTATTTCGGAGAGCTCGGCAGGACTCCAGGCCAAGAGGGATTGCAGTCAGGGAAGGGACGGGAGCCAGCCGTGTCCTATTTAACAGCTCCTCGGTGTAACCTCTACCCTGCAGAAGTAGGGCTGTGAGTGAAGGACGACGGTGGCGAGGAGGAGGGTGAAGAAACAGGCCAGGGGCTGCTGTGGCTGAGGAGCCCCGGTGAACTTCCCCCCGCTCCGGGCACAGTGAAAGCTCAGCATGTTCAGCGACGCCGGCGCTCAGCACGTGGCTGCTGCAGCTGCAGCCCCGCTCCCAGCCCGTCCCTCGCCGTGCGGGGGGGATGGAGCCGCAGGGCTGATTTTCAGCTCGGCCCCGCCGTTCCTGGCGGTGGCGGCCGGATGGAGAGCAGCGCTGCGGGCCCGCCGCTGCCTTTGCAGTGGTGCAGGGCTGGCCCCGGCCCTGGGCTCTGCGGGAGCTGGCAGCTCTCCCTAATTAAATTTCTTACACGCCACAGCCCCGCACCAGCAGCAGGTGATGCAGCTCGGCAAAGGCACCTCCACGTGCCCCGGCCCTGAGGAGGCCGAGGGCGCGGATCTCTGGGGCTGGGCAGGGCCGGGCTCTCCGCAGGAGGGATGGATCCCTCCCCGCCGGCAGCGCAGGGGCACGGCAGGAAATTGGGCAGAGCTGCAGCTGCTTTTCCACCGCTCAGCCTCGCTGCCCTCACCAGCGCCGTGCCCTGCCGCGTCCCTGACACCCAAAGTCTCGCTCGACCGCTTTGCGGTGGCTTTGGTGACATCTGGAGTGTCCCTCAGCGGGGAGAGCCCTGCCCTCCCTGCAGGCCCCCGAACCGCTCCGCTGTTTGGGCCCCCATCCCCAGTAAGAAATAGGTGAGGAGGGGACGTGGTAAACTGGGACAAAATGTGCCCAGGCTGAGGCGGCACAACCCTGAGCTCAGACCTGCAGACAAAGGAACACCGCGGGCCTGTCTCGGAGCTTGGAGCTCCGGGATTGATAATTCCCGCACTTCGGAGCGCGGCGTTCCGCAGCTCCACGGCCCCTGGAGCCGGGCCAGCACCTGCACAGGTGGCCAGCTCCGGCTGCCGGCGGCCGAGCGGCCGCGGCCGGGCACTGCCGCTTCCGCGGAGCCCGGAGCGAAGGTCAGCTCCGCAGCACTGCTCGGAGCTCGAGCGCCTCGGGCCATTTGCTCTGGCGGGGTCTTTGCCCCGTTCCCCTTGGTGGCTGAGCTGTCTCCTGGCCGCTGCCCTTCCCCGTGTCCCGCGGAGGGAGATCCCTCCGGGCTGAGCTCCCGTCATCCCTTCCCTCCCTATCCTCCTCTGCCTCCCTGGATTTTTCCAACGAAGCGCCGAGCTGGGCTCTGCTTTGGGAAGGGTACGGCCGCATCCCACGCGGAGCTTTCGCCCCTCGGCACGGCTCCCGTGTTCCGCGTGTCCCGGGCCTGGGGGGGGATGGCGGCGGGAGGGGCCGCCCCAGCCCGGCTGTCTCCTGACCGGAAAGTCACCGAGCATCGGCAAAACGCTGAGCGTGGCACGGAGCCTGCGGGCGGGCTCGGGCTGCTGCAGCCCGGGGCCTTTGCAGCGCAGGCTCGGCTCGAGCTGCTGCCACGCTCAGGAATTTGTCCCTGCTCAGCCACACGTGCAGAGATCCGAGGGAAACTCGCATGTTCGCGTTTACACCGCGGGGTGGGACGGGACCCCGGCTGTTTAATTATTCCCAGCTCATTAACAGGTGAGCTGGAAGCCGGAGGGAGCAGGTTCTGAGATAAGCGGCTCCCCGAGGGAAAAGGAAGATTATACAATTGACCCTCGGCGGGGTGAGCCGGCTCCAGCCCGCCCCGGGATACAAGGGGCCCTTGGAATGGCAGCTCTGGGAATCTGCCTGGAACGGCTCCTGGGCTTTGCTAGGCTTGGCTGCCTCCTCGCCTGGGAGAGCTGCGTCAGCAGGGCTGGGGGAGCTCTGCGGGGAGCTCTCCGTGCCCTGGCGAGCGGGGCTGGCTCCCCCCAGAACCTTCTGGAAAGAGCTGCAGAGCGGCTTGGGACAAGGGGCGGAGGGACAGGACACAGGGAATGGCTTCCCACTGCCAGAGGGGATATTGGGAAGGGTCCTTCCCTGGGAGGGTGGGGAGGGGCTGGGATGGAATTCCCAGATTTGCTGCGGCTGCCCCCGGATCCCTGGCAGAGTCCGGGGCCAGGTTGGACATTGGGGCTTGGAGCAGCCTGGGACAGTGGAAGGTGTCCCTGCCTATGGCAGGCGTGGGATGATGGGATGCGATGATCTTTAAGGTCCTCATCTCTTCCCGTTGTGGCAAAGGAGGGATTTCTGGTGCCAGCAGCAGCTTTTCCTCCTCAGTGACAGCATCTCGGGGTTTTTTCGTGGTCCCATGGTGTGAAACATCTTTGTAGGACACTTTCCCACAAAGCTCTCGGAGCATCACCATTTCCAGGAGAAAGCTGCTCGCTTTCCCAGCAGTGCTATTTTCTCCTTTTCACAGGGTTGGGGGATGCTGGGAGCTGAAAATGTTGGTTGGGGAGGAAAAAAAAAGGGAAAAAAAAAGAAAAAGAAATATGTTTTGCTGCGCACAGATTGAAAAAGAAGAAAAGCAAACCAAACAAATGGAGTGAATCACAGCCACCTCCTGTTGCAAGAGCACGACACAAAAACAACAGGCAGGGCACAACTAATGGAAGTTGTGGCTGGAAAAGGGAGACAGATGCCAATTCCTGACCAACTTCCCAGCTCTGCACCAGCCAATTTGGGGACGGAACTGCTGAAAATTGGCCTGGGAAGGTGTTCTGTGGGTGATGCAGTCAGACTCGGTGCCTTAAATGGGACAAACTAAATTTAAACCCGAGTGCTCGAGAGTACAAACTAAATCTAAGCTTGAGCACGAAAGAAATCCAAGTGCAGAGTACAAGGTGCTTTTTAAGGAAAATCTCGCATCCCGAAAAAGGGCTGGGAGGTGAGCGAGGAGGGGCAAAGGGCTCGTGCAGCCACCTCCATCCGCTGGCGTGTGGCTATTCCCGGCTGCTCCAAGAATAGGGCTCCTCCTGTGGGGCAGGCACCCTTTTCCTGCCGGTCCCGGCTCCACCCGGAATGCCGTGGGAGTGCCCCGAGGGTGGGAGGTGGAAGCATCTGCCATAGTTCAGCAGCGGTTTGGGTGGTGGGGACGGGTTTGGGGTAATAAATCGCGCCCTTAGCGACAGCTCTGCTTCTGTCACTCGTCCCCTCCCCAGTCTGAGTCCCGTTCACTGGGTCAGGGCCACTCTGCAGTGATGATTCCATGTCTCGGCATCCTCTAAGGTCAAATATTCCCTGAACTGGGTGTGGCGCTGTGGGAGGGAGAGAGCGCCGCGAGTTTCAGGAGTTCTGGGAGTTTCCTTCAGGAATTGGCAGCCAGCCCCAGCCAGACACCTGTCCTCGGGCTTTGCTTGGATCTTGGAGCTTTGGGAAGTGTGGTCCGAACTCTGCTTTCAAATTCCTGCCCCTGAGGCTTCCCAAGTCTGGGAAATGCAGAGCCAGGGCTGAACATCCCTGTGAGGGGGATGGGCATCCTGTGTCTGGCTGCTGGGGGTCAGCGGGCACAGGGGGGTGCTGGAGAGGGCTCCGTGGCATTCCTTGGCACAAACCCCAAATGTCCCAGGGCTGGCACCCACCTGGAGCTCAGGGCAGCTGTGCAGCAGCAGCAGGAGCCTGGGAAGAGCACGGCGGGGCCATTCCCGATCCCACTGCACTGCACACGCCTCACCTGTGCTCCACAGGGATAAAAACTCTGGATCTTCCCACTCGGGCCTCCCTGGGGAACCCTCCTGGGAAGGGTTTTCCAGCTGCGGGGAGGTGAGGTAGGGAAGCTGATTGAGCGGGGTTGCTCTGCTGGATGCTGCTGGAGCTGCTCGGGGAGGTTTGACCCCCTGGAAGGCCTTTTCTGGGAAATCGACGCCTGGATGTGACTTTCCTGGCGTGGGAGGGGCTCCCCGCATCCCGCCGAAGCCATCCTTTGTTGTGTTGACACAACATCCAGCGGTGCTTGAGCCATTGTTCCGCCGGCCGTGGGATAGAATTCCAGAATCACGCACTGCCGCTTCCCAGCTCCCGCCGGGAGTGCGGCACAGCCTGGGACCGCCACTGCGGAGCGGAGCCTTTGGAAAGTCACAAAACCTGGCTCTAAATTTAGCCCCTGCCAGCCGCGGGGTGCAGCGAGCGGCTCGGCGCCGGGGCAGCCGGGAATGCCGTACCTGCTGCATGGCAGAAATCCACGGAATCAAAGGCTCCGGCCTCACCTTGCAGCTCCAGTGCTGCATAATTGTGGGGGGGGAGCGAGCAGGGGAGAGTGGGGCCGTGTTAGTATGCATGGAATTGCTGCCGAGCCCGCCAGCGAGGGATTTGGTGGTTAATAAGGAGAATTCCAGCGTTCCTGGAGCGTGGGGCGAGCAGAGCCCTGGCTTTGAATCCAGGGCTTGTTCCCCCTGGGGTGCAGCTATGGGGTCTCTTGTTGCTGGCTGAGTGGGTGTTTGGGATCGATTCCAGCGCCAGCTCCAGCTCGGAGGCTGCTCAGAGAGGGGATAGCGGCAGCGCAGCTCCCAGAAGAGCTTTGGAGCAATCCCAAGCCCGGCAGTTCAGTTACCAAAACCCAAAAAGGATTTTTCCCCCCCATTCCTGCCCCAACTTTCCCCAAGGCGCTCCTAGAAATAGCTCGGGAACGGTTGATGTGCCGGGATATTTGCCTCTGGAGTGACTCTGAAAAAGCTCGTTTGTGAGCTCTCAGAGTGCCCTGCCGGGCATTGGGATCGCAGCTTTTGTGGGATGGATCCCTGGTAATGCGGGCTCCATTGTCTGCCTGGCTCCAGAAAAGCCGGGAATGGCAGGGATCTCTCCAGGGCACAGCGAGCACCCTGTGAGCGCAGGAGCTGCAGGAACAGAGGGCCGAGGAGCCAGGGAAAAGCGGGATGTGCGGTGTGGAGGCAGCCGGGGCTGGGAAAGCCCTTCCGGGGAGGATGTTGGCGTTTGCGGTCCCGCAAGGCCGTGCCCTTCCCTGGGAGGGGAGCTCGGAAGCGCTGGGGAGGCAGAGATAAGAGGAGAGGAGAGATCGCGGAGTTCTCCTGGCGAGCCATGACTGGCTGCTCATCTCCCGAGCGGCTCGGGGGCACGGCAGGGTGAGGAGCTGCGGGTGAGCCCCGCGGCCCTGCCTTGCTGCGATCTCGGCATGAGAGAGGCGGAAGATGCCTCAGGCTGCTGGGGCGGGTGTGCTGCGCTTCCCCCCCGGCCTTTCACACCGCTCTTTCTGGGGTTTCCTCTAGGCTCCTGTGCCCCTCAGCGGGGTTTCAGGGCTGCGTGTCCCCCGCTTGTGCTGCCCTGTGCTGGTTCTGAGTGAGCAGCTGGAGCTTCCCCCAGGTCCCAGATGGAAAATGGGAAGGGAGGCAGCCCACGGCCCAATCCTTCCCTCCCAGCTCGGCTGCTTTCGGGAACCGCAGCCTTTCCTGCAGGATGGAGGGAACGCGAAAATTCCTGTCAGGGCTTTTACCTGCCCCTGCTGATGGGAAAGCACTTTGGAAACGCATTTAACTGCTCCATCCCTTTTGGGATGCAGCTGTGGGAAGGCCTGGCCGGGGCAAGGCCGTGACCGCAGCATCGCTGCCGTACCTGGCCCGTGCCCTTCCCTGCCCCGGGGGGATGGGAGAGACTGAGCTGTCTTTGAAATATGTGGGAGAGGACCGAGAATTCCAAGAGGACTGGCTAATCCGCGTTCCAGCTCCAGCGGGGGATGGACACAAGCCGAAACTTCCCGTGGCAGGGAGCGGCGCGTTCTCCCGGCCAGCAGGAGCGGGCAGTGCCTCCCTTTAGCAAGGAGCGCTTTCAGCCCTCTGCCTGCCTGTTTTCCACAGCTGCTCTCCAGGAGTTCTGGGCGTCCCTGCTGCTTGCAGGGGCAGGGGAGAGCAGGGAAGCACCAACCCCTCCCCAGCCTGCCAGGCACCGGCTCGTGGCCACACTCCAGTCAGCTCCGAGCCGAACGGGAGGAGAGCAGGGAGGGAGGGAGGGAGAGTGACGCCAGGATGATGTTTGGACAGGGAGGAAGCTCTGGGGGGATGGGACAGGAACCTGGAGGTGTCACTTCTGCTCTGTTTCTTCTGCTTCCTTTGAGAAATGACCCCTTTTGGAGCACGAGACAAACTGAAACACGGTGGGGCTGCTCTGGGGTGACCTCTCAGCCCTTCCACGCCTCTCCTGCTCCACAGGGGTGTCCAAGGGCCTGGCCCCGGGGATGCTCGGGGAGCACAGACCCCGGTCCTGGGGTGCAGCTGCCCAGGGTGGGGACAGGAGGGAACAGAGAGGAGGAAGAGGCCTCCACATATTTCTTGCCTGTTGCATTTCTCGTTTCACCTCCTTCTCGGAAACCCGCGCAGAAAATGTGAAATGTGTCACTTTTCACGCGGTGTGGTGGCGGCAGCTGCAGCGTGCTGGGACCTCGCAGCCACAACCCTTCAATTATTCCGTGGCAGGTCAGAGCAAACCTACCCAAAACGCTGCTCCTGAAATGCCTCATTCACAGTCAGAGTGTTCCTAAAAAAAACCCCATTGCTGCAGGCTCTGCTGGGTCCCAGGAGCCCCTCAGGCTGCCTGAGGCATCCATCCCATGGGAAGGGGACATTCCTGGGTGAGCAGGGCCCTGGGGAGCACCTCCCTGTCCCCACTGGTGTCACACTGTTCCCTCGTGTCACTTCGCTCCCTTTGAGCAAAGTCACGCTGGAAGGAAAACTTAGCACAGCAGCTCCTTGGAGACATATTTCCTCTTCCTGAAATGCCTCAAGTTGGGAATTTATAGATCATCTAAAAAAAAAAAAGAGGAAAAAATGCAGCTTGCCTTCTTGCTGGCATCCGTGGTGGAGCTGGGGAGGAAGGCGGCGGGGCTGGGAGCGGTGTGGTGAGCCCAGCCCTGCCCCAGGGGACCTGGTAGGGCTGCAGGGTGTCCCTGTCCCCCTGGGGTGGCTGCTGTGGTGGACATGGCCCGGCTGCGGTTTGCCCAGGCAGCTGGGAAATGCAGGGATCGTCCTCCTCGCCTTGGCCTGGCCAAATTCCAGCTGCACTGCCGGGTGATGTGGGAGCAGACATGGAATTCTGACTCCGACGGGGTGACTCAAGCAGTGCACCTGAATCACATTCCCGGGAAAACCGGACCTGGGCTGCTCCTCACTCATCCTGCATTCTCTCACGGGGGACGGGGAGTGGGACAGGGATCGGTGTCACCGCATCCGGATGGCTCCCGATCGATTTGCCAGGTGCGGGATGATGTGGAGAGCCCGGGATGCTCGGCCCTGACTCAGAGCCGGGATGATGGCGCAGGTGCAGGGGTGACATCAGGGGACACTCCCACATTCCCTCCACTCCTACATTCCCGATCCCAAGCCGGATCGCGCCGAGCCGCGCTGTCATCGAGGTCAGAATCTGTCACGGCCGTTGGGAAAGAAAGGAAGGAGAGAAGC
>VZRX01011648.1:264-16006 GCA_013398075.1 Notiomystis cincta | reverse complement strand
CACCGCGAGCGACGGCGCTGCCCCCGTTACAGCGACAGTTCCCGGGGGAGCCGCCTGGGCGTCGGGAACGCGGCGGCACCGGGACGCGGCCGCCTCCGCCGCGCTGCCAGGGCTCGTCACGGCGCCCGTGCCAAGCCCGGTTTTCCACGGGCGGGCGGCCCAGCCGCGCGGCTCCCGCGTGGGACACACAGCCCGCTCTCCCACCTCGTATTCCGAGGCGATTCCCTGCCCTTAGAAAGGCTTTGCCTCGTGCCCGCTCCAGCTCCCGAAACCCTGCAGGTTCTGCTCCCATCCTGCTTCCACTTTCACTTCTCGCCAGCTTCATCTCAATTCCTGATTTTAACGCGGCCGAGCCGTCACCTCCGTCCCGGGCTGCCCCGGCACCAGCATTCCCACAGAACTCCCCGCCTCCCGGTGCCGCGAGCGGTGCGAGCCGGTGACTCAGGAGCGTCTGGGCTGCGGGAGCCGCTGCCAGCCGGGAATGCTGGAGCGAGGAGAGGGAAGGCGGTGCTGACTCAGCCCCAGCGGGCCGGGGGATGGAGTTTGCCGGGAGAGGCTGCAGCCCACGCTGCCCCTCTGCTCCGGAGGCGGGAGCAGCCGGCTCTGGGATGCTCTGGGATGCTCTGGAGTGGCCTTGGGCCCTCAGGGAGCCGATTGCTGTGTCCAGATGGGCAGCAGGATCGCTCCCTTCTCTCCATTGCATCCGGAGCATCTCTCGATTGCCTTCCCTCAGCCCCAGGCATCCTTCCGAGATGCGCCGGGCCGCCTCCCTCCCTGATTTGATGTTTCTGCTCCCCTCCCCTCTGGCGTGGAGCTCTCTCGAGCACAAAGCCGCCCTTTCTCCCATTCACACCGCCGGAGCAGGGACATTTCCAGGGACAGTGGTGCCATTGATTCCTGCGCCGGCCGTGGGGCTGGCGGCAAATGCCGGGCAGAGGGGCTCGGCGGGGTCAGCCAGGCTCTGGGAATGAGCCCTGTGTCCCCTGGAGCTCCGGGCTTGGATTTGGGAGCAAGGGTGACGGTAGGGACAAGCCTTCCCCCTCCCAAGGGGACGAGCCTTTGTTCCCAGTGTCAAAAGCAGCTTTGGGCTTGCCGGGAGAGACGTGTCCCATTCTTTGGGGACACAATGGGATGTGGTCCCGTCCCTGGAAGTGCCCAAGGCCAGGTTGGACGGGGCTTGGAGCACCCTGAGACGGGTGGAACTGGCTGGGCCTCAGGGTCTCTTCCAGTCCAAACAATTCCATGATTTTACGGTGCTGTGGGCCATTAGACGCCCTTTGCCTCCTCATCCTCACCCCTTGAAGGTGTTCAGACCCCAGATTCCCAGTCTGGGGGTGCAGGGGTGCTCCCCCACCCTGCCGGGGGAGAAGGGGATCGCACCCCTTCCTCAATCCAAGCTGCTGGAGGCGGAGCAGGACTCGGGACCAGCTCGGCAGGGCCGCCGCAGAGGCAGAGAGACCCCAGCAGCCGCTCTTGGAAGCCTCTGGAGCCTCCGCTGCCAGTGCAGGAGCTCAGCCCAGGCTCGCTGGTGGGCCCTGGCTGGCAGAGCTGTTTCCTCTCGGCTCCGTGATTCACAGCGGTCCCCGGGGAGCTGCAGGATAAACAACAGCGCTGGCGCCGGCCAAATGATTGTTTAGGGCTGGTTTGTTTTGGCCTCGCGGCTCAGCAGGGCTCGGGAACGCCGGGAAGAGCCTCCAAGGGAGCCCCAGGGCAGGAGAGAAGCGTGAAAGAGGAAGGAGAGCTGCGGGTGGAGCTTTGACTGGGTTAGCAGCAATTTAGGGGCTGGAGGTTCAAACGGGAGCAAAGTTTGTGAGGTCTGGTGTCGGTGATGGGGTCACAGTGCCTTGGGGGGTCCCCACGAGTGGGGTTTTGGGGGCTGCTGGCAAGGGAGAGGGTGTGAAAGGGATGATTCCTGTCCTGGGCAGGCTGGGACTGCGCCTGGCTGAGGGCAGCAGGATCCCCGCGGAGGACTCTGTGCCGGCTGCTCCAGGTTTCTCCGAGCCCTTGGACACGGGACCGGCAGGGAAGGCTGGGCGGGGCACAGGGGCAGGCAGGGACCGGGATCAGCCGGGCCGAGGGGAAGGGCACGCAGGGGTGTCCCCTCCTTGTGTCCCCACCCTCTCCCTGTGGCCGCACAGCCCGTCCCAAACCGGACCCGGGGGTTCTGGCAGCTTCCCCGAGCCCTGCTGGGAAAATTCTGCTTGTTGAGCCCCGCAGGGATGAGGGACCCCGAGGAGCTGGGGACAACCCCACAAAGCCAGCAGGAATTCGGTGGCCGCGGTGACCTCCAGTGTGGCTCTTCCCTCTTGGCTCGGCGGGGCAGAGGGAGCGCTGTGCTGGGCAGAACTTGGCTTGTCCCTGCTAAATTCCAGCCCTATAAATAGCGAGAGCCACGTGCCGCTGATTAATTGCCCGCCGGTGCCGGCTGCCAGCTCCGGCTGGGAGCGCTCGCCGGGGCAGAGGGCGCTCCCTTTGGGAGAGGGAAAAGAAGGAATGCCGGCCTCGGAGGGCCCGAGCAGAGGGCAGCCTCGATCCCTGGAGCCATCGCTGGGCTGCCATTCCATGTCTTGGCAGTTTGGGACCCCGGGGGGACAGCAGACACCCGGGGGGGACAGAGCGCCCTGCAGCACAGGGCCAGCCCCCGGCCCAGCTGGAGGGTGTCGGCAGGGAAGGGGAGCTGGAAGAGTTCCAGGCTGTGAGAGAGGAAGGGCAGAGGGGCAGCTGGGTTCCAGCTGGGCCGTCCGAGGCTGGGCCAGGGAGCCCAGGACTTGTGGCTTTATGTGAACCTTTCCCCTGTCACACCTGGGCTCTGGCCTGGCCATCCAAACCCTGTCCATCCTCCTGGAGATCCAAACCTTGTCCATCCTCCTGGCAATCCAAACCCTGTCCATCCTCCTGGAGATCCAAACCTTGTCCATCCTCCTGGCAATCCAAACCCTGTCCATCCTCCTGGAGATCCAAACCTTGTCCATCCTCCTGGCCATCCAAACCCTGTCCATCCTCCTGGAGATCCAAACCCTGTCCATCTTCCTAACAGTCCAAACCCTGTCCATCCTCCTGTCTCTGGGATCAAACGCTGTCCAACCTCCTGGAGATCCAAACCTTGTCCATCCTCCTGGCCCTGGGGAGGAGGTGGAGGATCCAAATCTCTCTGGGGCTGCCCAGAGTGGTTGCCAGGGTCGAGAGGGATCCCTCATCCCTCAGCAGGGATTCAGGAGGAGCTGGATGCTGGGAGGCAGCGCTCAGAGCCAGCAGCTCCTGCAATCGCAGCTCCCAGAGCAGTTCCCCCGCTTCCTCTCTCCATTGTGGAGCTCTCCCGTCCCGGGGGCCCAGGGGACAATGGCCGGAGCCTGGGAGCCGCCACCCCTTTCCCAGCCCTCCCGGAGGGCCCCGTTGTCCTGCTTTTCCTCGGCGCTCCAAGGCCACGGGAAGGGAGGGGATGAGCCCGCGGGTGCTGCACGGCGGCTCCCTGACGCGCGTGCCGTTCCCAGGTGCCAAGGAATATGTGTTCCCGCGGAGGGAGAGGTTCCCGGTGTTCTTCCACCAGGAAAACACCTCCTCCATCTACGTCGGGGGCGAGGGGAGGCTCTACTACTACGACTTCGCCACCCGCGAGAACTACACGGTGAGGAGGCTCTGCTAACGGGTTTGGCCTCAAATCCCTACGCAAAGTGCCCAGGATCCAGCTCCCAGCCCACAATCCAGCCCTGGAAGAGCCCTGTCTCTGCCCGGCCTCCAGGAAGCAAAATCCCAGCAGGAAAGGAGGGCTGCAGGGAGGAATCTCCCGCCTTGGCCCTGGGTGGGTTCCTCCCTCCTCCTCCACTGACCCTTCCTGAAGGATCAGTGGCGCTCAGGTTCTGTCACTGGGAGAGGCTCCGGTCCCGCTCTTTCCCTTGGAGCTTTTCCTCTGAGGCAGGACGCTCTGAGCCAGGCAGGGAGTTGGGAGAGCAGCAAAACCCCGCAGTTGGCATCCCCATGACGCCTTCTCGTCCTTCCCAGTGGCCTCCTCATCCCTCCCAGGGATCCAGCCCGGCCTTCCCGAGAGATTTCAGGCTCCAAGGGTGGGGGACAAGGACACCTCGCGTTCGGTGACCTTGCAGCGTGCCGAGCCCACGCCTGCCGGTGTTGAGAGAGCAGGAATGAAAAAGTTTCCCTCCCTTTTATCCTAGGAAGAGTTCCCAGTGAAAAATGAAGGCCAGTGTGTGATGTCTGGGAATTTGGTAGGTCCCACCTGTAAGGGAACAGTGGGATGGGCAGGGCTGGAGGATTTGGGTTGAAGGAGGGAACAGTGGGATGGAGAAAGGCTGAAGGATTTGGGTTGAAGGAGGGAACAGCAAGATCAGGAAAGGCTGAAGGATTTGGGTTGAAGGAGGGAACAGAAAGATGAGGAAAGGCTGAAGGATTTGGGTTGAAGGAGGGATGGGAAGGGCTGGAGGATTTGGGTTGAAGGAGGGAACAGTGGGATGAGGAGGGCTGGAGGATTTGGGTCGAAGGGGCTGCGTGTGTTACTCACGAGCTCCCTCTGGATGAGGAGATCCGGGAAGATCCAAGGAAAATCTGGGAGGCAGTGTGGTGCTGAGGGCTTTGCCGCGGCATTCCCAGGCTGCTCTCCCCCCTGCAGGAGGACAGCCGGAATTACCTGACCCTGGTGGAGCAGTACGGGGACGGGCTCCTGGTGTGCGGGACCGGCGCCTGCGCTCCCACCTGCTGGAACGTGGTACGGCTCCTCCCCTCGGCCCGGGCAGGGAAAAGCCGGCTTCCCGCAGGGCCTGATCCCACTCGGATCCCTTTCCATCCTTCCCCAGACGCAGAGGAAGGAGAGCCCGCCTTGGGATGGGAGAGGGATCGCTCCCTTCACCCCTGACTCCAACACCCTCGTCGTTGTTGATGGTGAGGGGGATGTTTTCCCATTTTCCCGTTTTCCAGGGGCTGTGCTGTGCACAAAGGTTCCCTGGGACAAACAGGGACCCTTGAGGCTGCTCCAAGGGCTCCTTCCCCTGCTCTGGGTGGCCTTGGCGCTCCTTGGTTTGTCCCCACGGAAATGCGCATCCCTTTAGGAGGGAAGTTGGAGATTCCCACCCAGGGCGTGAGAGGGGGGCTCTGTGTGGGAGGAACGTTGGGAATCGGGAATGCTTCAGGTTGGGAGAGACCCTGGAATGAGGGGCCTGCAGTGACCCCACTGCTCCAGGCCTGGTGAGGGGACAGGCGAGGATCCTCCCCAAGAGTCCATCCCTGCCGCCCTTTAAGGGTTGGGAATCCTGTCCAGATGGAGATTCCCATCCATCCCATCTCCATGAATCCTCATCCTGGCTCCTTTCATTCCTTCTCCTCCCCCCAATCCCTGCAGGCCAGGACATCTACTCCACCATCAAGAAGAGCCAGCAGAACGGGAAGATCCCTCGTTTCCGCCGCGTGAGGGGCGGGGGAGAGCTCTACACGAGCGACACGGTGATGCAGAGTGAGTGGGGGACCCTGCTCCCACAGCTGGCACAGGACACAGCTGTCCCCTGAAGTGGCCTCTCCTTCCTTGGGGATGGGGAAACGAGGCTGGCAAGTCCCTCTTGCAGGGTGGAAGGAAATTGGGTTGTGCAGAGATGCTCAGCGGTGTTGGGCAACTCCCGGTGCGGGCAAACCCCGGCCGGGGTGAAACCTGGGGCAGGGACACGCTGGGGACATCACAGGGCCCTGCTGCACTTCCATGGGGCTGGGGGGCTTCCCAGGGACACCGGGAAATGGGGGATTGCTGGGAGAAAAAATGGAATTAAAACAATGCTAGGGTAAAACAGGGAGGGGGAAAGCAAAGCAGACCTGAGAGCCACAGGGCTGCCAGGCTGATGCCAGGACATTCCCTGGCATGGGAACCCTGGACATTCCCTGCCATGGGAACAGCAGCTAAGGGTGCTCAGAGGGAAGCAGGGATGCCCACCATGGAAGGGATGTATCAACAGGAACAGCATCACGGGGTTTTTCCCAATAAATAGCAGAGACTTCTCCTTTTGAGGGATTCTTCCTTCCCACAGCAGCTCCCAGAGCGAGGGACTCGGGTTTCCTTGGCTTGCCCAGGGTCCAGGGAGCTGTTCCCTGCAGGGAATGAGTCCGTGGAGTCAGGCAGGAGGCAGAGGAGTGGGAAGCACTGGGAAGGTGGCGGGGGAGGCCGGGCTGGGCGCTGTCCTTTCCCTGGGCGCAGCTCCGCCCCATTCCCTGCCCTGTCCCCAGCGGGGGCGTCCCGGGTGAAACCCGTGTGGCTCAGGCCGCGGCTCGGTCCCTCCCGTCCCCAGACCCTCAGTTCGTCAAGGCCACCACGCTGAGGCACGAGGAGCCCCACCAGGACAAGATTTATTACTTCTTCCGCGAGGACAACCCGGACAAGAGCCCCGAGGCGCCCAGGAACATCTCGCGGGTGGCCCAGCTGTGTAAGGTACGTCGGGGACAGCTCCGGGGGTGACAAGGGACGTGCCGGCTCCCCGGGCTTGCTTTGGCCCCTCTGGAGGGGCACAGCCACGTCCCTCGGCCTCCCAGGGGACAGAATTCCCCGCTCCGTCTCGCCGGGAACGCAGAGGGGCGGGATCATCGCCGCGCCCCCGGTCCCCATTGACGCCCGGGGATGCGGATGTGGGGCTGTTCCCTGCCACGCCCTGACTCCCTCCCGGCCGTGCCCGTCCCCAGGAGGACAAGGGAGGAACCAGCTCCCTCTCAGCCTCCAAGTGGACCACGTTCCTCAAGGCCACCCTGATCTGCGTGGACCCCGTCACCAAGGGCAACTTCAACTGGCTGCAGGACGTCTTCTTTGTCCCTGCGGGCGACTGGCGGCGCTCCAAGGTCTACGGGCTCTTCACCAACACCTGGTGAGGAGGCCTGTCCCAAATCCTTCCTTCCAGCCCTCTTTTCCCTCCGGGAAACAGCCGGGGCGGGGCGATGGACACAGCCGGCGTCCCTCTGACCCTGTGGTTGTCCCCTCAGGGGAAGCTCTGCCGTCTGTGTCTACTCCTTTGGGGACATTGACAACGTGTTCCGGACATCCCGCCTCAAAGGCTACAACGGCCCCACCCCGGAGGTCAAACCTGGCCAGGTGAGGGAGGGGCAGAAGCTGTCCCGAGGCCGGGAGGGCTGTCCTGGGGAGGGCACACGGCGCTGCGGGAAGGAGCTGAGCCCTGGGAAGAAAATAAGGTCCGATCCCTTCATGGAAAGCAGGGGCAGGGAGGATCTTAGAGACACCTGGCCCGGGCACGGTGACAGCACCCCCGGGACCGGGCATCTCCTCGGGGCTGAGCCTCTTGTCCCCTCCGCCCGCAGTGCGTCCCCTCCGGGCAGCACACCCCGAGCGAGACCTTCAAGATCGCCGACAGCCACCCCGAGGTGGAGGAGCGGGTGGAGCCGCTGTCGCCGTCCCGGAGCCCCCTGTTCCACAACAAGCACCGCTACCAGCGGATCGGCGTGCACGAGGTGGCCGCGGGCGACGGGCGGCGCTACAACGTGCTCTACCTGGCCACAGGTACCGGGGCACGGCCGGGGCAGCGCAGCGGCGGCGCCGAGGGGCCGCCTCCCCAGCCTGGCAGATGCTCGGCGGGCGGCAGCGAGCTGCCAAGCCCCGGGAACAGCCGAACGCTTCCAGCCGGGCTGCGTGGGCACAGCCGGGCTCCGGGCAGCGTCCCAGGCACGGGGGAGGGACCCGGCGGGGCCAGTTCCAGCCCTCCCCGGGAGCGGGTGTGCACCGTGGAGCAGAAATCCTTTCCCGGTGCTTCCCGAGCTCATGCCGGGCTCTGCTCTGTTCTCCGGCACTCGTGGAGGAGAATTTAGGGATTTTACATCCCTAATCTGTGATCTGGAAGCTGCAGCCAGTTCTCGGTGGGTGGCTGGGGTTGGATTGGGGTCTGTGAGCACCAGGATTTTCCAGAATCCTGGGTTTAAAGGCAGTCAATGCCTTGCAGGATCCCCCCGGGAAACCGGATCCAACGGGAGGGGCTCTGGGATGGACACGGAGCCACCCAGGGAGTCCCGACCCCTGCACGAGCTGGGCGGAGGGGGGAGAAGGGATCCATGTGGGATCACGAGGATTCCCGAGCCCTGTTCCCTCGGGATGCTGCTCCTGGGAAAACCCTGCCCTGTCCGGCTGTCAGGGCTCCAGGCAGGCGCTGTCCCCTCCTCCCAGGGCGCCTCACCAGGGCTCTCCCCTCTCTTCCCAGACAAGGGCTCCATCCACAAGGTGGTGGAGCTGCCGGATGGGGTGCAGAACATCATGGAGATCCAGGTCTTCCCCAACAAGGATCCCATCCAGTCCATGATCCTGGACCACGCCAGGGTGGGTCCCCGCTTGCTCCGGGGAGGGAGGACGGGGTTGGTCAGGCAGGGATGGATGGGTCGGTGCCAGCCCCGGGGGCTGAGAGTGAACTAATGGAATTGTTTGGGTTGGAAGGAACCTTTAGTGATCATCCAGTCCCACCCAGCCACGGGCAGGGACACCTTCCACTATCCCAGGCTGCTCCATGCCCCAGTGTCCAGCCTGGCCTGGGACACTGCCAGGGATCCAGGGGCAGCCACAGCTGCTCTGGGAATTCCATCCTAGCCCCTTGCCAACCTCATGGGGATCAATTCCTTCCCAATATCCTATCTATCCCTGCCCCCTGACAGTGGGAAGCCATTCCCTGTGTCCTGCCACTCCAAATTCCCTCTCCAGCTCTCCTGGAGCCCCTTTAAGAGCCTCCTGACCCCCAGCTCTCCCAGCCTGGCTCCAGAGCCGAGGGACTCCAGCCCTGGAGCAGCTCCGTGGTCTCCCTGCAGCAGCTCCAGGCCCTTCCCAGCCCTGCCCAGGTGTCCCTGGGACGCGGAAGGACGGTTCCCTGTGCTCTCCTCCCGCAGGCCGTGCTCTACGTGGGCTCCGGCAGCCGCGTGCTGGAGCTGCCCATGGACATGTGCGGCGCCTACCGGAACAACTGCCACAGCTGCGTGCTGGCCAGGGACCCCTACTGCGGCTGGGCCAACGGCTCCTGCCTCTCGCTGGCCCTCAGCCGGTGCGTGCGGCCCCGCCCGCCCTCCTGAGCCCGCGGCAGGCACACCCGCCCCGCTCCTCGGCCCTCCCCTCCCGGCCCGCCGGGCTCTCGGCAGGGTGTCGGGCACCCGGCCCCTCTCCTCGCTGCTGGGTCTCACGGTGGTCATCTCCGACCCTCTGAAATTGGGGTGGGGGGAGATTCCCACTCGTCCCACTCATCCCGCTCGTCCCGCTCATCCCGCTCACCCGGGGGACTCCCCTCCCTGAAACACCGCTTCCCAACGTTCTCTTGGGGCTTATTCCCATTCCCATCCCCTAGGGAGGTGCTCCAGAACCTGAACTTGGACTCGTGGCGAGGAAACTGCCAGAGAGGTGACGTCAAGGAAGGTACGTGGGGATGTTGTGGTTGGGGCAGGAAGTGTTGGATCCTCCTCCGGGCTTCTTTGGGTGGGTTTGGATGGCGGGAGGGGGAGCTGGGAATGCCCCTGGAATCAACGCACCGGGCTGGAGTTAGAGGAAATCGTTTTTCTGAGCTGGGTGGGAAGGGTTGAACCGGGAGAAAAGTCCCGTGGTCTCCGTGATGGTTAGGTGGATCTGTAACGCCGTGGCGCGGCTGGGGTCGGGAGGGACCTTAACCATCCCCCGGTTCCGCCCACGATCCCACCGACCCAATCCGCGCTCCCTGCACATCCCTGAGCCCCGCGTCCCCGCAGACGACTTCCGGAACATCTCGGTGATGCCCTTGTCCCGCTATTACCTCAACTGCTCCATCGAGTCGCACTACGCCACCTACAACTGGTACCACGAGGACGTCCTCATCAAGAGCTGCAACACGTCCCGCCCGCAGCAGGACTGCTTCCACTTCATCCCCAGCGTGCGCCGCGAGCACTACGGCCACTACGTGTGCGTGTCCGAGGAGGATGGCTTCCGCCAGGAGCTCGTCAAGGAGCGCCTGCTCGACCGCCTGCGCTTCCTGTCGCAGCGGGGCCGCGCCCCGGCCACGCTAGCCTCGTGGCTCCAGCTGCTGCTCGTGCTGGCCCTGGCCGAGCTCTTCCACTGACCCGCGCCCTGCCGCTCGCCCCGCCCGCTGCCGCGTTCTGCGGCTCCTCGGACCTTGAGGGAGCGGCGCCCTCTCGGCCCGGCCGGGACTGCAGGGCTCGGGGACGGGCGGCCCCGTGGTCCGGCAATGCATGCACTGATCCTCAGGGCGCGGCCGCTCCTTGCATGTGATGAAGAGGAGGAGGAGGAGGAGCCGGCCCTCGGCCTCCGGACTGCGGGCTCTCAGCGCTGCCTCCCGAATTTTTAGTGGGCGATGTTGGGGTTGCCCCGGCGTCCCTCGCGAGTGCCCTCGTGCTCCGGAGGGCTCGGAGGCTCGGTTCGTTGTTTTTTGTTTGCAGGCGGCTTTGGTGTGGGAGGGAGGTCGGGGATTCGGCGCTGGAAAACCCGCGGGGGCCGGCGCCACGTTGGGAAATTGCATGGAAAAGCCTCGGAAGGTGACTAGATTTGGGGTGTGGGGAAGGCCGGGCCCAAGGGGACGGGAAGGGAAGGTGGAAGCGGGGCCCGAAGCAGAGCGGGGGGCGCTGGGAAGACGCTGGAGACGCACAAATCCTCCGCAGGCAGCTGAAGGGCATCGCCGGGGGCAGCGGCGCCGTCCCCGCTCCCGCCCCGCTCCCCGGGGCAGGGGCCGGGCGTCCTCAGGGAAAGCGGCTGCGGATCTCAGGGCGGCGGGGGGGCTGCGCCTGCCCCCGGCTCTGCCTCTGCCCCCGAGCCGGGGCACGGGGCGGGCCCCGGGCTCGCTTCCCCTGCGCTCTCGGGGGTCTCGGAGCAAGACTAAACTGTGAAAATCGGGATGCTCTCCCTGCAAAGGGGGGTCCCGCTCCTCGTCCAAACCCCGCCCAGCCCGCAACGCCCCGGGCCCGGGCGGGGACAGCCCGGCCGTGCTTCCAATGCCTGTCCCGGCTCCCGCTCCGGGCCCGCTCGCTCAGGAGAGCCCGAGGGGCCGAGGGGCCGGGGCAAGGGCCACGTCCACACCCCGTGGACAACGGGCCAGAGCTTCCTACTGCACTACATTCCCGAGATGTTCCCCCATCCCGAATCTAGGACAGAGCTTCTTACACCCCTTCTCAAAGCACTTTAACTTTGTGAACTAACAGATATTTATTATATCGACTGCTCGTTACTGTATTGTAGAATTTTATAATATTACGGCAGGTGGGGGCGGATTACAGGAGAGGAAAATTAAAAATAAAAAAAAAACAAAAACACCGCAACAGCTACCAAAAAACCCCCAACCCTTTCAGACCTGTAACCAAAGTGGATGGTTGGAATAAAGAGTGGGAAAAAGCAGGACGCCGCGTTTCTCCCTGGGAATGATGGGGGCCAGGATCTCCCTTCGCCTTTTCCCAAGTCCTGTTCTCTCCAGCAGCAGCCCCAGCCCTGCGTTTGCTGCTCCTGCTTCAGGTCCGCACCTCCCAGGAGCAAATTCCGGCTGGAAAATCCGAAGGAGGGTGTCGGCAGCACCCCTGGGAAGCGAGGGGGGCAAACAGCGGCCGGGTTCGGTGATGCGGAACCCTCTCCTCGCCCCCTGCCTGGGGGGCTCCGGATTTTGGGGAAAAGCGAGCTGGTGGTCGGTGCTGCGGGGGGGAGAAGGGCCGGGCTGGGGCTGGAATGGGAGAGGCATGGAACGGGAATTCAGGCTTTTGAAAGGTGCCAACAAAGGCGGGAGAGAACAATGCCTCCCTCTCTGCCGCAAACCTCCGGCACGGCCCCGCGGCACAAAGGCAGGCCCGGCTCGGGCTCGTCCCAATCCGTGCCTGGCCATTCCCGGTGCTCCTCCCGGGAGGAGGCAAATATTTCGGGATGGATGCTTTGGTGCCGAGCCGCAGCCGCGGTTTGCGGCGGTGCCGAGCCCGGGCGGCGCCGGGGACACGGCGGTGGCACCGAGGGGACCCGCGGGTCCCTGATCCGCACGGGCCGGGGGGTTTGGCAGCCGAAAGCGAAGCCTTTCCCTGCCTCCTTCTTCCCCTCCGCAGCGCCCGCTTTGGCACAGGATTCCCGCTGGCGCCGGCGGCGTGCGGCAGCTTGCGGGAGGGAAGGGAGGGGGCAGGAGCCGGGAGCCGGCGGCTTCCAGGACCGGGAGTGTGAATTTTGGCAGCCCCCGCCCCGCCGTGGGGCGGGAGCGCAGCCGAGCCCGGCGGCCGGAGGGAATTTTTGGGACACCGAGCCGTTCCCGTTCCCAGCTCCACCGCTGCCAGCGCTGGGACCCCAAAGCTCCAAAATCCCGCGCTGAAACCCCGGGAAAGAGGGCTGGGAGCGCAACCCCTGGAATGGGTCGGAGCGGGTGCAGGCGGCAAGAATTCCAGTTTGGCTGCCCCAAAATCCCTTTCCTTGCCCAAGCATCCTGCTGAGAGTGTGGGATCGAGCACCACGGGGGCACCCTGGAGTCATGGTGGGTGATGGGGACAGGTGCAGGGTGTCCCTCGCCATCACAGCCGGGACAAACCTCGGAGCTTTTTGCTGAATTCCCCGAGAAAAGCAGCAAACCCCGAGCCCCGCGGGTGCGTTTTATTCTGGGACACGCTCCCTGCCCCCGCCGGCTGCTTCCCTGAATCCAGCGAGCAGAAAGCCGGGAGCGGCCTCGGGCGCTGGGATTTATCGTGGCCTCGGGGCTGCCCGCGGGGGAGCCGCGATGTCAGCGCCCCCTCGGCGGCAGTGGCCTCGTTGTTCCAGGGGTTATTCTGGGATCTGCGCTCTCCCGGGAGCGGGCACACGCGGCCAGGTCAGCTATTCCAGCACAGGGGATCAGCTATTCCAGCGGCTTTTCCAGGCTTTTCCCGGCACAGGCGGACGCCTCAAACAAAAGCCGCCAGGAGCATTTGAGTTTTTTTTTTCCCCCAGCATCGTTTTTGGGGATATTCCAGCCCGGAGGCTGCTCCAGGGGGAGGATTTGCCATGCGGGACCATCCTGCTTCCCTCTGGAGACCCCACAGCAGCACCCCAGGGTGCTGTCTCCAGCCGCAGCATCCCTCTGGGAATCTTTTCCTGCTGGGGTGGGGGTACAGAGCCATCCCAGAAGGAGCCGCTGGGATCGGGATCCCCCCGGATTCACGAGAGCCGAGATTCCAGGGATGCAGAGGCGCTGCTGCATCCCGGCCACGCCTTCCCGTAGAGGGAGGATAAATCCATTTGTGGCTCCATCCAGCGAATCCGGGAGTCGGGATCAGGCACCTGAAACCTGGTCACGCTCTCGGCTCGCTCCCGGCTGCCGTCACCCCGGTTTTCCCAGCCGGGGATGTGACAGCTCTGTTTGCAGGGATTATTGGCTGCCTCGTGGCCGTCTCCCCGCTTTTCCCGAGGATCTCGGGATTTAGCCCGGTCTGCCTGTCCCTGTGCTTTCCCTGTGCTTTCCCGCGGTCCAGGCTGGGATAGGGCGGGATCCAGGCGGGATCCGAGGGCGATCCAGGTGGGACGAGAGGTGGGCGGAGCAGGGAGAGGGCCCCTAGCGGGATCCGCGGCCGTTTAGGGGAAACGAGCCGGGCCGGGAGAAGCGGGGGAAGCGAAACACGGGATAATCCCACGCGGGCTGTTCCTCCTGCCCACGGCCCCACGCGCAAATACTTCGGCCTTTCCAGCCGCGGATTCCCACTCCCAGATCCCCGAGGAGTGATCCTGGCTGGAAAACGCATCCCGTGGTCTGGGATACCCCAAAACCCTGGCGGCTCTTGAGTCCGGCAAGAAATGAGCGAGAAGAGGTTCGGTTTAAGGAAGGAGGAGAATAAAAGCGAGGTGGAACCATCCAGAGCTGGTCCTGGGCTGGCTCCACCCTCTGAATCTCGAGCATTCCCAGATTCCTGAGGGATGCTGACTCTGTGGCAGGTCATCCCTTCCTCTCATTCCAGGGAAACCCTCCGAGCAGAGTTGCTCGCTCACGGTCCTTTCGCAACCGAAACGTTCTCATTTTCAACATTGTTATTACGGAGCTGAGTTTCCCCCGCCGTCTCCCAGCCCCGCCTTGAGTCACAGAGGCCTCCTGGGCAGGATTTCACCGCTGGGATTTTCCCAGGAGTGGATCCACTCGACAAAATCCTTGCAAGGAAGACAAGAAATTGGTGGAAAATCCATCAAAACCACCGTCCTTCCCACAGGGATGGCCGTGAGCAGCGGGGGATGGACCCACACAGGGATGCAGGGGGGAGTTTTAGGGTCAGGAAGCAAAGCAGCAGCCCCGTGCCCTTTTCCCAGGCGGATTCAGGCATTCCAGGGATGTCACACGAGCCCCTTATTGTCCCCTCCCAACATTTCCACCTCCAGCACCCTGCGCTGGAGATCCCACAGGGATGAGCTGATCCCACAGGGATGAGCCGCTCCCCCAAACCCCCCTGAATCCCCGCGGCCGCGGCATTCCCGGCCCCGGTTCCCCTGGAGCCGGGAGCGGGGGGTCCCAGCGGCGCCCTGGAGGTGATTTACAGGCGGACGGGTGACGGCGGTGTCAGGTGACACCGTCGCGAAAACCCCGCGGGTGGAAAGTGAAAGCGAGCGCCGCGCCCACGGTGTCACCTCCCCCGCCACGAAAGCACGGCGGAGGAACCGTCCTGGTCCCCAGCGTGGGTGGCGCTGGGGACGAGGCCACGCGGGAGAGGCGACGCGCCCCGCTCCGCTCCGCCCGGAGCAGCCGGGAGCTGCCGTCCCCGCGCTTTGGTCTCCGCCGTGGGCGCCTGGCGCCTCCAGCCGCTTCCTGCCGCCCCCCGACTTCCTGGGGGGGGGCGACAAGGGCAGGACCCCGTGGGCGGTGTGAGACACCCCCGAGTCGTGCAGGGGACACACGCGGGGGGCTGGGGTGTCCCCACCCTTCGGGAAGGTGCTGGAAGGGGCTGCAGGGGTGGCACGGTGACGGGGGCTGTGACGTCGCGGGTGGGGACAATGGCTCGGCATGGAGCCGTGTGTCCCTCCGTGTCCCTGTGTGTCCCGTGGCTGGAGGGGAGGCGGGTCCCACCCCGGACGGTGACAGCGCGGGGGAGAAGGAGGGGGTGGCACTGTACCACCGTGTCCCCAAGGTGCGGGGCTCCTCGGGGGTGCACCTGCTCCAGTGGGACTGGAGGGGACAGACCCTGAGCCCTGAGAGAGGACAGATGCCCTGGGAGGGAGGGGACAAGGACCGTGGGACAGAAGGGACAGCCTCCCACAGCCCCTGTGCCCTGGGAGGGGACGGGAGGGGACAGGGACCGTGGGGCAGGAAGGGACAGCCCCGTGCCCTGGCAGGGGACAGGCTCCGCGCTCCGGGAAGGGAGGGGACGAGCCGCTGCTGTCCCCGCGCGGTGGCACTGACGGGCCCGGCGCGCCCCCCGGTGCCCATCGCCGATGTCGCATCCGCCGCCGGCCCCGCTCCGCATTCCCGGCTCAGCGTCCCCGGCCGCGGCCACCCCGCTGCTCATCCCGGTCCCGGGGGCACCCCAAAGAGCGGCCCCAGGGACCCTCGTGTCCCCCTCCCCATTGTCCCTCACCCCCTGTGGGTGCCTTGGGACAAGGGACCTCGTGTGCCACCACCCTGAGAGAGGGACCGCAGCTTCGTCCCTGGCTCGGGACACCCCAAAAGTTTTTCCCTCCTGGCAGGGGGGGTTTGGGATTAGGGATGGAGCCCAGGAATGCCGGAGCTGCCCCCTCCAGCACGGCTGTCCTGGGGAGGCAGACGCGAGGCACCCCCAGCAGTGGCATCGAGTCCCCAAGGCCGTCCCCTGCCGGGGGTGACCCTGGCCAGCA
>VZRX01011645.1:0-90690 GCA_013398075.1 Notiomystis cincta | reverse complement strand
ATATATATATATATGTATATGTAGTTTTTAATATATTTTTCTGTGATGGTGCATTAGTTGGTGTTTAATACCAGCTTAATAAGTGACTCAAGAGACAGTGGTAGATTTTAAACAAAGTGTATGACCTTCCCGAGACCTAAATAGCTAAGTAAGAAGTAAAAATATTGGGATATATTGACAGAATGGGTTAAGTACATAAGGGTCTCCATTTGCTGCAATTACTTTTCTGAGACAAAAGTGGAAATGAGGATAAAAGTATCCTATCTACCAAGTTCCATGGCAGGCACAGTCTTTGTGATGCTCACAAAGATAACAAGAACTGGTTTTTGCAATATAGATCATGTGTGACCAATGCCCACACAGTTTACACTGCAGTAGAAAGCTGTGAAAGCGAGTATCACTAACAAAAATAATGTATTGTTTAGAAAAAAAATGACAAGCCTTTCAGCCTAATTTTTGCTTGTTTTAGTGGTAGCCCACGGATCTACTTGCATAGTACACCAATTTATTGGTACAGTAGCAACATGTAGGAGCTCTAGCAGAGACCATGGAAGAGCAAGGAAGTTTACTCACACAGCATTTCCAAAACACATGGGAAATAATGAATGTGGGTTTAAACCTTTTCTCTTTGTCCTATTGATTTCCCTGTATGGACTGAAGTGACAAACCTGAGGCATCCTTAAGTCCTGCTTACCCAATTATTTGGCATTATCTGACTTGCATGTTTCATTGGTTACTTAAAGGTCTAAAATGATGACATTGACATTTCCTGCAGATGTTACATGATGTATTTTTTACTTCTACAACCCCAGTTTATTACTGGGGTAATATTTCCAGCTTCTGAGTTGCTGCAGTTCTCCTCTGTTACTCTCTGTAAGAGCTGCACAGGTATATAATACAATCTGTAACCAGGGAAATCTTGTTTAGCTTAGGATTATGAATGTTGTGCTTCACTTTTGCTTTCTTGTTGTTAAATATTTGTACTGCATTTCAGCTGATTCTGTTTCATTAGGCCTCACTAGCCCAAACTGTGCTGCAGTGTCCACTCATGTATGAATTCCCCAGGAGCTGCAAGGAAAGATTTTGTAGGTGGTGCAACCTCAACTGGTTTTGTAGAAGTGGGGGATTCGCCTTTGCAGGAGTCCTCTCTGGGCCAGGTATGGTCAGCTGACTATGCCATATGAGAAAATGAACTAACCTAAACTAAAGGCAGCTGGCAAGTAATGCTCTTGTTTCTTGGCTAGGAATGTTGATTATAACTGCATAGTGACAAGAGAAATGACTAATTAATGGGGCTGGAGAAAGAAGAGGGGAAAGGAAACAGCAAATTTTACAAGGATTCATTTATATACTTTGGCACATTGAAGAGCAATATGCTTACCTTTGTGTATGTGTAGTGGGAGGGGAGGGGCAAACAAAATCCATGATAAAGGTAGCTCCCAAATACTTTTTATCTTTGGAAAGTCTAGAAAGAAATATTCCTGATATCTGTAGAATTCTCTGACAGAGTGTGTTTGAAATGCATCATCTATCTCAAGATAACTAAAAATATTATGCAACTATATTTTTTTTTCAGTGTTTTAACCTTACAGGCATCTTTTATGGCCTGACCCTGTGACAGAAGTGAGCACTTATAGCATTAAACATTTCACCTAAACACCACTGAAGTTAAATTTCTGGTCTTCTACTCAGTAACCAGAGAAGACCTTGTGATCAAGTCCTTGTAACCCTTGAACTGATCCAGACCTATTACATACTTCTCAAAATTTCTTTTATTTTTACTGAATTTTGTTTCCTGACATTGACCTTCATTTGCTCTGTTTGTTCAAAACCTAATTTAGTCTGTTTAAGCAATAACAATTGAGACTCTGGGCAATTTCAGGGAATTAATGACTGATTGAGAGGGTTGATGGCCTGAGGCAATGACTCAGGGCTATTAACTTCATCTACAGAAAATGTATCAGGAAATGTTTTAGATTGAAGTTGTTACTTGGCAGTCTGCAGCTGTGGCTGAATTGAGGGAGGGTCACTCTATGGCAAAACCAATTGCCTATAAAGTCTGAATGGGTTTATTAAAAGATACTATTACAATTTTGTTTTATAGCAGCTCTAAAAGGCCTGAACTAAAATGGAAATAAGACAGGAAAGTGGAAAAGCTTGTTCTGCAGTGTGCTGTGTAAAAACAAGGTAATGGACAGTTCCTCTCAAGAAAGTTTTATTACCTTTTTGAAAAAATAAGAACGTTTTGTAGAGCTTCATAAAGCAGGTGATTCCAGTTTCTCCCACAATTTTAAATATTGTGCTATTCAAAAGTATTCCAAAATGGATCTCTAAATCAGAATTGTCTTACAGAAGTATTTGATATCCATGACCTTTTCAAATTTTGTTTCCAAGTTCTGAAATATTAGTGGAGACATATTCAAATGCATGAAAATTAGCCACACTGATTATGTGGGTATGTAGATCTAATCAATGTACGTGTCATAGGCACTGCATTTTTTCCTGTAAAACTGCTTGAAGTAAGGTTGTATCCTTACTCTAGTTTACAGATGTAAATCAGATTGTTTGAATGACCTTCCAGAGGTGAAAGAAGTCACCTGCAGAGCAGGCAGAATACTTGCCCTTGGAGCTTTCCAAATCTTGGCTGGATAAGACCCTGAGCAACCTGCTCTAACTTCAGAAGTAGCTCTGCTTTGAACAGGGGCTTGGGTAAGATGACTACCAAAAGTATCTTCCAGCCTGCATTGTTCCATTCTTCTTTACTTCTATGTATATGTGACAAAGCCAAGAGTGGAAATTTAATCCTGTTGGTCCAGCAGGACTTTTAAAAACACACTATAGAAATATCATAATAATCTTCCTTAAATCTTTGACTTCCAGTGGGATATGGGGGTCTGCAGCTTTTAGCGCATTTTGAAATCCTTCCCTTAGGTGCTTCACTTCTTTTATAAGCTAAGGAGATGCATGCAAAAAAAAGTTAGTGATGTTTTTGCTTTTGCTGGTTTCTATAGTTGGTGTTAGCATCTTACTTTATTTTCAAAATTTGTCTTCACTGTGGATTCTCTTTTGGGACAAATTCCTGTATTTAGTAGTTGATCATGGGAAAAAATCTAAAATGGCTTTTTTCCAAGTAAATGTTCAGAAGTGCATTTGGAAATATTTGTGTGTGCAAGCAGTGAGTTTGCAGTGTAGCACAGCTCCTCACAAGAGTGCCATTTCAGGGATGCTGCCATGAGCTGGCCTCTTTGTATAGAGCATGAACCATTTGCACTCCAGGCTCCACAGAGCTGCTTTTCTGTTCTTATGCTTCTTACTATTGTTTCCCTCATGTAATATCTTTATTATATTAGGCTTTCTCTCTGTGAAGCCTGTTGCTTTTGATCTGGGATAGGTGTTATAGCTAAAGAAGTATTTTCAAAAAGTGGGCACAAGGATTTGATTGAAACTTGAACTGAGTCTATATATTTTGATTTAAATTTCTTTTTTTGGCCTTCACTTCTCTTTTTGACTATATTCGAAAAGAGACACAAATATTGGGAGCAGGTATCTCATATGAAAGAGCCATAAATATCTATGCTAAGGAATTTTATGCCTAGGTTTTTAACTAGTACTGCATCCAGAAAACTTGAGTGAATACAGGTCACTAGCCTGTTTACTTCTTGTCCAAATCAAAGCCTCAGCTGACAGCTTTTGCCAAGGTGTTCAAGAAATATAAAAATGGCAGTTCTTATGCATCTTTCCTCCCTTACTAATATACACTTAAATAAATGGAGGTATGTATTACATCATTATAGTATTTTGAGTTTTCTACTCTTTGAATTTGCAGCATTTCTGAAATTTCATCCTTTCAGACTTTGAAATGCATCATCAACATTTTTAATGTAATTTTTCTTTACCTTATTGAATAAGAAAAGACGATGTATTGAACATCAAGCTATGGAAGTGTTTCTTTCCTGACAGCACAAACTTAATTGAAAGAATTATGGATGTTGTTCCCCATGTTATTTTGAGAATCTTAAAACTCCTTAATGATATATATCAACAGCAAACAACAGAGAGCTGGTCCACATACCATCTGGTTATTTTTTAGAACTAAATCACTTCATTGAGTTAAAACAGTGAATAAAGAAATCTCTGAGAAGTGATACAAAGTTGGTGGATTAATCTTTATTTCTGACCCAAAAATGCCTTGAGAGGCCTGTTAAAATAGGGAAGCTTTTACTATTTTTTAGTGTATTTTCAATATTTGGTAGCTCAGCCTAATCCTGAATGATCATGCAGTGAAGGATGAGAGGCATTCAGTGACTGTGGTCTCTTTTATTATTTTGTTTGTTTCAGCTGTAGTAATGTGTGTCACACCAAGCTGTAAGATATATTTCTATTTGGGACTTACTGAAAAACTGACAAATTGCATATTTGTAGATTAGAATACTATTTTGTGTTATCTCTCCAAACACCTCCTGCATGTATTTTAGGGTCAGTGCGAAACACAAAAAAAGCTGATAATATTTAACTAAATTTTACCATAATCAACAAATGGAGATTTTACAGTACCACTGCCTTTGTGTCTGATACATATGATCATTCTGCTTTTCATTCTGACATTTTTTCTCCTAAATCTTCTGGAGTCATACTTTGTTTTCTTATCAACTTGTAAATTTCAGGTATAATTCTACAGATCTTCTGTGAGCAGGACTGGAAGCCCTGGCCCTGCTGTGGTGTGAAATGATACCTATGTTTTTCAGAGATCATGCTTGGTTTCATTGTGAAGATGTTGAATGAAGGTATATCTGTTTCTCTTGAGAGACATTGTTTTCTAGTTTCACTGCTTCTCTGGCTACTCTCACGAGAATCTCAGGCTACGCTGTCACTGTATCTGCATAACAGAATATAACTTAAAGAGTTTTGACTGTATTGCTTGAAGAGCAAGTTTCTTTTTCTGGTTTCATTTTTGCCAGGTGATGGCAGTAAAGGACCTTTGCTCTTTCAGCACTTGCTATGAAGTACAGAGAACATTCCTAGCCCGCCTCCAAGGGAGAGGACTCACTTTTTTCATTCCTGTTGCTACCTTGCAGCTTGTTATGACATCCATTACAAGGTGAAAGAAAGAATATGGCTTGGATTGTAGGCTGTCTGGGTGTTTTTGTCCTTCTTAATAAATACTAAATGCTGTATCTGTTTTTCACCTTCCTTTCTCTGTACTGGCCTTCTCATTCTGTATATTCTAGTATAACCTTTCGGTGGATTCCATACAGTGTAAGCTGTAGTGTTTGGTTATGGGCTGAAGATACTTAAAACTGCCCCTAGAAGTTCAGCATAGGCTGTGTGTTAAGGGACAGAGAATGTCCCAATAAAGCTATTTACCTGGAATTTGTCACTCAGGCAGGTGGTAACATAGCAACATTGTGTCAAAAACATTTTCAAAATGAAAAGCCTTGCAGTGAATCTGAACTTTACCTGCTGGAAATGGAACAAGTCAGCCATTTACAACTAGTGTTTGATTGATGGTCTAAAGGAAGGGAGAGGGGAAAAAAGGGCAGACCAAATTAATTTAGCTTGGTCTTGAAACTTCCTTGCTTAAGCTTGTGTTTATAAGCATAGGACAGGATAGAAAAGTGACTAGCTTACCACTTCTCAAACAAGCCACAACAATGACTATTAATAGAGAATGTGCTTTGCCTGTGGTTTTGATTAATGCTCTCATGCATGAGGAGGGGGAGTGAGCTAAATGTTTTTCTTGTGGCAAAAAAGCCCATCTCAAACTGGACGTAGCTTAAGACCATCAGTACTGTAATGAGAACAGTCTGGTGTTTTAATTCCGATGGAGAACGAATTGTAGGAATTCATCTGATCACAACAGAGTCAGGCTACTTTTGTTCACATTTTTCTTCCAAAGAGGCATTTCATAAAGTTGCTGTGCAGCCACTTAATGGACTAGTCCATTAAGGTCTCTCCTTTTTCATATTCATCTGATGTTATTGTCTGTGCTTATAGAAGAAGGTCATATGGGAAGCTATCTTCCTATGCTTATGTTTGGCTGTGTTAGCTCTCATTCAGCTCCTTCTATTTCAATTTTTCAGGTTGTCTTTTTTACCTAGCATATTACTGCTTTCCTTTGTATCCTTATCAACTCTGTGCCACTAGTCAAACTCTTTAGTACATATCTATTCCTCCAGCCAAGGCCATGAGTGGAAATATTAAATAAGACTCTTCCCTAAACCAGCCTACTAGGAACTCCAGTAGCAACATTTTTCTAGGCTGAAAATTTGCATTTTGGCCTGGCTGATTTATGTGACTGATGTAGCCACCTTGATCTTGTGCAGTGAGTAGGCTTAATATGTATGCCACAGAACTTTAAAAGACACACTGAAAAAAAAATAAAAATCTGTCATTTAACAAGAGATTAATTACTGATGAACACTGTCAGGGCGCAGCAGGGGCTGTCTGCTCCCTAGGGAGTGGAAGCTGAGTGTGATGACGTGGCCCACCGAGGACCTGGATGAAGCAAGGAGGGCAGAGCAGAGCTCACAGACAAGCTTTAGCAACAGCTGAGACTTCCTGCTGCATTTGTGGTGATAAGGCAGACACGAGGTCAGGCTGGGAAGTCAGTCCACAGGTCAGGGTCAGGACCCATGGGTTGTATGGTGTAGCTGGGAGCTGGTACTCCTCTATGACTGCCACCCAGGGCTGAGATGAAGTGGACTCTGGGGCCTGTAATGTGGGAGCTGACCCCAGGAAAAAAAATGGTCAGGGCCATTCAGACATCAAAATGTCAGGTCTCTGGTGTACATTTAGTTGTTGAGGTTGGACTTGATCCTGAAAATGTTTTCCAGCCTTACTGATTCTAATTGAAGGTGTGAAAAGAAACGTATTTGCATAATGTGAGTTTGTCTGTCTGTGGAAAAGTTTCTTAGATAAAATACCTATAGATGAGGAGAGTGTTTGGGGCTATAACTTTATATAGCACAAAATAATTCTTCCTGGTGCAGTCTTTTAATCACTATATGTTTTCAGAATGAGGAAAGGAAGAAATAAGAAATTACAAACTGATTTCTTGTACTGTGTATATTAAAGGTTAGAGGGATCTGTTTTAATTTGCAGTATAAGATTTCCTCAGTAGCTAAATGCCCAGGCTGTGTGTATGTACAATTACACTAATAAGATAGTCATGCCCAGGAATGTTTCTGAGCACTGAAACCAACTAATTGACATGGAGTAGTACATACTGCTGCTTTTAAACTTTCTTAGCCTTAGAAACAGGACACTACCAACCACTAGAAAACTGCAAATTTTCTAATGGTCCCCATCCTGTGCTAGTGTCTGAAATGCATCTAGGTCAGGAATAATTTTGAAGATTTCTGGTTAATGCTAAGACTGCTTTTAACAGTTTGGAAGATGAGTGGTTTGGGCTGCTTTATTTTACAGGCATATACAGGCATTTAGTACCTTGCAGCTTTTGAAGGCCATGGACAAGACAGTTACATGTAAACAGAGGAAGCAAATCAGTTAGGCAGGAAACTCAGGAGTGCTTGGAATGTCAGCTAAATGCTTGGGAAAATATTCAGTTTCTTCACCTGAAATTTTCAAAGCATATAGTTCTGCCATGTGTACAGTGATAAAAGATGATGTGAAAAGGATGCTGTACTGCTGAAATGGCAATTTCAGACAGACAGACTCTTCTCCAGTTTGTTGTTGCAAAAATACCCGTTAAATAACTGCTTAATTAATATGGTTTTTCTTTTTCAGTGTTGGTTAAAGCCTCCTGATGTTGAAGAACTGTCTATAGAATTGTACAGATTATGAATTTGGCAGAGTGGTGTAGATCTTCAATTACAGATATTAATATAAAGCTGGTGATCATTTTCTTTTCAGTCTGTAATGATATAGGAAGACAAGTCAAATACTGTACTTTGGAATTGTTTGCTTTGAGTTCAGTGAGGTGCAAGATCTTCAGCTGCAGGAAGCTGATTGTTTTGGATTAAGAGAAGAAGCTGGAAAACAGACTGTCATAAAAGTTCAAGCTTGAATATTTTTATAGTGCCAGCTGACCTGACCCTTTCCTTTGACTGGAAAGATGATTGGCTAGCCAAAAGAAGCTGCAAATAATTCATATGTTTAGATTTCAACAAAGCATTTGACATTGTGACACACGGGAAAGCAGCAGTTAGATTAAGATGGGGATGGAGATATAGCATGGAAGTTATGTATGGAACAGATTAAGCAGGAAGTGTTACACTCACTGGGAAATTTTTAAAATAAACGGAGCTTTCAATTTAGGTTCCTCTGAGCTTGGGGTTGTGACAGATAATATTTAATAATTTCCTAAGTGATTTAATGATTTCATAAGGCAAAAAAAGTACACTTTTTAAGTGTACTGCTCAATGTATACTTGCAATATTCTGACCAATCCTCAAGAAAGTGTGGAGAGCAGGAGGAAAAGAAGCTGGACTGTGAACAAAAGGAACTAAAGGATGATGTAATCAAACACTAAATCTAATGATATAAGGGACAAGGCAAGCACTTAAGAATTGACAGTTAGGATTGGTAGTAAGACTATCAGTTCACATCCAGGATAGATGGAGTCCAACTGAAATGAGCAAAGAGAAGCGCTAATGGTATTATGGAAAAATAAAATTTGTCTCAGTGGAAAATTAAAAAAGCTTTCTAGCTTGGCAAAATAAGGACTGAAAAGCATGGTAATAGTCACTGAATTTTTTAGAGTGATAAACATCATGGGTAGTGAAGATAATTTTTAGGTAATGAATAGTGTTGACATTGGAAGAATTAAGTATGAAAAGTATATATATTTAGAGAAAATATAGCTAATCTTAGTAGCAAGAATAGTAGGTTTTCTGAAATAATGACCAATATTTTGGCTTCCAAGGGTTTTTATATGTATGTCATAACATGCATATAAAAGGTTTTCTTAACTTGTTTGAAAATATACCAGTATCAGTATACAGGAGAACAGAATACAGTGTTCTCAAAATTAGAGACACAGTCTCATTTATATACCACAATGTTACAGAAGTATTTTAGAGAGTAAGCAAAACATTTGAGTAATTGCTTTCCCTTTTAAAATTAAATATTACTGAATAATTAACTTAGATACAACTACTCTGCAGAAAATAACTTTTCCTTAGCATTTGTTCCATTTATTTTTTTCAGAACTACTGTGTAGATAGAAATACCAATCACTGTTGTATTCCAGACTTGGTCTGTGGGCAGAAATGAGACACACCTCGCATAAGTGCATGAATTTATTGCTAACATAATTGAAATCTTAATAGTCTAATCCAAGAACCATTACTGGTCCAAATGCAATTATTACATGTACACAGAAAAGTTTAATAATAATAATGCAAAAAAGAGTTAAGGTTCACAACCTGCTAAACTCCCTGACACTTCTGGGACATAAGTCCAGTGGCTTCATTCTGGATTTGGTGAGGATGCTACAGGGGTTCCTCAGCCTTTGCTGGGAATAACATATCCATGTTGATCCTTTCCTCTCTGTGGCTCAAGGATCTGTGTGGGACTGTTTGTGTATGTTTGCTAACAGACTTTGTTTTTTCTTTATAAGCTATCATTCTTCATTGTTCTACAGCTTCACATTCAGATTTTGTGCCTTTTATGTGTGTTGGACACTATTTCTTTTTTCTTTCCTATACCCCCTTTTGTTAAGTTGCAGGTCCACTTTTCTTTCAGTGACCACTGGTGAGTTTATAGCTACAATGTTTTCAGTTTGAGAGCTTGCCCCATCTTTTATTTTCTCATGCCTGTACTCCTCTCTGCTCCGCCATGTTTCTTCACTTTTCAAGCCTCTGTTGTTGCATCAAGTCTGTATTTTTCTGTATTAGCATGTTATCCAGAAATGTCTCATTCTAGAGGGAATACTTCCTTATTATTTGTATCTGTATATAACTATGATTGTACTATAGAAGACAACACAAAAAATTAGACCTAGAACCTGATCATTTAGGAAAAACTGCTGTTAGTGCTTAGAAAGTAAAAAGAGTTTGCAGGCAGGTCAAGAAAAGGTTAAATAGATAAAGTTGGAAAACTCTCAGTCCTGAGGACTTTCAAATTTGGTACAAAACAGTCCATTGTTACAGGGCAGCAAAGTTACCCATCCCATCTTTATCCTGAACATAGGAGTTTGTGTTATAACAAGGTCTTTACACAGCAGGTATTACCTTAGGAACCAGGCCATGGGGGAGGCAGGCGTGGAAATTTTTGCTGTAGGGAAGCAGCATGTTAATTTTCCATCACTTTTGTCACTTGAACAATATAATCCCCAGGCCCTGTGGACATCTTTATGAGACCTATTTTGTTTCAATCTGTCCTTGCTATCCTACTGAGATTGTTTCAACCTTTCAAACTTGGTAGCACACTTAGGCAGCATTCTTTTATTACATGTATTCTGAATTTGACTCTTGTTCTGTGGGGAATAGAGTGCAACTGCCAACAGTCATTTTATTTGTCACCTTTAACAACCATCAGGAAAATGGAACTGTGTCTGTATTTGATGAGCTAGAAGGTACTTGGTCACCCTTAAGCTATTCAATGCTAAGTCCACGTAGACCAAAACTGTACTGTTCCTCTAAATGATAGAGACATCTAATGCAATAATTCAGAATGTATTAACTGACTAAATGCATGCTATTATTCTTCTGTGTTAATTTGGCTTTAGACAAGGAGTAATCAAAGCCAAGGTGAAACATCATATTATAAATGCAGTAGAACACGTTTGGAAACCCTTCAGAGCTTCATGATCTATTTTCGTCTGCTAATATCTTGCTAGTTCTTCTGAGTATTCTTGGCAAAAATGTGTAATAGATATACAGTAGCCTGAACAATAGATACAATCGTACACTGAAACCACTGTCTAGCAAGTTCATCTCTTCATTATGGCAAATTCCTTCAGAAATTTAGGATAACCTTCACCAGAATGCTAGTGGTCAGATTACTACAATCTGAACAATTTCAGATGATCATGCTACTTTATCTCCCTTTTCACCAAGATTTTTTTAATTGGCTGTGTCAGCTATTAAATTTAAAGAATGAAATTTCTGCATTCTGCAGAGGATTTTTATCAAATGCTTAGTTAAAAGTTTCTTCTGTTCTATGTCAAACTTCAAAGAAGGGAAATACTAACAATATGGTAGGGAGCTTTTTTGGACTGTAATATTTTCATTAAGACACATTTTCTGTGTGAGGAGTCACTGTATTTGGATCCAAGGCATTGTTATGCAACCCTTGTTTCAGCTGTGCATACATTAAATAAAAATGAAACCAGCATGAGACACCTGTCCTGAATGGCAGGACTGTGTTGAAGACCTGATTCCCAATAACTATTATAAATTTTATATCAGAAGTCCCAGGATCTGATTTAGTTGCTAATCACTGTACCCACAGTCAGTTGGATAGCAGCACATAAATATTACTGCTTTTTGGGTCTTCACTGATCTTATTACGCTGTGATAACAACAGGTCTGATAAGTACTTACAATCAAACTGGACAAAGCAGAGCCAACAATGAACAAAAGAAGCATCATACAAGAAATATCAGCAAGTGGGGAGTAGCAGGTACCTTTCTAGAGGGCATCTTGAACAAGAGAAATTAAACAAGAGGAGGAGGGAAGGGATAACAGAAGCAATGAAGCTTTGAAAAAAGAAAACTGAAGTGAGAAAGGCCAGGCTACAGATGTAACCATCTCCAAAGAAAAATTTCTCTCACTATATGAATGTCCAGGATTTTAATGTTTCTTTGTATAGCCTTCTTCCAAAATTACCTGTTTGGGTAAGAGAAAATCACTTAAGCATCACAACAGTGATAGAAAGTAACAGAAAATTGAGCACCTGAGATATACAGTTTTGCAGAGACAGGTTGACTGAAGACTCTTACAAATGTTTTGCCTCAATGCACCTCAACATAAGGCCTTTTCTTCATAGGGTTGCAAAACTTGTACAGTTCTTCCTCTTCTTAGAATTTGGCTGTGATCTAAACTCTGGATTTAACTATACAAATACATCAGCTGCAACTATCCATTCTTATAGACCGAGGAACAGCTCTACTAAATTGCTTCCATGTCCTTCGTGATGGTCTTTTATCATCACGTTGTTTATTTCATGATCAATTACTTGTGGTTTTTTTTTTGTCTCCCAACATTCTTTGGAAAGAAGTAATTCACCTTTTGTTAAACCCTCTCAAAGCAGTAATAGAGGGAGACATGCTTTCTGGATAGTGACGTCTGTGTATCCTAGCAAGACACAGAATCACATTGGCTTTCTTTCTGTTTTTCAAACAGTTTTTAAAAGTCCAATTCCATATTTCCACCAGCATGTCAAAGAGTAAACAGCACGTGGTGTCTCAGAGGAATTCACATAAATATATAATGTCACAGGTTTTGCTCAGAGTAGAATACTCTCTCCAGAAGAAGAGACTGATATCACTGAGCAATCATCATTGACAAGAAAACCCAGTGAGTCAGTACTTCTAGGTGAACTGAACTCTTCAGCAGGATATCCTGTCTAACTTTCACTAATAAGTCCTTGTTACCAAACAAGGTGACATAGAAATAGAAAGAGGCCAGCCTGGGAAATGAGAAACAAGAAGAAATTCAGGTTGTGCTGTGATGATATGTGTGCAGCATAAGTGACAATTACAGAGAAAGATTTGTTGAAAGATAATTTTTGCTAGTAGAGAGTCTAAGAGAGAGGGTAGCTTGACATCTGAGATGGTGACGAAGAGCAAGAGTACACTCTGGATTTTTAAGAGCAGGTCTAACTATAACTGCAAACAGTGTGAATTGCCTGGGGGCTGAGATGCTTAGGCCTACTGTAAACATGAAATCAGTGTTGTGTTATTTTTAGACAGTATGAAAGACACCCATATCAAAAATGTGCTTGTTCACACTGGTAATTTCATATTATTTTAGGATACTACTTATTTGTGGCTTATGAGAATATCAGTGTCTTGAGTGAAATCTTTTATTCATATGCAGATATTGGCTGAATTAAGGACTTCAGGCACTTATATCTGTACATAACCATGTTCACAGTCTTATTTGGGGATAGGAAAAATAAAACCTAGCTGAGTGTGTCAGCTTTTACCTGTCACCCAGTATTTACTCACAAACTCTGTTTATCTGCCACATCATAGCTTTCTTTGCAGCTGGTGCCATACAAGAATGATGACGTTGCAGGTGTTCTGGTGAGGAATGAGTCTCTTATGTTTGAGCTCCTACTAGGAGGCTTTAGTCTTGGCAGGAAAACAAGAAGTCTGCACCTTAACTTCATTCAAAGTGGGAACTGAAGCTAATTTTACTTCTTGACTCTTTCCCCCCCATGATAAGACCTGCTGACACATCATCAAAAGATGGCAGGGAGAATTAAATAAGCAAGCCAAGCAAAAACTAGCAGCAAGAAAAGTTGAAACTGCAAAATAAAATAATGTAAAAGACTATTCCATATCAAGGAAAGGTAATTGAATTTGTGAATAGAAGGCAAATATTGCCCAGTTTAAAAAATATGCTGAAATCAGGTATTCTTAAAAAATAGGATACAGAATAAATCATCTCTCTTAGATTTCTGGCAGGAGAAATATTGTAAGGCATCTTTGGGAGGAGCATTTTGCTATACAAAAAAGGAAACTTAGGATGAAATATTAATGAAATTACACAACAGAAGAGGAATAGGGTAAAAAAAGAGTAGTCACTCTTCTATAGAAGTTTTTTCATTGGAAGGTTCTTGGCATTAAGAAGAAGCAACCAAAAGGGAGTATAAAATATTCTTTTCTCTCCAAATTGACAGGTAAAACTGGAACAGAATGATTACCTAACTAAAAGTTCTTAAAAATCAGAAAATTACCTCATATTATGCACTGTCTACTATTTTCTTACATATAGCTATGTAAAGTAAATGTATGTGTAATTTATCCTATTAAACATTGTATATAGTGTGAGAAATTTTAATACTGGCACTATAAACAATATTATAATCAACTCAGAATACAAATTCTTGACCTAATTAAGTAGAAAGAGTGAAGTATGAGGTTTTATGTGCAATATATAAGTGCTAGAAAATCATTACCATTATTCTAGCTTTCAATGGTACTTCTTATTGGTATTTTCCTCCATGCCATATAAATGATTTTGTGGTGCTTTCAAAAGTTATTTGAAATAAAATATTCTTGCAAGAAAAATGTTTCATAAAAAAATCACATGATCAATATTTTCTCAAGAATTGGTTCACACATTACTTTTCTGTTATATTTACCTTTGTGCACCTATGTTGCATGTGGTCATTATTAAAAGAAGTGATTAAAAGAGCTCAGTATTTGAAAAGAATTTCCAGGCAGTAGGATTTCTATATGTTTCCATTATACTGCTTGCTATTGCCTAAGTGATAAGCAGGGAGGATTTGAACAGTTTGTACAAAAATCCAACTCTGTAGAAGCAGCGTTAAGATCTTCCCTGGTGAGGTCAAGTTGTTTCAGGAACACTGAAACACTGAGGAAAGGAGGGAGGAGAATAAGGGGTACAGACTATGGTCACATCTTGCATGGTCATCCCAGTTGCAATTATATGCAGTGAAACAGTAGAATCATAAAATAATATATTGGCTTTTTTCTCCTCTTCATAGTTCTAGTACTTGGAGTTCTGAGCATAATATTTCTATAAACGTTTCCAGATTTTTAACTGTCTAAGGAGAGTTTGTACGAATACTTTAAACTGAACCAGCTTAGATGAACTACATAAATCACATCCTATATTTTAGCTCCTGTGAGAGAGATGAATGTGATCCTTCCATCTTTGACTCTTTTGCCAGTGTGCATACCTGTTGTGCATATAAGGTCACATTTCAGTTTTGAAGAGAGCCTGCAATTCATCATGTTTTCAGATCACTTCAAATCACACTTCACTTAGTGTGAATATATAGGAAGAAGAGAAAAATAGTGGAGTGCTAAAAAATTATGCAAATAAATGAACTTTATTATTTACCCTCATGCTTATTGCTTCTGCCATGTTGATTTCTCAACTCACAAAGTTCAATCACTTTCATGCTAAATACAGGTGTGGTTTGGGTCTGAATTCCTTGGCGCATCTGTTCTTTAATGCAGGTTAAATGAGGGAGCAGTTCAATGCTCTTCTGTTTAATAATTGGTAAATCAGGGCAGGCTTCAGTAACATGAACCTGTGGAGCTCAAATGAGCAGAGGAAAGGATATGGCATGTGACTAAACAATTTTTTAGATGGTGGTTTTGGCTGTGGTAGAGTTAATTTTCTTCCCAGTGGCTGGTATGGGGCTGTGTTTTGGGTTTGTGCTGAACACAGGGCTGATAATGTGGAGAGGTTTTTGTTATTGCTGAGCAGGGCTTGCACAGAGCCAAGGCCTGTTCTGCTCTTCATTCTTCCATGCTGGAGAGGAGACTGGGGGTGAATGAGAGGCTGGGAGGGGACACAGCCAGGACAGGTGACCCCAACTGACCAGAGGGATATTCCACACCAAATGATGTCATGCTCTGTATGTAAAGTGGGGAGAAGGAGGAAGGGGGGAATGTTTGGAGTGATGATGCTCGTCTTCCCAAACCCCTGTTACATGTGATGGGGCCCTGCTCTCCTGGAGATGGCTCCACACCTGCCTGCCCATGGGAAGCACTGAATTGATTCCTTGTTTTGCTTTGCTTGTGTGTGCAGCTTTCACTTTCCCTGTTAAACTGGCTCAGTCTCAGTCCATGTTTTCTACCTGCTACATTTGGTTGCTGGCTGGAGTTAAACCAATATAGATGGTGGAGAAATGGAAAAGAGCTCTGAAGAGCTAGCAGTGGATAGAGCTGTGTATATGTAAGAGTGCCCTGGAGAAGCTGGAGCTGGAAGCTGGGTTCTGGCTGGAGGCACCACACAAGGATGTGGTTCCCAGGAGTTCCAAGACAGCACCAGCCTGGACAACCTATGTTTGACAAATTAAATGGCTGAAGTGGGGTCAGCGTTGTGAGTTTTTAGAAACTACCAATATTTAAAGGAGTAAAATATTTTTTCCCTAGTCTCTGCATTTTTAGAGATAGAATGTTCACCAAGGTGAGGCAAAGGCAATGATTAAATTTTCATAATGAGTTTAGTTTTGTTATCTTTGTGTTACTTGAGTTCCTTGGAAAAACATACTGATTATCACGTACTACCTTTCTGATAGGTATCATAGGCTTAATAGCTGGTGGATGGACTAAACTACCAAAAAATTAATGTTTTTTCCTTTGCTCTACTTAATAGACTCCTGATATTGAGCTGCAAGATATACAAAAACTAAGTAAACTAGACACAGTAGGCAAATGAATCTGATTAAGATAGCAATTAAACATACAGCTAATTGCTTTTTACATGCTGTAAAAAGTTTTCTTAAAAGAATTGTTACTAGATTTCTTTTAGCAAATACAGTTGTTTTTTGCTGCTGCTGTTGTTGTTGTTTTTTGAAAAAATAATATCTAGACTGGCAGCTGCAGATTCCTAGTAACTTTTGATAAAAAAACCTAAATGAGTGTAAAAGTTTTTTTATGATGAAAAGATAAATTTGGTTTCTTGACCATAATTTTTTTTGTGAAGAGGACTTCTATTCCTCTATAATATTTTTATGCCTGGAGTCCTTGAGGAAAGCAATCTGAAGAGAATACATGGAATAGGATTACCAGCTGTGCAAGGGAGTAAGTGCTGGAAGTAACTTCCTTCCATAAACACATACATTTTTTGAATAAATAGAAGAAAAATTGGAGTGCCTTTAGCAGCCTAATTGGTTATTTACTGTTACTTTATTATCATGCTCGTAAGAAAAATCCAGATCTCTTGGTTCTGGATCTCCTGGTTAATATCAGATTTCATTGACCCACAGCTTCCAATATTGAATTTTTAAAAATAATTTTTGGTGCTAATAATTGTTTCCTTTTGCAGCTTTATAGTCTCTAGTGCTTTCAGGGCTGCAGAAATAATGGTAAAAAGGAATTCCACTGATAATTATTGAATTAAAGTAACTGTGGAAGCATCAATCTGAGGTCTGAAAACAGCATTTGGAATGGTTTAAGACAGTAGTATAGATTGCCCATCACAAACAATCTATCTTGCTAAACAGAAATGTCTTGTACTGTGAAGCAACATACTATATATGGAAGTGCATAGAAACAAACAAATAAATCTGAAATTAACAAAAACACCTAGGAAAATACTCAACCCAAAGGGGAAAAACCTCTTAAGGGAGGCTCAGCCTCCTAAAAGTAGCAGAGATGAAAAGAAATAAGAATGCTCATCCTTCAAACTGAATTTCTTGAGACTTTATTTTATTGGAAAATTTAAAATTAGTTGTCTGAATGCAGATTGTTAATCACTGAGTTCTTTTTATTTTGTACTTTTTGGTTTCTGAAAATGCTATTTGCATTCCTTCTGCATTACATACAGCTCAGAATATATTAAAGACACACTGCTGTTAAGGATCATATTGAAAGGTGACAAAATATTTAAACTTTTTTTAAATTAAAAAAATACAGTTTTTCCAGAACTTAAGTTGTTCATTGATGTCTGAAAATCTGACAGATTAAATTTTAAACTTGTTCAACAGTTACCATTTTACTTTATTTGCTTCAAAATGTGATCTGCAATTAGTTTGATAAATGGATTGAAAAGTCATTTAGTTTAATTGCATATTAGTTTATTCAGATGCATCTATATTTCCAAAACCTTGTAGAGCCATACAAGGCAATGATGACAGATCTACTTGTGCTTTTTATTCCAGCTCTTTCCAGGACAGAGTGGTTATTAGAGGCAAAAATTCCTTTTCAGCTAGGGGCTTATGGACCTATTTTAGCTATGTAATATCAGAATAGACTTCAAAACTCACAAAGGTGTAATAAATAACTTATGAGGCTGTGATGAACTCTCAGCCAATGCGGATACTTTTCAAGTTGGACCTGAACTTATTTAATACTCTGGGTATGTCTGTGTGAAATCTGTTCTTAAGTTACTGTATGTTTCTGTATTGCAAAATTCTAAACAAATTTTTTTATGTGTCTTTAGAAAAAAGTTATTATATGTGCTAGAAATGTTGGAAATATTTTTTTTAGTAATTTCTGAAACAAATGTTGTTACTAATGAATACTTCTTGAAATAGGTCATCTGTCCTGGATCAAATTTCTCCTTGTTTGGGCAGTGAAATGGCACAGTACTCAGGGATGATAAAAGTAGCTGAATCCAAATCTTACAGGTGGATATATATTTTAAAAATTAATATGTAAATGAAAAAATTAGCAAAAAACAAACCACAAAAAATCTCCAAAGAAGGGTTGGTGTATGTATATGAGCATTAATTCCCTAATCAGGGATAGTTTTGGAAACACTTTTGTACTCCAAAATCAGAAAAATGAATCAGACCCATCAAGTTATTTGCTGCCCATGGCAATAATCTCCGGTTTCAGTCAGTTTGGCTACAGAGTTTAGCAAACCTGCGTGGAAGAGCTGAATCTCCTCAGCAGTGTGCAGTAGGCATAACTGTACAATCCAGCCTTCTTCAAAAGCACCTTGGTTCTCTTTAAAGTGGGCCCTTTCCTTCTGTGGACCACCTGAGCTCAGATATACAGCCTGCTTTGAACAGCTGTCCTAAACCTCCTGCCACTGAAATCTCTTGTTTCCCCCTCATGGCTTTAACTGCAGGTGTACTTCCTTTGTCTGTTTCTGATCAAAGATTTCTACTAGGAGTTGCCACGAAGGGAAAACAGCTTTTGACCTGCAGATGGGTACAATATATTGATCTGCCATGAGTGTTTCTCTGTGTGCTGGTTCCTACTGCACCGTGATGCGGTGCTTCCCTGGCAATTCAGCTGCCAGCTCAGCTGACACTTTAAAACTTCCATTCTTGCAGCTTCTAAAGTCACTGCTTGACAAGGTGGTCTTTAGACGAGGCTGAGCTCTGGAAAAATCCTGTCTACATCAGTATGGAACTAAGAAAGATGCTGATTATTCATATTATTTGTATTAGCATAAATGCAATTTCCTGTAAGTTTCCTCCATGAAAGGCTGCACAAATTTAGATCTGTGTGAACTAGGAAAAACCAGCACTGCTAAAGCAAAGGTTTGGTTCTAAAATCTTGTATTTTAGGTGAGAAAAGAAATAATCCATAATTCAGTCAGTTGGGGAAAGAAGAGAATCAGAGTTTGATTCACATGAGTGCTGTTGTATTTGTGCAGATGTCTGCTCTTCACTATATTCTGGCATAATTTTCTTTTAGAAAAAAATTGTCTTTTCTAATTTATAAACCAGTCATGTTTTATAAATTATATTTAAATGACACTCTTTCTTTGCACCTAGCAGAAACATTACTAATGTGTGGAGACCAGTGCAAAAACTTAATTTGCTTCTGTAGCCAGACACCATTTTTCTTTGTAGGCAGAAGATGTAAGCACTGGTTTTAAAGAAACAGCAGTGATGTGCATGCAGCAGTCAACACAAAAATCCCTTCTAACTGCACGAGACAGACACTGCTATTTATATGATGCAGAAAGATTTTACTTCTCTTTTTTTTTTTTTTTTAATAAATGTAGTTGCTATAGAGATATCTGAAACTCATCACTGTCTCTAGCTACATTCTGTGACCTATTATTCCTGAGGAACAGTCCCCAAAGCAATTGGTTACAATTTTAATCTTGCTAAAAATTGCCCATTCCCTCTGCATGAATTGCTCAAATAAAGGGGTTGTCTGCAGATGATCTAGGCATAGTTGTAGGAAGTTATTTTGCCACTAGCAAAATTGTTGCTCTATGAAGAGAAACCATATCTCTGAGAAGCTATTTTTCTGCCTTTGTTCTGACTCTTTGCCAGCCAGGAAACTCTATCCATTGATGCAACTTCTGATCTCTAAATGCTCAACTTGTCAGTGCCCTGCTCTGCAGTGGTGTGAGGAAAGGCACAGTGTTTATTCCATAGTGGAGAGGGATTCAGTTCCCAAGTATGGTATTCTAATTTATTATCATAAAAGCATATCAGCATAAGCAAAATAACCCTTAATTAAGACAATGCTAGCAAATGTGTTGCTGGTCATAAAATGAAAAAAAGCCAGTACATCAGCTGCTCACTGCTAAAAGAACAGGAGTTGAACTCATGGACTACATAAACACATGTTTATAAAAGTAGTTAAAACTACTGCACAACATAAAATAGTGGGTATTGAGGACAAGAATGAGACATACCTGGGAGGAAAATTGTCTGATATACAATTGCTGGAATTCATTTGCCTTTCAAATTCTTTTAGGTTGAGAAAATTTTATGATGCTGACTCTCAAATAAATTTGCATGGCACCTCTGTGATTCTTACAGGAGAATTTACAGGAGGACATAGGTGAGCTGGGCATGGATCTGTCTCCACACAGGGAAATGAAGCCCCATTAATCTGGCTCCCCTTCAGCTCTGGGTCCTTTGTCTACCAGTTCATAATGAGGAATCTTTTCTATAAAGGCTTGCAATATGGTGATATGGCACATTTCATATCACTAACCCACCTGAATGGACACTGTGTGATATCTCTTTAATTTGGGGTTTCTTTGCACAAAAGAATGCCATTTTTAACAATAAAGCAACCAGCACAAGTTGTGCAGTTCTAAAAAGAGATATAAAAGGTAAAGAATGTAGGCAATGTAGGCAAAACTAATGTAGGCTAGGGAAGAAAACAACAAATACCAACGACAAACTTCTGACAGGCTGCTGTAGTTTATAATATATAAATGCAAATATATAGAAACTAATTTCTATTTCATTTGCCTATCATTCCTGTTAGCTGCCATGTCATTGTTTGTATTATGGCTCTGCTACGATGTATGGAGTGTTCAAGGACAGTGTAATATAATATTGTACTGTTTTCAGTGTTTTATAACACTAATATACTGAGTAAAAAAGTGAACTTAATGAAATCTATTTAGTTATCCAATCTGCATTTCTCAGTTCTGAGTCTTTAGAATTCTATAGCTAACTGTGTATGCTGCCAACCAATCCCACTAATGTTCCCCCCACGCTTTTGTTTTAAAAATAGGCATCTGTTTTCAAAGAAGTTATAAGATTACTTTGAATCCGTGTTGGCAGATATGTATGGATATTTCTGTGAGTTCAAGCTTCATTTGTAGTGGAGGAATCTTCAGTTTTATATCATATGTTAACCTGACTCAATGAAGCTGCTCTTCTAGCTCAGCCACCTGCCAGGTAGATGCACTCTAGACTGAGAACATGGCCAGAACCTCCAGGGTCTCAGTTATCAGCACCATTCCTTCACTTCAAAATACTGGTTTGTGACATCATCCTGCATACTTTCTAAATTTTATGTTTAATTGTGAGTGCAATGAAACTACTACCAATAAATAAACCAAACTGAAAGTGTCTGAATTTTATTCCTGTGCTTTATCATATGTTTATACTATAATTTGAGAAAAATCCTTACCCAAGCAACATATGTTGTTCGTATCCAGTCTGAACTTGGGTTTGTCACTCTCAAATTGCTGTGTTTCCTTTTACAGACTCAGAATGTAATTGTGCTAATTAAAGAGCACATGCAACACAAATCAAAAACCTGGAAAGCGTTAATTTCCATGCCAGGTTCAGGCCATATTAAGTGTTCCAGGGAAGGTTAAAAGGAACAGGTGAAGTTATTGCAATGCATAAGGAGGTGGCAGCAGGAATAATTATCTTAGCTGACTGCCAGGTGGTTATGTTTGCTGATATATGTTAAAGGATTGGGGAGGAGAGTAGGGTATTGGACACATTATTTTTAAGTTATGTTTACCTGAGTGAAGAAAAGAAAGGTTTATGCCTACTTTAGGAGAAAATAGAGTTAGTAGGTTATTTTTTTTGATGGTTATTTTCATGGTTATTTTAGGTGTATGATGGTGCCTGTGATTTAAAGGACCTGTGTAGGTAAGGATCTTAATTTTATTTTACTGTCTGCATTCTATTGCAGATGTTTCTCCCCACTGTATATTCCCCTCTTGTTTTAGGCTTCACTTTGAGCTTTGTAACATCTTCCCATGTCTGTAAACTAATAACTCAGATTAAGTTTCTGAGAGTTGTTCTTATGAGTCCTATAAATCTGGTAAGTGGTTCAAATCATCAGCAAAATACTGATTTAGGAAACCTTCTCCTGTGTATGCTTTTTGGGTTTAGTTGCCTGTCTCTTTGTTTGTAAATATTTGCCATCAAAAATCACGTAAAGCACAGAAAGGCAGATTACACTTGGTGGATTTTGTTGTGCCATTCTAAGAAAATAAGCCCTGAATAAGATGAAATAGAAGACATTGGTTTTCTTTATAGGGTGAAGGGATTCATTCAGGAAAAAGTAACCTCTAAACCGAGGGGGAGCAATGTTATTTGGAACTGGAGTCTGCCTTGGCACTCTGCCGAGGGTAAGTCGCAGTGTATTGATGCTGCGCGGCAGGAGCAGATTGGAGAATCTGAGTGCAATCTCCTTCCATTTACTGTCATGCTGGGTGAATAGGGTAAAACACCAATTGCTTATATGACTAAGGAATATTGAGAAAGTACTGAATGAATTTTACCTGTCTTCCTTAGCAATTTAGCTGCTGGAAATTATTGCAAGCTAGTAAGATAAGATCAGTCAGAATGAAGAACTGTCGTTGGAGGACATCTGTGTTTAAATGATCAAGCAGTGCTACCATAAAGATTTCTTAATTCTTGTGCAATGTATATTTATGTGTGAGTAACCATAACCATGAGTAGTAATAACATAACAGATGTTAATTATTTTTTTAAACATTAAGGAAGTGGCCTAGATGTGGGACTTTTCAGTGAAGAGGTGATATACTCATAAAAACCAGAGGGTGGTATGCTGCTGGCATATCTGAAAGGCTAGGCAAGTCAGCATACTGCTTTAATGTCTGGAAGAATTCCAGGTTTAATGAGCATTTAAGCTCCTTTCTGCTGTGGGAACAGCATAATGAATACTGACAAGCCTGTGTTGCAGGTTGGCTGACACAGCTGTCCTCTGAATTCAAGGGCTTTCATAGTTGCCCATCCCTGCGTTCTTCACTGTTTTTGAGTAACCCCCTGGCCCCAGACTCAGTATCCTTCCTGACAATGAAAGCAAGTCAAAGACTTGGAAAATTGCTTTCTTGCCACTTCTGGAAGTGATAAAGTGTAGCATCATCTTAAAAACCAGAACCCCTCCTGCGTTTTGGTGTGCTGTGCATAAATGTCCATCTTTGTTATGTACTGTTCTGTACGTGCCTATGTGGGGAGGAGAGCGATGGAAGTTCAGAATGCTGCCATCGCTGAATAACTGCAGAGTAAACTTGTTTTACTGAGCATAACTTCGAATGCAAGTGAAAGGAGCCAAGTGTGTTGCACAACACTGCTCTTTGTCACTGTAGTCCTTATACTGACAGCAAGCAGGGCTATTTTAAAGGAGTATAAAAGAGAAATAGCCAGGGTAGCTATCAGATGAACTATGGTGCTTTTTTCTATGCCTGTATATTCTGTTAGGTAGTGAAGGCTCAGTCTTCTCAAATGCGTGTGAGCCATCAGAGAAGAACTTGTTATTCCATGAAGATGAATGTAGGGAGAAAAGTACCAACTACAGTGAAATATTGAGGAAAAATGCCAGTTTTTATTTTAGTTGGGGAGGGTACACCATGTAAGTCTGTGGATGTCTAGGTGTGGATTTTGTATGTATTTAAGACAAGTTGCTCAAAATCTCTTCAGCAAGAGATACCTCGTTGTGTACCAAACCTAGCAATCACCATGAAGAAAGAGCTCTTGGAGGCACCTGAGATAAGAAATTACTTACAGGAGCCAGTCCTAAGGCCTGGAAGTATGATTCTTCCTTCATTCAAGCTGTCCATAATGCCCTGTGCACCTATTATTTTCAGAGCATAAGCTGAAAAGTCTCTTGAAGATGACATAGTTTGGTTCAGACCAAGCTTTAGAAAGAATTTGAAGCAAAATCTTGATGTAACACTATGCTATTTTTTTACTAAGTCTGCCGTAGTGAATAGTAAAATGTAGCTCCTAACAGGTGGATCTGAGTCTTAAACAGCAGCTTTGACAGATGAGACAGCTAAATGACTTACAAGGATAGCATCTGTAGCATTCAAAGTACACTTCTGGAACACCGTGTCACCTTAAACAGTAGGTGGTAGCAAGGTTTGTTGATTGTGTGACACTTAGAATGCAAAAGTTTCCTATGTAACTTGGAACTGCATTTTCTTTGGGCAGAAATGGTTCTTGAGTGTTTTAGTCTTTTGAATATTTGGTAGTTGTTCTTTTTTGGTTTTGTTTTGTTTTGTGTTTTTTCTTCTTGTCAAGCAGTCAGCACAAAAGGCTGCAGCTGAAATCAGGGCCCTAGATGTTGTTAAATCCACCATTTGCATGTGAGTTGCTAGTAGATTTTTATTCAACCATTCATAATAAATCGTGTCTGTGTAGGCTGGAACTGTCTAATTTGATCCCTGATCAGCTGGCTTATTTTTACTTTCCAGTGAGAAAGAGTATGTAGCTTTTTGATCTGATTCAAAATATTTCAGATAAAATGTACTTAGCCCCAGACAGATTTAGTAAGTAGTGTGACTAATTCATTAACAGTACCTCCATTTCATGTTTGCCTTTAACTTTTACTCCCGCCAGATGATGAGAAAAATTAGAGGTTTGAGAAATTAATTTCTGAGCTTTGTGCTGGTAACTCTCTTGTCCCCTAGTACTCCAGAACATGTATATTTCGTAATTTGATCTGGACTAGCTTTCACGTTCCCTTCACTCCTGTTAGTGATGCCATTTCTTGCATAAGAGCAAAAACCCTGACAGGAGAAATTCAGTTCATGTACTGTTCTTGAATCTGAAACTTACCCTGTGTTTCTCCTTCAAGCACTTTGAGGCTTGCTGATCGAAAACACTTATCAAATTGAGCTAAATTAGTGTACTACAAATTTGGGATGCTCAATTTAGCATTACTGTGAAAAATCCATTTTGGATAATAGACTTTGCCCCAGGGATTTAGAAGAGCCACAAGAAAAAAAAGTTCAGTCCTGGATTGCTAATTAAAAATCAGTAGCATTGGGAAATGTTTCATTCTTCAGTCTAATTTTTGACAAATATGAATCACAGAATATCCTGAATTGGAAGTGACCCACAAGGATCATCAGACATCACCCACTCCTGACCCTGTACAGGACAGTCCCAAGAGTTGCACCATGTATCTGAGAGCCTTGTTCAAAGAATCCTTGAACTCTGTCAGGCTTGGTGCTGTAATCACTTCTCTAGGGAGCCTGTTCCAGTGCCCAACCACCCTCTGGGTGAAGAACCTTGTCCTAATACCAAACCTAAACCTGCCCTGACACAGCTTCAGGCCATTCCCTTTGGTCCTGTCATTGGTCGCCGCGGAGAAAAGATCAGTGCCTGCCCCTCCTCTGCCTTCGGTTAGTGACAAAGTTGGAGACTCCAGTGATGTGTGCCCTCACTCATTCTCCTCTTCCTCAGGCTGAACAGACCAAGTGATCTCAGACACTTCTCATATGGCTGCCCCTCAAGGCCCTTCACAATCTCTGTTGCCCTCCTCTTGACTCCCTCCAACAGCTTAGTATATTTATATTGTGGCACCCAAACCAGCCCCCAGCACTCGAGGTGAGGCCGCCCCAGCTCAGAGCAGAGCAGAGCAGGACAATCCCCTCCCTTGCCCGGCTGGTGATGCTGTGCCTGATGCCCCCCAGGACCCAGCTGGCCCTCTTGGCTGCCAGGGCACTGCTGAATTCTATTCACCTTGCATTGACCAGGACCCCCAGATCCCTTTTTACAGTGCTGCTCTCTAACCTCTTGCATCCAAGGCTGTATGTGTGTGGCAGGTTCTCTAGATAAGTTAATACAGAGAGATACTCAAGAAGACTAAGGAGGTCTATTATGGTGTCTCTTTTGCCTTATAAGTCTTGTAGTGACTTTGGGTCTCACCGTTCTTTGTATATGACCTGAGCTGAAAACTGGGATAGGTTGCAGGACATTTACTGCTTGCATAAGGCTGTTGGTCTCCAGAAGAGCTGCTGGTAAATCACTGCAAATCACTGGTATTTAGAAAAAAAACTATATTAGCAATTTAATGATATAAAGTACAGGTAGGAGACGTTGAAATACTAATGCCAGAACAAAAGGATAAGTCTTTGCAGTAATGTGTACAGTCATGAAATTGCAGTCAAAGCTGTTTTTCATCCCCCATTTCTGAAGGCATCTTAGGACCCAGAATTTTTTGATTTTGTTTATTTTAGCAAAATTGAGCCTATCTAGGCATGCCATTGCTCTTTGTTAACATGCAGAAGGGTTAAATAAAAGGGAGAAGGACGTAGAAAATGAAGACAACTTAGTATAAGGAAACAATGGAATTGGGCTACAAATTAGGACACAATCTGGTTGTAAGAGGAAATTATTTTTGTGTATACCTTGATGGGAGTGGGAGAAAAAGAAGTCTCAACTTCTTTCTTCACATGAGCCTTCATAAATCTAGAGTGTTTGTTATAATTTACTTTTGCAGCACAGAAATTATGCTCATGATGTAGGAGGCCTTTCCTAATCTTCATCAGCAGAAACTGTCTTGTAGTTATATAATCTGCTTGGCTTTACCTTTACAGGAAAATATCATGATCCTGTTTAAGGGAATAGTTGTAAATTCTTGTGTAACAAATGATACATATATCCATTTGTGTAAATAAGCCTGCTTCCACCCACTGTGGGGAACATGAAATTAATTTTATTATCTTCTGTACCAGAAAGAGTATTCTGAATTATAAATATATACAGTAATTATAGTGTTGATAGCTATAGTATCATTTTTCTGATATATTAGTGATTTTAGTCACAAAATATAATTTTAGCCAATTGTCATAGACAAGAAAGCCAAGTAAAATACTGGGGGAAGAAAAGTATGATGAGAAAAATTGGAAAGCCTTCTCCTCTCCCCTCCTCCCCCCCTAGGGTTGTGTGCATCTTCCTAATGTCTTCTTCACAGGAAACAATATATTGTGTAATGCAGATATTGCAAATCCCATTAATTTTTGACTGAAGTTGCACCCTCCCTCCCCTGCAGGGAATATTATTAATTCTGAGTATAGTGGAGATTGGGACCAGTGTAATTATGCAGAAAATCTTCTTGTCAACACTTGGAATGCTATTTAAGCTGCTGCTTCTATTTTCCCCACTACTGGAGACTGCATCCTACTGAGCACACAGGAATGCAGTCTGGAGTTTGTGTATGTTTCACTACAGAAAACTGAAGGTTGTTGTTGGAGGGGGGAGTAAAAGAACAACCGTTGTGACTCTAGGCATTGTTTTCTGGGCTGTATCTTTGAGGTTGGATTCTGTATCTGAAATGCTGTAAGATAATTTATTGAGGATTTCAAATGCCTTTGTGAAGAGCAGTTTTGGAGTAAGCTGAAGCAGGAAAATGCTCCTATGCCCTTACTAATGAGGAACAACAGTTAAAAGATGTATATGTTAATGTTAGTGTAATACAGAGCATGAAGACAAATCTTAAAAACATCACCACCTAAACAAAGAGTGCTTTCTAAAATGTCTAGTGCTATGAACAAATCTGGGGTTTATTAAAATAAGTCAATGATGCTACTGTTGGTGTCACACCCAAGTTTGAAGTTTACCTAAGTTTAAATGGTTAAGTTTAAATGTAGTATATTTGATAGTGTTTGAGTAATTGATGCTTTAATAGTCAGTGTTCTAATCAATGGGAGGAGGGGAGGTTTTCAGAAAGTTCCAGGGCAGGAAAGGGTGCAGAAGCGGGACAACATCAAGCCTTGGATTGGACTAGACGCTGACCGATCAAGAGAGGCTTTGGGGAAATGACTGGTCAGGAATGACCCTGGCGAAGGAGCCAATTGCTGTCAAAGGAACGAACCAGTGACGAGGCAGATTCAAAAATGGACCAGTAAGGGTCAAGAGCCACCTATAAAGAGCAGGTGGGCGCTCAGCACCCAGTTCTGTGCTTGAGAGAGCGCCCAGTGCTGTGTCGTGTGTGCCGCTTTAAAGTGTGCCTTGTTATCGGTGGTGTGGGCTTAGCCCTGGCCTCTGTTCGTGGCTGTTTTTAAATAAATGGGTAAAATTTCAATGGCGTGAGACCATCACAGTTCTCACATCTAGAGCACTTCGGTCAGAGGGGTGTTACTTTTATTAAATGTGCTCAAGTTTATGGCGTCTGTTCTGAGCTCATCTCTGACCTACACATATATTTCTACAAACTTGCAAGTTGTGCACTTTTGCCCAGCTCATATTGCATTCAGCCCAATGTAAAGCTAAGCATCCTAGTGACTGAATATTGATTTTTCTGGAAGGGCTGCATTCCCTACACTTCAATTTGAATTCTATGAAAATTAAACTCCTGTTTGGATGCAAGTGCTCTCAGAAGAAAAACCTGTTTTTTATAAAGAAGAGTAAATTTTTTTATAATGCACTATTAAAACACAAATAGGATACATATATTGATGTGTTTCAGGGTTTTCATTATAACCAGGTCCTAAACACTGGTTGCTGGTATCTATGCTGTGTCCAACTCCTGCCTCTCTTGTGTGCATGACACAATGGCAGCAGTGGTTCTTCAAGTAATGCTGTCTTGCTGCCCAGAATGTGTCAGCACTGACCAAAAATAACATTGGTTAGAAATGTTGAGTGTCAAATTGAAGATAAAGGCTTAGCTCTTTCTCAGAGTGTTCATCTTCACTGATGCCAAATGCCTCTATTGATTTTAAAATCAACTCAAGACTCCACATATATTTTTCTATGTTTTTTTTAAATGTGCTAGATAGCCAGCATATAAAAGCTAATGAGGAAAGTATTGCAAAAACCCCAAATGGTCTTATAGAGATGCAGTGCTTGTAAAGAAAACAATTGTTGTGATGGCATCTTTTTTGCCTTCTTGATGCTTTCAGGGAGCAGTCTCCTTTTCTAGTGAAGAAAATATGCTACATGCTTGCATATTTTTTTAGAACATTGTTTTTAAACAAAGACTTCAATATATTCTCTGTAAACAAATCTTTGAAAGGCAAGCTCTGTAATACTTTAGATACATGAGAATATACTTTATTCAAAGTAACACAGTTCTATTTTCCTTACACTTTATAAAGATCATTTTAGGGTTATTTCATGCTTTTAGGTGTTGTTTTATACCGGTCATTGTATCAGTTTTGGTCTTGGTGGTATAATCCAAAGCACCAGGCTAGTGAAAGTCTTACTCACGTTACTCAATTCTGTTGTAAATCATTTTGAGGGAAAGAAAAGGGAAGTATGTTGATCATGAAACTAGGATTGCAGAGGTCTCTGATGGTACTCTCCTCAGAATGAGTATCATTTAGAAATTTGATTTAGGTCTTGAACAAGGTTACAGAGCTCACAGCTGTCTGTAATGTGGGGAGGACAGCCATGAGCCTCTCAGAATCTGGGGTGTCTGCACACCCTCACTCTGAAGAAGGGCTGGTGCAGCAGGAGGAGTGTGTGCTGCAGCCTTTGCCAAAGCTGGAATTCTTGGGCTGGTCAGCTCCAGAGCCTGAGGGGGTTGGGGGTGTAGGGAGGCTGGAATGACTGGAGAAGCCTAAGGTGGCCAGTAAACCCTTGGGTATATGTCCAAGAGATTTAGAAGGCTTGGCAGCCCCCAGGGACTTCTCCATAGAGCTAATCCCCAGGCAGATGGTGCCTGACTGGTCTTGCTCTTCCTTCCCAGGTGCAGGGCCTTGCATTTGCCCTGCTTGAACTTCATCCTCCCTTAGTACACTTTCCAAGCTTGCCTGAGGCCTTTCAAGTGGCACCTCTGCCCAGGACATTGTTTGCTGCCTTTTGGAGAAGTGGAATAGGACCACTGGTTAGGGTAGAGCTGAACTAGTATAAATATAATTGGGAATTAAGTTTATTCCACTGTGTATTGATTTTTTTATTTTCACAGGCTTTCATTTCAAATACATTTTTGTGTTTTGTCATAGCCATTGTAAAAGGAGTTTGGGATTTTGTTTGTTGTTTTGGTGTTATTTTTGAGAACGTGAGCGCTGTTACCAGAGTGACAGCAGTGAAAAACCAGGTGCTGATGCCTAACTAGTACAGGGTAGTGCTGCTTTAGGGAACAGTTCTTGTGGGTGATATGCCAGTAGGTGGAAAAGGAATAGCTGTCCTTGAGCGTGGGCAGGCTACAGTGCTATGCAAATGTTCCTTGGATGTTCGGTGGTCTTTGATATGCATCTCTCGGGGTGACTGTTTTTAAGATGAAGTAAACAAGAAAAAGTCTGCTGGACTCCAGCCTTAGTGATATATTAGCAGGAAATACGAATGAGCCTTGCAATTCTGTTTTCAATATAATGTTTGCTTTTTCTAACTATCCTACCTACCTCTGCCCATAGGATGATGTAGCTCTGTGCAATCATAACAATAACATTGTATTATGAGAAATAAATCTGTCGAGCTGGCATATTTTGTAAAACCATTTTTATTGATAATGTTAGTATTCAAAATCCTCATCTGGGTCGATCATTAAAGCTCATTTAAAAACCATCAGAGGGTTGCTTATAGCTCAAATACAGTGCAAGGAATTTAAATCTTAATTATGTGCAGAGAGATATATGAAATAGAATTTGTAGTCACAATGCATTTCTTGATTGTGAATCCATAATATATTATTGTTTCTTCAGAGAGTTGAAGAGATGCCATTAATGTAAAAGGTGAAAGTGTTCATTAAATCAGTGGTGCAGCACTAGGCTCTTAATTTGATAAAATGAGGCTTAAAGCTGGGTGGCTGCTGCACTGCTGGCTTTTTTAAACAATCTGCTGGTTGTGGTGGTGATATTTTGATAGTGAGTTCAGTATTTTGACAAAGTGCAAAACTTCATTCTTTAAGGCATATTCTTGCTTTAAGTGCTATATGAAAGTGATGAACAGAACCTCATAATTAATCCATAGCTAAAATGATTTTATCCATTTTACCAGATTTTACCATAGCTGATGGTTAAGATTTTTTTGGTCTTCTCATCGTTCCAGATTAAATATTAAAAAGGCAGTTACTGAAGTTTGATAACATTCCTATTGTTTTACAATATATGCTTAGATTTCTAAAATATCTGGTTTGTTTCCATCTATTCTATATAGTTGGTGTAGATGAGCCATACACATTTTGACACTGTTCTTACTTAGATTTAGCTGTAATTTTTAAGAGCCCTTTTAGAAGATGGAAGAGCACACTGAAGTAATCTGAAGCAGTGTGTTAGTTTGTTTCTGCTTAGCTGAACATTATTTAAGTCCTGAATAATTGAAATATTTGAAATATTTAGTTGTTGTTTTTCAAAACATACAAAATGCATGTAGTTGAAAATTTTTCGGTGTTCAAAGTATTTATTTGAAAGAGCTCAAAGCCTACCAAATACCTTAATTTTGGTTGATCAACGGGCTTTGGCTGTATAGATGGTATTGTATAAAAGGAAAAATATGTTTCTCTCTGTGCTACACTGATCTGCACATATTCTTCCTGTTGCTCTGCACTAAAACATGGATAAAGTTTGAGTATATGGAAGGTTATTTGTATTTGTATGCATAACAGTATAGGATCCTTACTATGTGCGTGGAAAATGGAAGTATCAGCATGGAGACCAGGAGGTAACGTTCTGCTTGTGTCATTGACCTCACTCTGGAAGATACCAAACATGCTTGCTAGCAAGCAAAGTTAAGTGCATGGGTTCAGAGCTTCGGAAAGCGTCTTTCTAGGATCAAATTGGCCTGGTTCCATGCAGTGTGCACTCAAAAGCGTCAGTGGGCTGCTGCGTTTGAAACAACATGAAATGGATGTTGGGATCCTGCTCAATGCCCTCTATGTGGAAAGGCTGCCAGGTCCTCCAGGGGCCACTCTCTCGAGGCACTTGTGCCTGTGACCTCAGACTAGAAGGCGGTGCAGACCCGGCTGCCTGGTAACAGCGATGTGGTGGAGCCTCGGGCTGGAGCACATCACAACAAAATTAACCTTGGCCATTGTAGGCAACTTGTTAATGCAGTTAACCTGATAAGATGAACTGTGACTGCCTCTCTGGTGCTGATGACCTATTGTAAATTAAGTGAATAGAATAACTGATTTCTGTGGCCTCAAATATTTTAATGCCATGCCTTATGAATGGGAGCTGTTCTCTAACTCAGAATAAGTAGTTTAGTTTACTTGCCTAGGCTTCTAGGAAGGCTATAGGAGTACTAGGCTATATGAAAAAAATCTGTTTACTCTGACCCAGGGAATATTGTTCTCTATGTGGTTTGGGGGGTTATATTAACAGAGATGAGTTGGAATTGAAATACTTACTGAAGAGAGGCAGCTAACCTAAACCTCTAATTACCTGGAAAACTTCAGGCTGATCATTCAGCACTGTAATTACCTCAAAATTACTAGCTGAGTCTGGACAAAATATTTTTCTTTGGCATTTTGCTTTATGCCTCTAGCTTGAAAGAGAAATTAAACCTGCAAATGCTGGAGGTGCTGTCAAAACAAGACAACTGAAGCAAGAAACAAGCTGCTTTTTAATTTCCATCGATTTTTCTCAAACTTTCTCAACTTGTCTTCTGTAAAATAACTGCAAGATGCTGTATCATTTAGTACTGATGTTAATTAAACTTCAAGGTACTGAGCAAGGAGGTGAAGTCAACAGATGAAGCTGATCATAAGTAAAAAGATCAGGATGTGTGAGATGCTGGAAAGTATTTCAGCTTCTCTTCTAGTCTCAAGGACAGTTTGAGAGCCTTGGAAATGGATGAATTGAGAGTTCCTTTCTAAAGAGACCTGTGGGATACAACTGTGACATGTGTCTATTTTTCAGTCATCTCTAGACACAAACACAGGAGGTAATTGGTAGCATAGTCCTGGCCTATTTATTTCAAGGAAGCATGAATGCAAAGAAATGCTAAGTTAGTGACCCTAAAAAAGTTGTAAATGTAAACTGGCCCAGTACCAGAGAACAATTAAGGGTTGACCATGAATGGAGCCAACAGTGGGCTTGAGTGTTTTCTGATCCAACTGGAGTTCAGACATTTCTTCTGATTTGGATTTATAATGGCTGCTAGTGGGCTCCCAACAGATATTCAGATGTGATTGATGAAAATGAGTCTGTGCTCAGACAACACGAGAGGGTTTTCAGAGTGGAAACATGTCCCAGTTTGGCATGTGCTCTTTGATAGGTGTAGAACACTTTCCTCTGTGAGACTGGTCTGCATGGCAGCTAGGAAGAGCACAGAAGAAAGGAACTGTTAATCTGGTTTTCCTGAGGGCACATCAATCATCTGACCTTAAAATTTGTTCACCATTAGAGAAATCAGTGTAATGATGGCGTTGGTTGTGGAGATCTTACATTAATCTTTCAATAAACCCATCTAGGTGCAAAAACTGTAGTCTGGTCTTTTTTTCAAAGCTGAAAGGGTAGTCCCTGAATGTGGTTCTGTGCTATGATTCTACATAGCTGAGGATAAAAGATAAAAACAGTGCAGGGATTTTCTGGAGTATAACTTACCTAATGGGATTTTATGTCTTGACTCTTTTATGTACTGTTCTTTGGATTTTACTTTTAGAGTTTTAGAAAATACCTGTGGAATCACATCAGACTTCTCTCAGTGCTGCTCCATCAATTTCCATTCATATATTTGAGGCTGTCAGTTGTTTCTGAAGGATCTGTGCTTGAGAAGTGTGGTTCAACCCTGCTCTGCTTAGAGACTGTTTTAGATGGACAACTGAATGGTAGATTGCTTTGGGTAAAATGCAGGAAATAGAAACTCTTTCTACAGCATAATGCTTAGTGACACAACACTTTTTTTTTGGAGGCTTGGATAACACTCCATTAGCAGGTGAGGAAAAGGGACATAAATGCTAGTTTTGATGGTTTTATAGTAATTTTACTGTTCCTTAAAACTGTTTACTGCAAATGATACTGTGACGTAATGTCAGTAGTATCAGTGAGTTGAACAGAAAGGCAATGTGTCTGCTGCCTTTGTAAATAATACTTTCTTTCAGTCATGGGGCCAAGATTTGGACTGGACAAAACAAGGGGTTTTTAATCAATCATTTTAGAAGGAATAGAAAAGACAGAGTAAAAAGTCATCAGGGACTGTTTTGTATGCAGCCACCTAAAGAAATCTGCGTGATGATTAAACATTGTCAGGACTTCCCAGGTAGATTCTTGGCTTATAACTTATTTTTATTTTTTTATTAATCTCCACAACAAAAGTGAGATGACTATTTATTGAAAAAAAAATCTTCATGTTACTTGCTTTAACCATTATATGGTCCCTAAGAAAGCCTGGAAGTGTGAAGGATGTTCATTCTTCCTGAACTTCCTGAAGTATTTAAGAGCAAGTAGGTTGAGTAGGTTGTGGCTTTCAAGCCTGAGCAACCTTTGACTGAGAGATGAGGCTATAGAGTTTTCCAGCCAAGAAGGGTAGAACATATGCAATCCAAAGTCCAAATAAAAAAATAAATCAGAGTTTCTGCTTGAGTAAGTCCTCTGGAGTTGTACTAGGAAAGAGAAATTATGCTTTTGTAAAATATGGTTTAAACATACCTTTTGTCTTCCATTAGAGTGACGATTAGGAAACTCTTCCATCAAGTCAGTTGATGCATGTAATGAAGAATGGAAATTCTGCTTCCTAAATGTTTATTCTACTTGTTTATGAACGTGTTAGAATATACAGTAATTGTAGGCATCAGAACAATTCTTACAAATACTTACAAAAAATCTTGATAAAAGTCCTTTTCCTGTAAGTTACCTGTTAATGAACTCTGTCATTGCAAAAGGTCGTTTTAAGTGGAGATTTGTAGTTAATAACTTTCATGATTATAACAGTATTTTAGGGTTGTTCTCATTCTAGAGTGTTGACGCCTTTTCAAAATGTTAACAAATCCTGCAGGTAGGAAATATGTACATGGTAGAATTGGGTAGATGAATTTAAGAGAAAAATGAGTAACCGCTTGGGTTTTTGATTTTTAAGAAAAAAGTTGCAATTATTGAACTATTTTTTTTTTATTAGTATGATCTCTCTCACTAGAAACACAAAATTTTCAAGATGGTATTTAAGATTTATATATTCCTTCTACAAATTGTAAGTAGTATGAAAAAGTTTTCCAAATGAAGTTAAAATAATTTTGCTTAGAGAAAACTTTAATCGTTTTTTCAAAGTACTTGGAAGACACTTGTTACCAAAACATTAAGAAAAATTTAGCTTAGAGATTTGAACAAGAAAAGTCATGAAGGAAGAATGTAATTTAGAAGTGGAAAAATCCCTGTCATGGTGGGTGAAACCAGGGATTTGCTAGACCTGGCATCCTGTCTACAGCATGCTGTGCACTATTGGACTACTTCTGTGTTTTGCCAAATGTACACATTAGGATATGAGTATCTGAAAGGATATTGTGAATAAATTCTATAGGGACACATACAGGGTATTACTTTGAGAAAACAACTTTTATTATCTTTATAAACACTTGATTTTTTTTTCCTCAAATGTAGTTGTAAACAATGTTTTTCTCTACATAAACCAGATGTTTGATTTAATGCAAATTTAATGTAAAGGATTCAATGAGATGTTTAATGTAAAGGATTCAATTAGATATTTTAGTTTTCCTGATATATGTACCGCTAGAATGCCTCAAAGAACATACAAAGTTCTTTAACTCAGTTAAATCTTATTTATCTAGTACATAGTAAATGTTAACTCCAGGATGCAAGCTTAGATTTCAAAAATACTCAAAAAAGTTATTGAAGGGAGATTGTCTCTTTCTATAAGGAAAATCATAACTTTCCTTTAACTTCTGAAAATGATTTTAAAGCTCAGTGACAGAAAGAAACATATATTCAAAGTGAAATATCCCATAGTGGTTTCATTTCACCCTTTGAAGACATAGTGGTTGGAGGAAATAACCATAACTTCATCAGCAGACAATGACAAATTACTTTTTAACCATTTAAATTTTTTGCATGTCAGATTAGTTTTCTACTAGGTTTCATATTCTCTTACCTGGTGTAAATCTTCCAGCCTATATTTTCAAACAAGTTCTCTTGTCAAATTTAGTTTCTGAGGAATCTTAAATCCTGCACAGCTTGCTGCCTTATGCCATTTCTTGCTTTAGTAAGGGAGGGGAAGACAAAGAAAGAAAAACAAGAAAATAAGGTGTTGGGGAGACACGTCTTCTGAGATAGGCAAGTAAAACCCAGAGATTCAGCTACACTAATACTTTGCCTCTGACAGAGGCCAATATCATATGCAAAACCAAAGCAGCATCTGATTGTTCCTGCTTTAATCTCCCTGCTTTCAATATATTCTGAAGAGGGAGACATCGTATCCAGCTACAGCTGTTACTTACTACTGTACCTTCAACTGAGCAGTGGGAAATTGCCTATGACAACAAGAGTTTCTTACAAAACTGATTTTTCCCACTCTGATCTCCTGCTTATAAGCTGTGGCAAAACAGCTCTAGCTTGCTTTCTACTGTTTCCATTCTTACCAATCTGCTGATTCATACTCTTTGTACCAATGTCCTGATCATCTCCTTTCCCTTCCTTGCCTTGCCATCTTTCAGGTAAGTTCTGCCCCATCTAGAAATGTCCGTGAACTAAGCATCTTACATCAATTGCAAGATAGAACTGTTTTTTTTTTTCCAAGCAGAGTCCATACTGTCCTTTGTGGTCTTGTCTTTATAGGGAATAAGTTTATAGGGCAGATAGGATTGTCTCCTATTTTTTCTCTAAATCATCAGCATAATAGAATTGTGTCTTTTGGTGCCACAATCAAAGGAAAAGCTTGCAGAAGATAAAAAAAATATCTTCAGATCTCAACTGCCCCAAAATAAAACTGCTAGCATAGTACAGCTAGTGTGGAAGTAGGTTGAAGTGAATTTCACAAATGAAACCTAAATTAAAAATTTGTCCTGTAATAGGGGAGAGGGAAAGGAGACAAACAAACCCCAGCCCCCTTTTATCCACACCTCTGGGTCTCCCTTTAACCCCCTTTACCCTTGCCAATTTCTTAACTGTGCAAGACAGGCAACACAATACCTTGTCAAATAAGTGACACAGTTGGTATTGGAGATTCTATTCCCAGCATTTTAGACTGGGCACTAGTCACTGCAGAAGCAATGAAGTAGGCAGTGACTATTCATAGAGTCATAGAATAGCTCAGGTTGGAAGGGAACTTAAAAGGTTCTTTAGTTCCAGCTCCCCTGGCATGGGCAGGGACACCTTTCACTAAACCAGGTTGCTCAGAACCCCATCCAACTTGGTCTTCAACGTTTCCAGGGATTGGGCATGTGCTCTGGGCAACCTGTTCCAGTGCTTCACCACTCTAACAGTAAAGAAGTTCCTAATATTTAATCTAAACCTGCCCTCTTTCAGTTTGAAGCCATTCCTCCTTGTCCTATTACTATATGTCCTTATGAAAAGTCCCTCTTCAGCCTTCTTGTAGGTGCCCTTTAGGTACTGGAGAGGCACAAGACACTTTCTGTTCTCTAAGCTGAACAACCCCAGTTCTCTCAGCCTTTCCTCAGGAGAGGTGCTTCATTCCTCTGATCAAATTGGTGGCCTCCTGGACTCCCTCCAAGATGTTGCTCTTCCTGGGCTGAGGACCCCAGAACTGGCTGCAGCACTCCAGGTGGAGTTGCATGAGAGCAGAGTAGAGGGGCTTCCATCTAGCTAAAGCAAAGAATAGGCATTGGCATGCTTGCAATCACCTGAGTTTGGGGCAGAGAAGCTTCTGCTTTTTTGTTCCTATTTGGCTTTTCTCTTTGATCAGCTTTGATGCTAAAATCAATAGTGTGAGCATCTTTGTTCAGAAAAATGACCTCTAGACTTTGTGCTTTACTGTTTTAATCTTCTTACTTTTCTGTGTTTGGCATGTGTGTAGATGATGTTTGGTTCAGTTAAGTTCCTTTAGGAAGAGTTCCCAACAGGTCCTTGGTGACTGAAAGACATTTGTATGCCTCTCCTCCCCACCTTGAAGTTAAGTCTAAACTTTACCTAGTATTTATCGCTTTCTAAAGATGCTATTAAAATGGACATATCTCTAGCAAGAAGAGGGGAAGACAATTGGCAGTGGTTGTTGCCTGTGTTTTGAGAAGCAGCTAATGAGAATCTGAAAACCAAACTGTGGTAAAACATCACAAGAATACCAAATAAAGCTGATAATGAATAACCTGAGAAGTAAATTAAGGAAAGCAACAATTGTGTGGAAACGGAACAGGAAAATGGGTCATTTTTTTGGTGCAAAAGGTATTGACATAGCAGACCTACGAATGTTTATCTTTTTCTTGGGGTTTCTGCAGTATGAGTCACTGAGTTACTTCCTACCTAGTGTGATAAGATTAAAACACTGGGGAAATTCAGAAAGGAAATTATAGACAATATGCAGAGAATGACCTTTATCAAGGATGCTTTTATTCATCACATGAAGTGCAGCTCCTTACTAGAAGGGAAAAAGCAGCATCCTACCCAGAGAAATAAGAATTAAGTGTGAAAAAACTTTTGTTGAGTTTTAGAGTTGACTTTTCTTGTCTCATATGGTAAAGAACCTATGTATACTTCCTTTCTCATTGTATCAAAGAGAGATCACATAGGTTGGAAATTTTTTTTGCCTTGCAAGAGATGGGAAGATAAACTTGGAAATCTAGGAATCATTCATCTGGTCTGCAAAGCAACTTCCAAAAGGCTTCCAAAATAATAATAATAAAAAGAATTATGATTTTTAATTTTCTTTTACCAGGATGGTTTTATTTTTGTATTGAATTAATGCCTTAAACTGTTTTATGCACAATCCTGTAATATTGGATTACAGTGAAGTAGACCACAGTGAACAGAGATATTGATACCTCTAGATGGGCTTTTTTCATTTTTTCTCCCTTCTGTTTTGAGTAACTATTATTATTGTGGCTTGCCAGAAGAAGCCTAAAGCAGGAAAAATATCTCACAGTCATGGTTCTTTATATGAATACAGCACTGATGGTCAACAGTATGAGTGGACTGTGTAATTTTATTTTCCTTTTGTTCCCATCAGCAGAAATCCAACTATTCTTCCACTTTGATCAAATGCTGTTGGTTCAGGTAATGATTTAATATGAAAAGGTTGAGAGCCCTTGATGTTTATTTATTTCATAAAAATAGAGCTTATTTCTAGTCTGGCTTCCTCCACACTGATATTTGATTGCCTATCACCTGTACAAATTACAAGGTATAAAAGTTGAAAATACTGTGGGACAATATCGTGGTAGGTGCCTGGACCTTTGTAGGCAACACTACTGGGAGAAGTGGGATATACAGTCCTTGGGTGTAGGATATTATGGTATAGCTGACTTCAGACTGTCAGATTTAGTTGGCTGGGTCATCTGTAACTTCGTGGTTACTAAATCCACATTTTATGGTCTCCTTAGTAGGGTTGCCCATCTGTTTTACCCTTTCACAAATGGAGAAGTAGGAGGGAATTCACCCCAGGGAAGAGAAGATGCTGATGGAGAGTAAGGGCATCTATGCTCTAAGTGTCTGAGACACATGCTCTCACCACCAAAAATCCCTTCCTCTTGTCATTGAGTGACTCCTAATGTTGGAGTGGACAAGGAGAGAATGGAATGAAATGGGAAATTTGGAGCTTGTATGGAGGAGAAACAGAGACTTTTGTAGGTAGCTTTTTCAGCAGACTAGGTAAAACATAAGGATCGCACTAAAAAGGCAGTCACCAAGAAGTGAGTGGTTAGCATTGCCAATAAAAAGAGTTGAAAAGAAATTTCTAGATATATCAGATTGGAATTTTTAAAGTGCCTGTAAAAGAAATCCGGTATTTCAGTAGAAATGAAAATAATTGCCTCAGTATTTCATTTCTGTCATCCTTCAAAGCTGCAAAGTGGTAGGAAATTACAGCATTAATGTTCCCACTAAAGCTGAATGAAAGCTGACTCTGTTTCTAAGGAGAGATATCCACTACAGTAATATTGCTGTAAAGTAAGCAGTTGGAATTACATTTGTAGAATTTATAATCCAAATTCAAACAACCCCAATCCTTTCAGTGTTCCATTTCTGTGTTCATATTTTAGTATCTCTGATGCTGATATTATTTTTATTTTATGGGCTTAAGGGAATGCCTGCACTAGTTGGAATTCTTTCAGGGAACAAAGTCTTATTTTTAGATCAAGTGAATCTGACCCAGATAAAATCTGGACTTTAACTTGGCAATTACATAATTTCAGGCAATGAATAGCACATCTGAGGAGAGAAGATGAGTTTTCTATTTCACTTGTTATTTGATATACAGGAACGTGTATCTTGCTTGTATTGGCGTATTAGTTTGTGGAAAATTGCAATATATAGAAAGCCTTAAATAGGCAGAATATTAAGTGTTTTGTGCTTAACAAGAGCATAACTCATTGCATGTTGTTACAAGTAACTCAGCAAGCTTTTGTTAGTGGAGGAAAAGGAAGTGAAGGCTTGTGCCATTTCTGGGAAGGAGTGTGGCATTTTAGCCATTTTGGACAGCATTTAGCACTATAACCCTGACTGTGCCTGGGAGGCACATCTGTTACATGGTTCCATTGGCCAGTAATTTTGCTTTTCAGCAGATTATCTGAAAGTAGTAAGGCAGTAAAAAAGGCTCTCTAATTCTCAGCCTTGTAGTTGAATTATTTTAGAACTTGACTTAATGGAACACTTGGGACAAGTGATGTCTGCTGGGAGGAAGTGGTGATGTTCTTCTCCACATAATTTGTTCGCTCATGTTTGAGTGCCAGTGTAGGGGTGAGTGGTCACGAGTTACAATGAGCAAAGTGTACAAATGGTTCGTTGTAATGTTGCTAGCTGATGTGTTCTATGGCATTGAGGTGTTCTACCAGAGAAAACTCTAGACTTAAATATTATTGGACTATTTTAAATTTCTATTTCTAAACTAAGGGAATGTCACCAGAATTAATGATGTTTCTTCCTGCTGAAATACTATTTAGAAGAAACAGTGACTTGTTACACTAGTTTCCTTGAATTAAAATTTTGATTTTCAGGAATTAATGAACCTTGTTTGTTTTTGTAATCATACATTTTTTTAACGGGTGCAAGATGTGGTATCAGCATTCCAATTAATAAATACAGTAAAAAAGGTGAGGATGACATATTGCTAATGTCAATGCTTCAAAAGGGTGAGCTTTATTTCTAAGAAGGAAAACGAACTATTACCAAGATTTACTCTTCCTTTTTTGTATATAATTAAAGTCCCCTTGGCTATTAGGCCTTCTATGAGATTACATACATTTCTTACAATTAATTAATATGCTTGAAGTAATGCTTTATGCTTTGTACTCATGGAAGAAATCTGTATTTTTCTTAATATTAAGAAATAAAACTTTTCCCATATCCTTACAGAACTAGTTTAAACCTCACAAGAAGAGCATGAATTTGAATAATAAAAAAAAAAATGGCAGCCAAGGAAAACCTGGATAAGGCCTGTAAGGCAACAGGTCATTATTGCATTTTGAAAAGGAGACAATTAATTTTAGAAATTCATTTGGCAAGGTTAAAAAAGCTTTCATGAGATCTGATGAGACTGGTGAGCAGCTTTCTCAGTGTTAGCATTGTAACTGAGTGAAATGACCTTGTCTTCCAGACACAAAGTTGCATTCCTGGTATAGTATTTTGCTATGCTGAAAATCTGTATTATCTTCAATGCAGACGCTCAGATTTAGAGCAGCATGAATACCTTTGTTTTTAGCCCACATAAATCAGAAGAAATTCTTCCAGTTTTTGGAAGGGATCTTGAAGCAATTTTGTAGCTGCAGTCCAATCAGATAATGCTACTCTCTAAGGGGGCAATGAACATTCACAGGAGAAAATATTAATATCACAGCTCACCCCAGAGGTGACTGCATTTCAATTTGATAAATGGTTTGTTATCATCATCATCTTATCTGTCAAGCTTTGAGGGTATTTTGGAGGCTTTAGGAAGAATAAATCTCTACAGACATTGCTTATTGCCATTTACAGCAGTATACCAATTGGCAGATGCTCTATTAGACATAGCCAAAAAAGATTAATTATTGTATTTTGTTGTGGGGGAGAAATCAAAATGTTTCTCTTAATTGTTTTGTCTTCATATCCTCGTTGTAATGTGATGATTCCAGAATAGCAATATGGCACTCCTGCAACAATGCCTCTTTTCCAGCCCAAGGTGCCTGTATCAGCTTCCATTGTCATCAGAACACATTAGTGAACTTGCATTTGGGTGTTTAGTTTTCCTTTTTAAGGCTGTGAATGAAAGGCAAATTATACTTGACACTATGTTACTATTGAGGAGGGTGGTATCTTTTTTATCTTATTTTTATTTGGTGGCTATTTTGGTTATTTCCTCAATGTTAATTCCAAAGAGAGCATTATTATCACTTTTGAGACAGGAAATTGAAAGAAAGTAGTAATTCTTCTCCTGAGTATTGCTGTTTCATGCTCTAATATCCTAGAATATCCACAACTAGTCTAATCAAATACTGCTTGACCTGTGAACTTAGAATTTAGCCCCACATGAAGCAAGTGAAGAACAAATGTCAGCATACCTACTCACTCAACTTTTTTTCGAGGAATTATTTTCTGAAGATAACTAGAATCAGTATTTAAAAGAAATATCACATATTTTTGTGTTTTACCGCTGTTTTGACTGAAAAGAAATAGTAATTTTTGTTTTGGAAACCATGAGTTGCTTTTGGCCTGAGATAAAAAATTAGCCATTTTGTCACTGAGAACAGTAAGTGATCAGATCTCAGACAGGAAATACAATGTATGCTTAAGAATCTTCTAAAAAAGAGATCATCCTGGAGGCTAAATGTTTGTGTAAAATAGAATCTTCTCTATATGCAATCTGACCCTCCTGTTACCATAAATACAGACAGTTGTGAGTGTGGGTTTAATTTTCCTCCACACTCTGACCCCTGAAGATATTTCTATGCACAAAGTTTTCATGAATAAACCTATTATAAAATGATACCCTGAATAGTTAAATGGAAATCTGAAGCAAAGCAGATAGCAGTTTAGTGGAGGACAGCTATATTTAAAATATGTTTATTTGTGAACCTACTTGATGATTTTTTTTTGTTTTCTCAGAAATCAAATTTTCTTTGAAATAATTGAATATTAATTTTGTTCATCCATATATCAATATCTACTTCTGCTCTGGTATCTGGAATGCTTTAAGAGTGGTTCTTATCAACACCACACTAGACCTCAAGCTAGAAATTGAGAACCAAAGCTTGACTACCCATGGTCTTAAGATTTGACAGAGAGGAGATAATATTTTCAGCTCCTTGGCCATATTTTATTTGAGAAATTAAATATTTTGCAAGCTACTGATCAGAATTCTAGGTGTACTGTTTGCTTTTATCTTTAGTCTACTTCCTTTCTTAGGCTAAAATACAGTTGAGCTAAAGGAGTTGAACTATACAGTAATATGATACTGAAATGCAAAGAGAAAAAATCTGTGATTATAGTCATGGTTGTTCAACCTTAATTATTTTTGAAGGAATTTTCCCTAATCAAGGTGACATGGGCAAGTACAGTGCTACCTGAGAAGATAATCTGGATGTAATTTGCAATAATCTGTGGCATATCTGGTACTGTTTCTGTACAACTGCAGCATTGGATTCAGGCCTAATGCTGATTCAGTGGATGCTGATGTACGTGAGTTTGCTGTTTTAAATGAGCCACATAAAATAAGTTCTGCAGAGTGAGTGGAATTATTAATATGGGAGTTACTAAAATATCACTGTAAAGAAATAGCTGATATTTGACTGGTTAAAGCTATACTTTTAGAAAGAAAACCAGCATTTAAAGTGACCATTTAATCACTGTTATGTATCACTACAAGAACTCCCCATTATGTGTGTTTGAACAAATGAGTTCTAAATGAGAATATTCCAAAGTAGTGAAAAAGATGGTATTCAGACCTCAGTTAGCTAACATGCATGTTCTTAAAAATCTTGTACTCTTCCTCAAACTGGTGTTGAAGCATTGCTGTAATTTTCATTACTCTAGGCATATTATTTTGAGGGTAACTCCTTTTTTGTCATTTAGAAAGTATTCCCTCTAAGATAATAATGGTACCTGAGCTCTAGATACCACCAGGGGAGTGTTAAATGGAGACCATCTACTAAATGTAGAAAATTACCCTCTTGAATAGCTTGTCTAGAAAAGTGAAACAGCTCAGTGGATTCAAAAAAATGAACAGTCAAAAAAGAAAAGAAATGTATAGTCCTGAAATGTACAGACCTTTGAAATGCCCTGTAACATGTACAAAAAGTAGTTTTGAAGGGAAGATTATGGGTACGAGAGCCATCTAGAGAACAGTAGCCTCTTCTACCCTTGAGACTTCACTTGATGGAACAAAAGATCTGTAGCAACAGAGGGAAGACATTTGAAACACAAACTTCTCCATGTGGAAAAAAAATGCACACATTGATAATGTCCGTGTCTTCACTGCTGCATTTTTAGGAAGCAAAAAATGAAATTTCTGCCTCTAAATCTTGTTTTTTATAACTACCTGTGGGGAACTTCTTGAATACCTTTCTCCTTTATCTTCAGGACAGAAGTTTCAAAGAAGAGCGCCATCAACTTTGCCCTTTACCTTGATTACTGAAGAATTGTCATGTGCCTTGTATCATACCCACACTGCTCCATGTCCCATGGGAAATGCTGAGCAAAGAAGCTGTATTGCCACTACATTGGGATGATATTTTATTACTGTATTTTTAAAGGTATTTTTCATTGATATTATGTCAGCAAGAGTTTGGGAAGATTGCTAAATCTTGGGATTTTCCTTCTCAGGCTAAGAACCCTGATGCTGAGTGGATAGATTGATATGCTTATATTTGTCAGATGATGAATTAAGATAGAAGGTAACCTCATAACTGAACAGTTTTTTAGATATTCAGTATTTCTGGTATTTTATTCTTTATCATAGGGAGACTTACTAGCATTTTCTTGTTTCTGGGACAACAGAAACAGTCTGAAAAATACAGAATTTGTGAGGCTGGTTAGGCTTTGCCTCTTTGGTCATGTAAGAGAGAAGGAATTGCACATCCACTTGGAATATGTCTCATTCTCTCATTCTGACTACACTGGACTACTATGTTTCGGAGGAAATTAGCAAAGCTGCTTGCTTGTATGATTCCTTATAAACTGGAACCTTGAATTATGTGCATCCTGGTAGGTTCTTTGTAGTAGATCAGCTTCTGGTAGATAAATATTTTGCCAGTCTTGGAAGAAAATGTTGAAAGTTTTTTGTCCCTGCTTTTTTTATTCTATTATATTAAATTTGTTGGAAATGGCTTTTCACTTCCTGATGATTTCTTGTCACAGAAGTCATAGCAAGAGATTTGGATGAAAATGGCAGAACAAGTAAAGCTTTATTTCAATAGCTTTTTGTCATACTCTAAAAACTGGCCTGCCACTGCTTCCTGATTTATAGTAAGATTGGTTGAGTATAACTGATTTGAAGGAAGTTTTGAAAGTCTCTGAATTTAAATGTTTGTGATGAATGTATATGTGATGTGTTTCAAACTGTAATCCAACTCCCATTGAAGTCTATGGCAATGCTGCCATCAATTCCTACGGTGCAGAAGTGGACTTATAATGAGCTATTTAATGTTTCACTTATCTGAATTGTCACAGCTTGAAAGCTGTAGTAAAGGACTGGTGGGGTTGTGGAATGACTGGAGGGTCTGTAAATGTAATCAAAGAGACCAGATTGTGTGTGAGAAGCTGTTTCATCTCAATCCCTTTCATCTATGGAAACCTGATAGAATTTGTTTAGTACATTCTGGCATACAGAAACGCAGTCAAATGCAGTATTTAGAATGGCTCTTCAGAACAAAAGCAGACAGATGAATCGTTTTACAGTTAAGCAGCTATAATTCAGCAGTTTTAAGTTCTTTGCATCCTGTCACAAAACTCCTGATGAAAAGATCATGTTTGTAAACCATATCTAACTTGGCTTTCTTATCAATACAATTATAGAAGCATGTATTTGTTTCTTGGAGGAGACTGAAAATACATGCTCTAATATTTATGAAGTGTTACAAAAGAATGAAGAATATATCTTAGGATATCTGGTTTAATATAAAAATATTTTTCAAATATATAATCTTAATTTGTTCAGAATTACATAACAACTGATGGTTGCTGTTGTGAGGTTTTTTGTTTTGCTTTATTTTTTTCCCCCCATGAGTTTCAGCCTCTAAAATCCATTTTGACTAAATGCACTGAAAGGTACATTAATAGAAAGGAAAAATAAATGGATATTCTTTAAAAAATCTGACAAAATGTGGAATAAATTTTAATGAAAGGGGTACAACATATCGTATGTTAGGTATATTTGCCAGTTCAGTTAATTAAGCATGAAAGAAGTGTGGTTTCATCATCTTCTTTTGAAAGACATAGAGATTTTAATGATTGATAAGCTAATACATGTACTGTGCATGTTACCACAAACTGTCAGCAAGTCATCTGCAGCAAGGTGGGAAGAGTTGCAGTGTATATGACATAGAACTGATCTTGTAATCACCCAATGTTGTAAGCAAAAGATAGCTTTGAGTTCACAGGTAAACTTCTAAAATGTTTCTTTGAATTTTGGCATTCTAAAAACCAGTTTGGAACCAGTACAAGAGTAATAATCAGCATTTGTTCAGATGACAGCATGTCTCTTCAACCTCAGTGAACTGAATTGTGGAGAACTTAAAAGTTAGTGCTGCTACAGAATTATTTTTTTAAAATTAATAATAAATGAGATGTCAGTGAGTTAATTACCCGGGATATTATTCAATGTGTCCAGGCTTTGCCCTATTTTCTTTTCTGTTACTGAGTCAAATGTATTGCGTGTGATTGTGTTAGAGCATTTGCCATATGTTCATAAAAACAGTTTTGTAAAAGGATTAATAAATTACCCGTCTCCCTCTTTTGCCTTAATTCTGAGGTACCAGCCTAAATTTCCTTCACACTTTGTGTCCTTCACTCAGACATGGTTTTGCACAGTGATTCCAGCAGCAGTTCTCTTCTCAGACTATCTTGCTATCCTCAGCACTCAAGGCTGCCCCAGTGCAGAGCAGAATAGGACAATCCTGTCCTTTGCCCGGCTGGTGATGCTTTGCCTAATGCCCCCCAGGACACAGGTGGCCCTCCTGGCACTTTGCCATTGACCAGGAACCCCAGCTCCCTTTCCATAGAGCTGCTTTCCAGCATCTCATTCCCCAGTCTGTACATACATCCAGGATTGCCCAGTCCCAAGTTCAGAATCCAGCACTTTTCCCCTGTTCAAATTCGTGTGCTTGGTCATTTGCCAGCCCTCTAATTTATCAACCTATCTCTGCAGGGCTTCCCTGCCTTTGAGGCTTCAACAACTCCTCCCAATTTTGTATCATCTGCACACTTGCTTAGTATCCCATTTTAGCTTGGAAAGCTCCTCCTTCTGAGGACCTTGCTGTATGCTTTAACGTGTGCTATGCATATGCAATAGCCTGAAGTTTCTGCTGGTGGGTTTTCTCCTGCAGTTCTTTGTATGGTTGATAATCAAGTCTATAGGTATTACAGTGCAGGTGTTACACCTATTTAGCTCTATTTATTAGAAAAGTCTTACAAATTCTTAATTTCTCTGGAGGGAAAACAGTCCACTTCTACCCCAAGAATTTTTTTTCCTTTTTTCACCTACATCTGCTTACTATTGATACATCATACGAACTCCTGATGGAGAAAAAACCCCTGTATATACAAGCTTAAATTTAAGCATGTACCGAGAGTCAAAAGATATTAAAGCATGTGTTTAGAGCTAACTCTGAACTGAACTGAGTCAGCAAGACCTTAAATAGTAATATTCCCATGTTACTGGTCAGAGGTCACATGGCTTCTTACATCTCCTTTGTCATTTTCAGTTATGATGTTTGCTGATTCAAAAGGACTTAGTATTCATAAACTATATACTCTATACTACACAAGCAACCCAGCCTTTGGCTTGATATTCTGGATTTTCTGCTATAGTGTATTTGATGCCCTGTTACAGCAGCAACTTCAAATAAACAACCCATATCTCAAATGACATTATTTTCTTTTCTCAGTTACACAGTGTTTCTTCACCCCAGAATCTGACTCCAGCTTTGATCATGTGTAGCTCTATCTATGGCACACAAAGGTGAAACACTTACCAAGCAGCAGTCACTGTTGCAAAACACTGTCACATCCTCCAATAGAGGGCTTCAAGCCCTCTATTGTGGTGTAAATTCACAGCTGAGATGCTGTAGGCTAGATGTGGCCCATGAAGTATTTTATGTAGCATCACAGGTAAATTTTCTTTCCTGTCTCCCACATGCAGAAGACAGTGCTGTTGCAAATTTAGTAGCAGATGATTTATCAGACTTGATCCTTACAAGCATTCACCCTGGTGACCTGTGGTGATCACTGCAATTTCTGGAAGAAAAAAGACATTACAAACTCTCTCACATGACACTTCTGAAGATCACAGACAGGAGGATGATTCCTGAAACATTGAAAAGAGTTTGATGCAGAACATTGTCTTAGGTCTTTGTCATACAGCCTTTAAACCAAGCTGGAGTGCAAGTCTGTTTGACTGATGTGGTTGAAGTTCTCTTTTGCCATTAGTCACAGACATCAGGCTGATAATGGGGTGTGTTCAGAGCATGTTTTTGCACGTGCATAGTATTGTTTCCTTCATATACAAAAAAAATGGAGCAGCTATTTTGGCTATTTTTTTTCAAATAAGTGTCCTGGAAAGATGAATAAAAACCAATTACTAGTTTGCTGTTCTTAAGTTGGTTCTTGTTTGAAGGCTTTGCCAGCTCTGTAATTGCTCTCAGACTAATCAATTAACAGAATTTTCTTTTTACAAATTAGAGCAAACTGCTTACCCAATTTCCTGATTATTGTGCTTTTATGTTTTTGTAAAGCTTTTAGATTAATTAATTCTTAGAGGAACATAATTTTACAAGCAGTTTTACAGTGAATGTTTTCTGGAAAACAGTCATTAATCATTGCAATGTATGACCTCAATCATACCTTGTCTCAACAATATGCTTTTATATTAATAAATAATTAACTTTTCCTTTTATTATGGCCTACATATAAAAAGCTATCTTTGTTACTTGTGCCTGTTGTTTGTAGAAGGCAAATAAAATACTTCAGAACTTCTCACGGTACCTTCCTCCAAAGCTGTCAAATGTCAGAAATAAATGAAGGAAACTTAAAAGATCCCATCTCTGAATAATTAATTGTGCAGGAGATGGTGTTTTTGGCATAGTGTTCCTCCTGCATCAGCATCAATACATGCAGATCATGCAATGCAGTGCATCAGCCTCCAAATTTTATTATGAGAATGCCTTTCTAGGGTGGTTTGTAAGCTTCTCCTGAGTCCTTAATGAGTTCAGTTTGTCCATCAGCCTGAAAAATGATTGTCTTTAGCATTACAGCTGAAAATACGGAATTGTTCTGGAATTAAAGGAAATACTCTCATAAGATACTTGGAAAATGTACATAGATATATGGATATGTATATAAGTCTGTGTATTGTCTATTTTTTTGGGCTTGGAAGAATCTACTGGCAGCCTCTTCCTGACTGTGTGTGACCTTGACAAAGTCTAGTGAGATACCTCCTCTCAGCTTCCTTAATTTTTGAGAGACTTATACACCCCCTGCCTTACATTATATATAAATTACATCTTGTTTTGCAATGTATTTTAAGACTTAGGGATTAATATATTTAATTGGACAGGAAGAGCAACTAATATCTTGTGTCTTCGAACTGAAATCCTCTCCATGTCAGATAAAGCTGAAATACAGTAGAATAATACAAAACAGAACCATAAGTACACACCATCTAATTGTTCTACATTGCCTAATTTGTTTCAGTGTAAAAGTCACAAAAGAATCATGCATGTGTGTTCTGGCTAGAGAGCAATGGAGAATTTTTCAGCACTGTAATTTTTAAATAAAACCAAAATTGTTAAAGAGCATAGTTTTTCAAAAACAGTTAATGAAAAAAGTCTGTATTGCAACAAATCTAATGCACTTGCAGAAGAAAAAAACATCTAAGAAATTAATGTGAGATATCTCCTAGTGACATATCTTGATTTTGATTTAAAATAAATGTGTTGAATTTTGGTCACTTTTTTCTTTGAAGGCTGAGCTACTTAAATGTTTGTAACTTGAGTGAAAGTAGTTCACATTTCAGCTCTCTGGCTTTGATTTTTCTGGTAAGGTATTCCCTACAATCAGATGTACTTCTAGCTTAGGAACAGTGAGAGTGGTTTGTTTCTGAAAGAGTTTCATGGAAAACAGTTGCAGTCTGTAGAAAAAGTCACATTTTAAAGTTTGTATTGCACAATGATCATTCATAGGTTGCCAGATAAACAAAATCTTGCTGGAAGAAATTAATTTCATTCTGATACAACATGCAGGTGTCTCATAAAAATGGTATTAGTTGTGAATATTGTGATCCCCTCAGTGGAATTCATCTTGTATGAAACTCAGCAACCATGACCTCACATGCATATCTCTGCATGACCTTTCAAGAAGATATTATGAATATTACTACCATTATAATAAAGCAATATGGTGTCACTTCTAGAACTGGAATTTTAGGTTTTGAATTAGCTTTTTCAATAACTAGATAAAATTCTTTAATCTACTAAATAAAACTAAACTGTTTACTATGGGTATGAACTCTGGTCTTCTGTCATCTTTATTATAGTACAATATTACAAATATATAATTAAACCGAGAAGACCAGTTCAGCAGTTCAAAATAACAAAACCAGCTGCCATGAATTTTTGATCAAGTGACAAACATAGCTATGTCAGGCTAGTGATGAAACTTGTTTCTTAAAAAAGTCAAGACATTTCCCATGATTCTTTGTCTGATTTGGGACATAAAATGGTATCTCGAGACCTCACAATTTTGGGAGAGAAATAAGCATACAGTATTGTTGGATGGATGCTGGTGTGAGACAAAAACAATCTTTGCTTGTTTGAACTTCCTACTGCTGTCTTGAGGTGATTGTATCATATTGCAGCTCTGAAACTGGACTTACTTTTCAATGGCTGAAACATCTTCTGTGGTATTCATTTAGGTATGTTCCTTTAGAAAATAAACTTGTTAGCACAGAAAACAGCTTACTGAAATGAATCCAGAGGGCTTTTCCTGAACTAGGTGTAACGTGTGCCACAGTGGTACATCTTAAGAACCCTTTCCTTATGCTCATTAATACATACTCAGTACTCAGAAGTCTTAATTATAAATGTGATTTTAAACTTTACAGCATTATAAAAACACCAATGAGATCGAAGAATGTGTTTCAAGCCACAGTGAATCTGAATCAGTGGAACTACAAAGATGTGTTCTTATTTCTGGATCAACATTGTTCATAATAAATTAATTTCTGTTGCATTACACAGTTTATATTTTCATTACAGCAAACCAAAGTGCATGTAGTCAGGGAAAGCTGCAAGTGTTTTTAGTTTTAGCATTTTACATCCCCTTTGCCACTGAAGATCCCAGACCATTCAGGAGGAGGCAGTGAAGGAGAGTGAAAGATAAGTAATATAGTAATGAAACTATACACTGAAAAATGACCTGCTGCTTCCCTCTTTTAATGACATTTTTCCTGCAACACATACTGTTTATGAGGTTACATGAGTGGAAACAGGAAGTATGAATCCTCTCTCCTTATCCATCAGTTTTGTCTCAATTCTCTTGGAGTGGAGTATTCTTTCCTCTTAGATAATTGCATTTCTGTTGTCAAATAGCATGAGTTGCCATTTTGTCTCAGGTTTGGCTGTACTCTCTTGCTTTTGTAATGTTCTGTTTGTTCTTTAAGGGTTTTTTTTCGTAATTATTAGTTATTGCTTAGATAGTTTCATGATTTTTGTCAAAATACACTTAACAGTTAGGTGTCTGGACCATACATCATTGGTGTTATTTTGTGTAATGTAACTTTCAGTGGCATAATTTGATAGGACTTTTAATTGTTTATGCTGTTTCATAGGTTAGGTGGGGCTGAAATGCTGTTGTTAAAAAGGATGTGTCCTTCAATCACTTTAGTAAAGAAAATACTTCATACAATGCTTGTAAATGGAAATGAAATCTTTGAGAAAGCTGGAAAAAAAAAGAGAGGAATACACATATGATGTTAAAGGAGATTGCATATGGTAATATGCTTGAAACAGTCTTCCCCCAAAAGTTCCATTTTCTCATCCCTTTGAGACTTGGTAAAATAGGATCTTCACTTTTCTAGTCCCATGTGGGAATTTGCTTCCTGAAGTGCAAGTACACTTGAGCTGAAATACCAAGCACCTTGAAGGCATTCAGGAGAACATACCTGTGTGCTTGGGCTGTGCTTCACTCCTGCTTTCCTCAGCACCTGCAGTTGTGAACAGCAGGTTGCAGGGTTAAACAGGACTTTAGAAAGGCAGGTCTTAGGAAGTAGTTTGAAACCTTAGGATGCTCAGCATTTTTTAAAATTGAGCTCGCTGTTTGACTGTCCAGAGGGAGATGACAGTGCCTAAATTCAGAATGTTGGAAATCTTCATCAGTTTCTTCTGATTAATGGCTTCTATATATAATTCAAGGAGCCTTAACATGAAAATGCCACCAAAAATTCAATAAGAACATAGAAATAAAAGCTTTAATTAATTAGAAATGCTTTCTGAATTGGCAGAAAGCTTTCTCCTGGGGCCCTCCCAAATACCCATAAAAATCTAGAATACACAGACTAAAATCTTACAACAAATCACTGAGTTTTCTCTCTAGACTTCGGGCAGTACAAAAGAGAGTTCTGAAGGAGTTGGCTTACTGCCAAAATAATTTGTTAACTCTCTTTCCTCATGTCTTCTCATTTCATTGGTTCACTAGCTTAAGAATATAATTTCTTCTATGTTTTTGTGCTATGAAGAAGGACAAAAGATTGGAAGCATTGTGATAAGTTCCCTGAGGGATCTTGTTTCAAGAATGAACTCTGATTTTTTTTTTCAGTTTAGGTTAGAAATTTTCTTCTTTGTCTGAATGCATGTCTGTCTTCCCTGACTACAGTGATAATAGCTTTACCTGTAAGTATTGTTCACAATATTTATTTGGGGACTCTGCTCTAGGTCTGTATTTCTTGAAATCCCAGCCTTGAAATTTATAGATTTAGCACATACTCTTGTTGAGGAATGCCTCAAAACTTCTTTATGCAGTTCAGACTGAGCTGAACCGTACCTTGAAACAAAAAATGCAGACTTACCTCCCACATGTACAGTAGGTAGCATATGAAGGATATTGCTTTAAAAAACCCCAGAGTGAACATGAAGGCTAAATGAGAAGAGTGTGTCCCTGCTGTCCTCATGGGTATGCTCTGGCAGAGCTGTGCTTTCCTGTACTGCACGCCATGTGTTGCATCTGTTTCGAAAGGTAACACATTGGTAGACCTGTGACCTTCCACAGACTGAAAGCATCAGTGTCTCAGTGTTTTTGAGGAAGCTGAGAGCTGACAAAGAACAAGGCCAAGTAAAAGAACAAATTGCACTCTACAGCATGTTGGCTTCCTATGCATTCCCACACCAGTCTTTCAAAAACGTGCCGGCGCTAAACAGACATCCAGTGTGTTGTTGCTCCTTTATATTGGGCATACATTTCTGAAATTCTAAAAGGCCTAATGGGTACTAATTAAGAATGAGTAATCTGAGCAACAGTAACAGTGTAGCAATGTTCCTCCTGGGCTGGGAAACCCAGGCAAAATGCCAAAGTAACATAGCTATGCAGGTCTGTAGTTTGGGTTTTTCTGTAGGATTATACTCTGTGCTACGTTGAAATGTCTTTGCAGATGAAATTATTGTGTGATGGCTTTACCACATGGAGGAGTGAGATGACTAGAAAAAAGAAAGGGGAGTAATTTTATACTGAAAGAGCATCTAATGTGTATTAAATTTATCTCATGTTTTGTAATGACATTCTGATTGTCCTTTTATAAAAATACCTCTGGTTGTAAAAAATCTATTGACACAACAGCTTAAGCAACAATCCATATTGTTTGGACTTTTAGAGATTAAGGCATCATTAAACTTCTATAAGCTCTTTACAAATGCTTCCTCGAAAAAAGGTGTGGGCAAACATGACAAGTTGCTCTGTTTTGTGGTTCTGCCTCTTTCTGTCTGCCATGAGATAAGGAAAAGTACAAGTAAAGTCAACCAAGTACGTAATATGAAAGCTATTCAATGGATTACTTAAGTATATACCTAATTTCAAGTCTGAGTTGCATCAATGTTGAACATCAGCAAGGACAGAAAAACTATACAGGTCTTCTTTCTGAGATGGCACTATCATTCATACATGCATTATATGATACATAATCAAGCATTTTCCACTGTTTGTATTCAGTATTTGTATTAGACTATTACAGTTTTTAATTAATGTTTTACTTTATGTCAAAGGGGGAAACTTTTAAGGTTATGTATGCAAGATTAAAATGTGCTTATTTATGATTGCATCATAGTTAAGTTTTTTCCATACACTTCTAATTATGTAACAGAGAAAGAAAACAGGCTCACAAGTACTCTTTCGGAAGTAGATAGAAGGTAGCTGGTCTAAAAGTAAATAATTTGACTTTTGCTTGTAAATATTTTGCTTTGCATGCAATAAATCTTTATAAGAGCTCTATTAAATATTTTTAGAAAGGGGTTTATACTTGAAACCAAGAAGCTCATATACATCAACAGAGCTCATTTGACCACCAGACTGGGATATTATGACTGGTATTATGCAAAAATGGCAATAGCTTCTCAAAGTGGCAGGGAAAATTGTTTCTCCTCCCCCCTCAATTTCTGAAGAGGCAAATGAAAAATGTGGCAATATTTTTCTCTCTGCTTCTTTTCATGAAAATTATGATGTTCTGGAACTGGAAAGGAAGCAAAGTAATATCAACTGCTTTCTGTGAAATTTAACATTTGCTATTTACCGAATGTGTGGATCATTTTGGAAATGCCCATATTTTTTGACAGACTCTTTTTCTGCAATGATTTGTGCCAGAGATGCTTCTCAAAACAATGGGCCCTTTCAAAAACTTTTGTTCAAGAAATACTTTGAAAAAATATATAGGGTTGAGGAATGAATCCCTGTGTCATACCGTAAACAGCCACACTACTTCTGTTGAGAAAACACAGCTTTATTTAGTTAGGATTAAAATGCTAAATGGGAAAACACAGAGATAACCTTTTTTAATTGAAAGTCCTCCTTCCCTACAGTATTTTCAAATATTTTTTTTATCAATTTATTGAAAGCAGGTGTAATCACAACAATTTACAACTGCCTGCTAAAGTTCCTTTTCTGAACCAGACTTCCTGGACAGAAGTAATTTATAAGCTGAACATAAATTTTTACATTTTCCCTTCACCTAAGAGATGTTCTTTATTTGGACTTTGTTGTTTTGCCTTCCTTCATCAATGGCACAGAGCTGCATGTGTCACCATGCCTGTCATACTCTGAATTTGAAACATACTTTCCTTCTGATAATGTACCTGCTCTGAAGCACATCCTTAAGGATGAGATACTAATTTTTCTGAAAATGGTCCAACAAGGTATAGGAAGTTTTTAAGAGAAAATTTAGGGCTGGATTGCCCCCATCATCACTTGACTGAAAATGGTGTCCAATACCTCTTCACTCATGAACTCATATGTATGCCCCTCTGCAAAATGAACATCCTCTTGACTGACTGAGATTTGGCTATACATGGACTATGCAATTCAAAAAAATATGAAACAGAAGTCATTTTGTGTTGCAGATCTTGATTATAACATTAAAATCAATCTATTGCTGTAACTCTTGTCATTTTTGAAGAGAAGTGTGAACAACAATTCAGATACAGTAGATCCAGTCTTGTGAATTCAGTTTATTAAAAGAAAGAACAGGCTGTTCAAGTGCACCTTGGTGGAAATGAAGAAGGCTAGAATCGGAAACATACGTCAATGTGTAATTAACATTTTTTCCCCTTTATGTTGCATTGCTGTAATTACACTAATGGAATGTTGTCATTAAAGAAATACACAAGGTATTGGAATGTCAACTCCATTTAGTTCACTGGTACACTTGAAGAGGGAAACCTCTTATACTAAAGTAATAATAAAATGTGCTCCTATAATTATTGAACTATGAAAGGCAAAAATTCATTTTCAGTATAATCCCTGGAAATTGGTGGTACTATAGAGCACAACAAATTAATGCTGCTGACCATTATTAGAACTTCTTGAAAATGAAAGTTTTTTACCTTTTTCTGGATGATTGCTTGTGAGAACAATTCTGGTTTAATCAATGAACTTCGTGTGCATCAAATTGTTCAGGAATGTCTTTATTTCCCCTACTCTTTAAAGTTAATTTGAAAATTAAATTTTCACTGAGGTGCAAAAGTCACTTAAGTATCTCTGAAATACATCTCTCCTCCTCTGGTTAGCATGGAGGTGTTCATTAAGCATGCCACTGCAGTAGATGAAAGCTTTATAAGCTGACTTAAAAGGATGCAGAATAATACCTTGGAATGTAATGTATTCATGAAAATCCATAAAGTAAAGAAAGAGTGTTTGAGCTGTTTTTTTCAGAGCTGTGATAATGAAGTGTTAGTAAATAGTTTTGAACATATCTAGAAGTTGGTGAGACTTCTGTCATTCTAGTCTAGAATTATTAGATTCATAATAATGTTTTATGCTACCATGGCAACTTTTCCTCTGATGCAAGTAAAAAAAACCTCTCATCTGAGAACAGAAAAGGATAGAATATAAGCTCTGCCCTTCAGAGCTTATAGAAGTCCCAGGTATTTCCTAGAACAGATCTAATACAGTGGGTTAAATACTTAGGAGACATTGCATTTATTTTTTTAAACTTCTTGTGGGCCTGGAACAAGATTATCATGCATTTTCAGAAAGTGATTGTCCTGCCATGCTGGTAACTTCTCTTTATTTAGAACATTCCATATTTCCTTCAGATATTTTCTATTTTCTTTTTAATTATTTCCTTAGGCTGTGCAAAATCTAGACGACACTAGTGAAAAGACTTCCATTTTCAAAATCAAAATAAATACAAAAAGATGTAGATTATCCTTTCTTTTTTCTTCTTTCTGTTTTTTGTGCTTTTTTTTTCCTTTATGTGGCCATAGAAATGAGCATCCTTTTTTCTAGCAGGCCCATTTTTATCTTACTCATTCATTTCCCTCTTTTCTTGCATTCTTGTTTTGCTTTAATTTCTCCTGTTAATGACCACTTAGACTAATAGAGAAGGTACAGTATTTAGCAACTGTTACATCACTGGAGGACATGACATAAAAATTCAAGTTTTTCTGCATCTCAAGATATGCAAATTTATACTTTGTTTTAGCAAACAGGTGAATCTTTGTTGTTCCTTAAATACTGTATAAATCAATTCAATATTAGCTGATTAAGTATTAGAAATGTCATAGGAATTTTTAAGGTTGGGAAAATTAGGATGGGATTCCCACTGTAATATCACTGTATAAGCACATGCTGACATGTTCTTCCTTCACCCTAGAAGCCTTGGTGTTTTAAGTATTTTCTGCAGCTAATTAAATTTAGGGTAATCCCATTGAAGTTTGAGTCACAGAATCATACAATAGTTTGAATTGGCAATGACCTTGAAGATAGCCTAGTTCCCAACCCCCTTCCATAGGTAGGGACACTTCACACAGACCGGGTTGCTCAGAGCTCCATCCAACCTGTCCTTGTTACCCATATGCATAAATTTGCTTTTGACAAGGACTTAGCAAACAGTTGTGTGTCTGAGGTACTCACTGAAGATAAAACCTTGCTAGCCATTTCTTGGATGCCAAAGGAGGCTGAAAGTCCCAAGAAGCCTTGTTGTCCATGCCTCTTCTTGCATAGTGAACCACATAATTTTGTCTTTTTACCCTTCTGTTTCTCAGAGGAAAAAAAACCATGGAAGTGTGGCATGTCCCCTACAGTGTAACACTTCACTTCTGGTGAAGGCTGATAAGAGGAAAATTTCTCTACTCTTTCAAGAACCTAGAGTTGGAAAAAAATGTGTCAGCAGTAACAAACCATTGTCTTAATCTGACTTTCAGTAAAATAGCTTAACTTTCCTTACTAAGTATGTAGTAAGAAATTCTGTTTATCTCAAGAGAGGAGTGTGTGTTTGGATCCCTTATCACATTTTTGAGTGCTTGAATATAGAAATTATGATAATTTCTTTTATTTACTTGTTGCTTATAAGAAAACAGAGGATGTTACAGATGCATATATTAGAGAACATAAGCCTACAAAGTAATGGGTGGAAGTTGCTGTGGAAATGTTAATATTCCACACTTACTCTTGCATTAAAAGGTATGTAATGAAATAACTGGAAATTCGTGATAACCAAAGCATCTTTAAAACAGGGAAGTGATTATTAAATTGCAGTATTAAAAATAGGCAACACTGTCCACCATTGGCCAAAAAAATTAACTGAAAGTCTGTGATCAGTGATAGAAAGATGAACAACATGAACTTAGCATAAATGGATATATCAACAGATATCAAATATCAACAGTGTTAGTAGCTTTTTTTTTCCTGTGCTGTTAGAAGTAGAAGGATATAAAATGGTTGATGAAAGATAAGACACCATTTGCTTTAAACAAATCAGGATATCACCTAAAGCATTGGGTAGGACAGGTTGCACTAAAGTAGCCTTCCTGCTATTGTTCCAGATGGTAAAGGCACAGTATGCTTAGATCAGTGCTGTGATTTTTACAAGCACAGAGAGACTCACAGACAAATGAGAGTCAGCAAATGGCCTGATGAGCTACTAAAAGATTATTTATAACAATGTACTGTTTCAAACTGAATGGCAATTATATTTGTTGTAGTCTCACCCCTTCAAGAATAATTTCTGTGTCTGTGCTCATTCTTCTATCAGAGCAAAATATTAGCAAATACAACTTCTGCATAATTTCTTGGAACTCTCCAAAAGGAGTGCTTTTGAATGCTTTTTAGCAGAGGTAGAAGAATAGGAGAAATGCTTGCTGATAGCTAGAAAAGAGGAGTTCAAGAAATTCGAAACATATTCCCAGTTCTGCTTCTGTTTTCTTTAATATTTTTTAAAAATTTGCCTGTCATGGGACACCTGCAATGTTGTGCAGGCTAAAGAACACATCTGCAGTGTGAAAATCTGGTACTGATTGTATTTACTTGCTGGACTGTTTGGTGAGCACCCCCAGTATATGGAAGGATGTTTCTTCTTCCTTTGGTTTGCAGGCTGCACATTAGGTACACAGTGCTAGCTGAGCTGCTGAATCAGGGAGTTAGCCAAAAATCCACACTGGCTTTTAATCCTCAGTTTGTAAAACAGGTCATCCAAAGCATAGATGAAGGCAAGAGTTAAAATAATATCATTCAGTTTTTGGTGTATTAGAAGATTCTAAATGGGAAGGTGTAACAAGCTGTGGAGGAGAAGTCTCTGACATCAAATGGATGGATACTTGCACTTAAAGGGAAATGGAGATTAGCTGTCAGAAAAGCAATAATACCAGAATTTAAAGGAGGAATCAAAACTGAGTACAAAGAGTACTGTACAAAGAATCTCTGACAGAAAAACTGATAAGAAGCTGTCAACAGAAGCAAAAGAAATTGCAAATGTTCTTAGCCACCAGGTTAATGGATGTACTTTTTGCTGAGCTCAGCACTGCAGGGACAGGTGTGATTTGAATTCAACAACACTTGGGAAAAACTGGACGAATGAGAGCATGTTGACGATACATTTTGAAGTGCAGAGATATTTGAGGCCCTGGAAAAAACTAGTAGTGTTTTTCTCAAGGAAACAAGCAAATGAAAACAAAAATAGCAATGAGTATATTATATTGTTTGGTTAAATTTTTTTTTCAAAGTCACACATTTTTTAATTGTTGCTGTATATTTCTTTAAGAAACTTGAAATCCATTTGTAGACCTTAAAAACATGCTGCTTTGAGAAAATGACAAAGCCTTCTGTAGAAGGCTTTCTAGAGCCTTTCTGTTTTCTGGAAAAGAAATACAATCCCAAGTTCTGGTGAGATGCAGCCACACAGAGAGTTTATGATGCTCCATATCAATTGTTACAAAATGTACTAACTTAGATTACCCAAGCTACTGAGAAATTTGTGAACAAGCCTGAACAACCAAATGCCATCTCCTGTGCATCTGCTTGGCTGGCAGGGTTGCTTCCCTACTGCCTGTGCAGAAGTTGGGTTCTCCTCTCTGAGCTATGCTTTCATTGTTACAGATGTCTCTCAAAAGAAAATTTTTTTTAAATGGTTGCTGATTTTTCTGTTGTGATTCCTGTTTTTTACTGTAGTTCGTATGCAAACTTTTCAGGACAAAATGTCCTAAATTGGAAAAAGTTAAACTTGAATATATTGGCTACCTCTTTGGTGATAGAAGTTGTGTTTTACTCTGAAACAATTCAGATATTCTCTCTTTTCCTTCCAAGAATTTGCAAGTTTATGAAGAATGCATGTATTCATCTGGGCTAAATGAAAATACTGCTCAGCACCTCTACACATAGATCACATTATCACTGTGGAAAAGTGAATTTCTGCTGACCTACATTACTCGTCATGGATCTAAAATACTTTTTAATAACTGCTGACTTTACAAGAAAATGATTTAATGAATTTTATTAATGTTTTTCAAATACCTCTGTGGAAATTAATATATGATACAATTAGAAGAGTTTTTATGTATGCATGTTTCCACATAATCTTTTTCCCAAAAGACAGAGTTCCCAATTTGGCTCTTTATTATCTTTGCAATTTTCTTTCTTTACTGTATATCTACTTACAGCAGTAAGTAATCTTCATTCTGACATTTAATGGAGAAGTGAGAAGCGTTCCTGATGGTGAGATTGTTGAACAATATCCAGATGTGTTGTTGGCAGAACACGAAGCAGGTCTGCTTTACCTGGAGTTCATCATAACTCCTGAACAGGTGTATCTGATAATCCAAGGAGAACTTCAGTCTCATTCTTTTTGTCAGGATATTTTCATCATCTCTTCCTGCCATGATTTGCAGACCACTGGCCAGGAGTAATGTATGGTTAACATGCTCTTCGAGCACAATGTATAGTTTGATTACAGAGAAAGTTTTGTTTCTGGTGTAGTTTTCCTATTCTAGTATCATTCTTTTGGATCTGTGAGTTTTTGTAACTAGCTGTGTGAATTTTTTGAGGGGCTCTTATCTTTTTCTTTGGCTATATTTATGGTATTCTCTGCAGATTAAAGTTTGACTCTGAACTTGGGGCATCTCAATTCTTACAACCATAACCAAAAATTATTCTTTCTTCATTCACTATGAACCATTAATACACTTCCAGACTGTCTTAGACAGAAGGGATAAACTGAATAGCAGCTGAGCAGACACATTTACACTGGCCACATTGTCAGCATGGGTAATTATAAAGGCCCAGAAAAGTATTGATTGTGCAGCTTTGCTTGCATGTTTTGAAGAGCATTAATTGGATCATTCTTCCACTGTGCAGCTCTGGTGTTTGCATGTATTTCAAAGCAGCAATCATTTATCCAAATAACTGTTTGGGATAATTTTTTTTTAAGTCACAGTAATGTTACTGCTAAATTTAGAGTAAAATAAAACATTCTTTGCATCAAAAATTACCATGTATTTACATAATTAAAACACTAAAACGATCCAAGATGGAGCAGTTTGTTCTAGTAATATGGAGGCAAATGGATAGTACTACTTTATCCTTTCTGGATTACATCTTCAGTAGTTTTGCAGAAGGGAGTGGGTTTCTTTAATAATATGCTTTGATATTTAGTGTGTGTAAAATGATTATAGCTACATAATAACTGGCTCAAAGGAACAAATAATCTTCTATGGAATCAATTCTGCTAAGCAGAAATGGCAGGTGTTATTTTGTATTACAACAGAAAAACATCACCTCCATTATTTCACGTCTGTAATCCTACTGGTATTACTATCATCACCTTTACTAGAATTTTTTAATATGTGTGATCAGTAGTTATGGAGACCATTAAACTAACTATTGATTCTATTGATTGTTTTTCAAAGATTTTAAGCTGAGTGCAGTGTATGTTATTGCAGTTTTATTTTATCTCATGTTTCTTGTTCCTTGTTCCTTTTACAGGAGCACATTTATTTACCATGTCACTTTGTTCTTCCCTTATGAGATTGTGCAGAAAAACACTTCTTAAAGAGAAAGACATTCTTTGGGATGCTGGAATGTTTTGTCAAAACCAGCATGCAAGCTGGATTCATCCTCACTCTCCTCTTTAATGCTTGCCTTCCTTCTCTGCCCCTGACAACAAATTGCTTATCTGGCTACCACATTCCTTTGTATTATGACCTCCTTTGCCCTACTCCTCAGTTCTTCCCTGTTTCTGTTTTCTTAATTCTGTGACTTCCTGCCTTTTATAATAGAGAGTTCCTGAAGCCTTGCTTTTCACAGCAAAGCTGTTCTGAATCTGTCTGCTTGTCTGTCTGCAGTACCAGCTCTACAATCCTCCAACAGGCAGAGAGGCTTGTTCTCTTTTCCAGCTTGGTTAGGGCCCTTCTAACTTATGATGTAATTTTACAGTGTCCTGTCAGTCTAGACTAAAATACAAGCTTGTCTGGTTGAGGGTCATTACATCACTGCACCTCTAGGAAGAACTTCTGAAAGAGGCCTTGTTTTACAACTGCTAATAGTGCCACACAATTCTGAATCAAGAAAAGAATGCCTAATAAGGGGATGGGCTATAAACGTTAATTTTGAACCTTTCTTTCATGCAAAATGAGCTTAACTCAGTTTTCAAGTAAAACAAGCACTATTTCTGAAAGTTACTCCTTTTAAAATTTAATATTTCAGCAATTATTTCTTGTCCTTCTCTTTCTTGTAATAGTCATGTTATAATCAAATTACATTACTTATTTAATTATAATTGCTTTCCCTGATAATGTTTGAAATGCAGGTATTTGTAAACCTAGGCATATATTTCCTGCAAAGAAGGTGACTTTTGTCTTTTGCTTTCTAAAGAAACATTTCTTCTTGTACACTGTGTAAAGCAATACTGTCACTGTTTTTATTGTCAGTTCCTTGGTTTACAAGCAAAATTCTTTCTAAAATCATCTCAGGGGCAGCCCATGTTCAGATTTATAGCTTGTCCTTTATCAGCATTCTATTTTAATGAGCGCAATTCATATCCCTCTGCGCTAAGAGTCAAAGGCCCACCATTTTCACATCAGTCCATCCTCCTTTTAATTAAGGCATGCCATTTTCTTGTTCATCTCAATGAAGGATGGGAATTCAGTGTTAAATAAATACTCGTTGAAGTGTTGCTATGAGGATTAATAGTATTGTAAACAGAACAGAAATAACAAAATCTTAATTATTGAACCAGAACTTGAATGTTCTCTGATTGTGTAACATGAAATCATCAGTCTTCTCCACCACAAAAATAAATCAGAATCTCTGAAGATTACTGGACATTCTGCAAATTTTCAAGTAGTTCTACATAGTGACATCTCTAAAGCAACATCCAGAGTCTCCAAAAATGTGTTCACAAAATGCACAGAATTCTGTTTTTCATGGACTGTATTATATAGTACATAAGCACCAGAGACACTCAGTGCAGAGTATCATACAGTATTTTATTTTCTGTTCTTTTTCTGCTTTATTTTTAAATTTTTTTTTGTTGTGTGGTGGTTCTTCTGTTTTTTGAGTTTCAGTGCTACTACCAGAATTAAAGGTGGAAGAACTGTGACATTAAGAAGTAGTCCTCCAGCTAAAAAGAGGAAAGGTCTTACCAAGTGTGTAAGTCACTTTGTGAAATCATTGTGGTCATCCACTGAAATACAGGGAAAATTTCATGAACACTGTTATCTTCACATTAATGGGAAGTGAAGTCTGAACTTTGGTCTGGTCCTCAAATTGGATTGTCCTTAATTCTAAGATTGAGAGGAAAAAGATTAATTGTGTTTTACATAATTTGTTCTTATGTCTCTAAACAGGTAGGCTGGAATAAGTGGCAACTGTGGGACTGAACCATCATGTGAAGATAGAGAGGAAAAAAAGATTATAATGGCTCTTAATTAACATGTGAGAAAGACTCTGAACCTATATAGAACTTAGACTCCCCAGTCCAAATCTGCATCTTCATTATGCACCCTAAAAACATCAGAAGAAGAACCTTGGAAATAATGGGCTTCTTGTGATGTGAATTGATTGATAAGGTCATCTCTGTGAATAAAAAAATCAAAATTTGCAATGAATGCATTTCTGACCATCTACTTAATATTACCACAGTGCCTGACCCAACATGATTGTTGTTCATATGGATGCAGAGACCATGCAGCAAAAATGAGATAATAATACCAATGTTGTAATAGTAGTGGAAACCCTAACCCCTGGTTCAGTCAATGATTAACCAAGGACAGTGCACATTAAAAACATCAACTTTAGCCTGTATGGAAATCCCAAATTGCCCCATCATCTGCTGTCAAACACCAGATTACCCCTGCTAATATGCAGCATAAACCAAATCTGAGGTGATAGAAATGCCATAGGCTCAAGTGCCAGTTAACTCTCAAACCTGATTGAGACCATGTTTGTACTGGATCAGACTTGTATTGAACAAGCATATGTAATTTTATTTAGAAATTTGTTATTTATGTAGTCACTTAAGAAGCAAAACTTCTCTCATTCCACTGGCTTTGTCCTATAAAACTAAAACCTCGAATCCAGATTTCACACATCTAATACTGGTGCCAAGCAATGGATTATTGATGTTTGCAATATATTCTGTATGTGTAGAGGATAAATTGCCTAAGATTTGGCAGTCTGAACAGAATTACTCCACTGAGATCTTTTCCTTGAAGCATCAGACACTTCATTCTATTAGGAGATGACATTTAGTGTGGAAAAAATAAACATTTCTTGCAAACACTTTGAAAGGAATTTTCCATCCTCTATAGTGTCTAAATAATGACTAAAAATTCTTAGCATTGCTTTCCCTACCAACACTTGGTACATTCTTGATCTGTTCACTCACATCACTCAGTGACTATCACAATGTTTCCCAAACTTTTAAAAGCTAAAATTTCTAGAAGACAGCTTCAGTTTCAGCAGTTGGTCCTTATCAAACATTGTAGTCATCTGCAGCCTTTCATGTACACCTTTATTTGCAGCAGTGATACTTGTGAAAATAGGTAGTGCTGACCTTCATAATACAGCAGTCTCTCTATTGCAGCCATGAGTAGGCAGTGGAGCTTTAGAGTGTGCTGATGTTTGAGTTACCACTAAAAAAAAAGAGAATTTTGTCCTCAAAACTATTGAGACTCCTTGCTGCCCCCTTCCTCTAAGGTAGGTGATAGGGAGTGAGCTCTGTCCTTTCTTAGAGATCCATGAAGGATTCTTTTACTAGAGCTCATATAAGCTGGCCTAGAAGACATGATTTAAAGAAAAATGTTCCTCTGTGGTAACAACAGCAGATAGGTGGGCCAGAGCTGGCACACTTGGCTCTTTTAATAGCATCAGAATAAAAACCATGCTCTGTCATACCTATTGCTGCTTGCCTGAAGTGGGGAGTGAGGAGGTGAGGTCCAGTGTGGAAGCAGTCAGCAGAAGTAAAATAAAAGACCTCAAGCCTTTCATCAGTGTGCTAGAATCTGTCTCTCAAGAGCTTTCTGCATAGGAGAGCTTTGTATAAAGGCCAGACCTTTGGTCCTAGGGGGTAGAACTCCTGTCTTTTGGCATGACACTTCAGCTGAGTGGACAAAAAGATTTTGGTTTCAGTGCTTCTCCTTAGCTGCGTTATCCTTTAAACCTACCTTGGATTCACTTTAGGCCTGGTAGGATTAGAGTACTGTGCCTCTGTGTTAAAAGATTGTGGCAGTTTGCCATTTTAATCTCTGCTGTGTGTCTAAGTAATTCTTTCCTGCTCATCTGAGCAACTTCTCACTGTATTTGAGCTGGGGAATAAGAAGGAAACAATAGATGTGGAAAATGCAAACTGAACAGAAATTTTGGCTTTTGAATAATCTGCTCCTTCTTTCATCCCTTATTTTCCCATCTCACCGTTGCAACTTCACTTACTCGAGTGTAGCAAAACCGACATTTATTCTTTCTTTATACGAACTCCAGCAAAACATTGGAGATTCAGGTCTTGGGAGAGAAAAACCAGGGCTAAATTTTCATGTTTTCTCCCAGCATCTGAACACAAACCTCTTCTGTCTTTTCAAGGACTGCTGTGTTTATGACATTTTTTATTCTTTTAGATAAGTACTTGGCTTCTGAAGTTGGCTCTTATGGTGTTTGTGGCCTCTAAACAGACAAAGGCAGCAATGCTTTTATCCTTTTGACTACTTTGTTTTTGTATTCTGAATGCATTTGTGAGATGGGACCTCCAAGAAAGGACCAAAACAGTTATGTTGCCTTCAAGTGTGAATAGCCTGCACCTGGGGATGTACTCATTGGGTACTTACATTCTGCCTCCCAAGCCCTGCATATTAACAGTTTTCCTCTTGTCTTTCACATAATTTAAAAAATATAAAGTTAAGGGTCAAAAAGAATCCCAGCATCAAGCACATTGGTTTTTACTCTGAAGTCTGGGCATGACAGAAGGGAATCTTAAGGATCTCATCAAACTTTGCCAAGGAAGTTAGATGCAGCATTTGAACATAAAAATACAATTATGGTAAATGATTGATGGATCTTTCTGAAAATCTGTTTACTCTTCTGTTTACTTTTAGGACTATTGCAGAACCTTGACATCTTCATACTTTTATAAAAGCTTAAATCAAAACCTGGATGGCTGTACAGGTAGCTAGAGGATGGTGCTCTGAAAGTTGTAATTCTTCTTATTTCCATGTAGGGTAAAAGGTAATAGTGACTAACCACATACCTACATAAACAGTGAAACTTTTTGCCCTTGCTGTTGATGGGGCCACCATTCTTCCTAAATTGCACATTTCCAACCCTCTCCCAAAAATTGTTTATATTTAAGATGCAGTAAACCCAGCTATTTACTACTACTTACTTTCTTATCTGGACCCTTATGTCACAGTCAGTGACACAGTCACAAGCTGGTGTTAAATAACCAAATTACGGAAGAATTGTATCTTTCCACTTTCAGAGCTGTAGAACTCAAAGAAAGAGATCACAGAACAAATTAAAGTCATAGTCATCTTGAGATAATTCAAAGATCATGTTTTAAATCAGCAAGCAGGTTTTTTGTGTACATTTGTGCTCAGTTTGTTCTTCATACATTTTTCATGTAAATTCAGGTGCTTCATAGAACTGATTATTGAATATAACTTCCAGGTTTTTTAAATTACAAGCTGTTTGATCCTTTTTGTGTTAGCCATAAAGCAGGTGATCTGCAGCAATGGAGCTTGATGTGCATTCCTGGGTGTTGCCCACCTGAGGAAAAAGGGTGCAGAAGCCAGGAATTCCCACTCCCTTTACGTGACAAGAGGTGCTAGTTTAACCCCATGTGAATATAGGTAAGTGCTGGTTCAGACATCTAAATTCCTGAATTAAAACTCTCTGTCTCCAGAGCAAAGTGCTGAGGCAATTAATGGTCACAGACCTGGATTCAAACACTGTTGATCTTGTGCAGCACGTTGAACAACAGTATTACCAGAAGACTTTTTCACTTCAGAGGATTCCATTACGTTGGGCCTATAGATATTTTTGCATTTTGTATTCAGGCAAAGTATAAGGTGATATATTTCTGGGAGTCTTTTTTGGTGAAATGATGGGTTATAGATCCTCCTTGAAAACCCATTCCTTCAACTTGGGCTTTTTAACTTAAAGAGAATGTACACCTGCTTTAATGGATTGTAATGTGAAGCATTAAGAAAAACAGTTTCACAGGTGATAGAGAATTAACACATGGCTACTTCATAAGCTCAAGTAAAAAGAAGTTTGCTTAGTGACATATCTAAAAGTAAGCAGGACAACCATCAATGCTGAGTGAACTTCTCTGGCATGTCATAGCACATGAAGAGGCAATAAATATAGTTTGTAATGTATTAGTTGTTTTGAAATGGATGTAATTTACTTACAGAGTACTATTTTATGATACTTAATATCAAATCTCACATCAATATGCAGGAGCTAAGTCTGAAAACAGCCTAATAAAATACAAGCAGCTGTGAGACACATCATAAAGATGACACAAAATGATGTGAAACAAATAATATTTTAGAGTAAAATTACCCAGTTTGCTAGAGATATTATTAGAAAAACTTCTGCATTGATTATTCACAACCCAGATATTTCGTTGTACAAACTATATAACATGTTATCCAAACCAGAGGCCTTCTTGTACTTCTGGACGGTTTCTTGGAAAATACTCCTTTAAGCAGTTGATTTTAAACAAGAAAGGAGATAAAACCCTGTTATTAACCACTTGAAAGAATTGCAATGGGGAATAGTCAAAGTTGTTTCAGAGTTTTTTTTCTATTCAGATAGGTGAAAGTATACTAAGATTTTTCCATTATTGCAAAGAAAACCTCCACAAATTCTCCCTGCCTTCCCCCTCAATAAAATTCAAACAAAAAAAACAAATAAAAATTATTCATAACGGAGGTAAGAAAGAAGGATTTTAAGCACAACAGGAATTCAACAATTGGGCAATTTTATGTGTGAAAGGGTGTTGAATGAGTGTCATAAAGCCTTAACTAGAATATAGTTATCTGTATGAGTAGTGGTATTTTAATTAACCAGCAGTCTGGAAATGATGGTCAGTCCTGACAGCATTTATGAATAGAGCTCATTTATTTCCATCTTCCTGTGGTTATGCCTCCATAAAACCTTCTTAAATCAGTGGAAATTTTATTTATGCATTTCTGGCACTGCTGCATCAAATTGTATTAAGGCATTTTCTTTCAGCCTTTTTTTTTTTTAATGAAAGAAAACACACTTTTTGGCATAAGGTATACAGTATTTAACTATGCTATGAGACTGGGGCTGAATTTATAGCATGTTACACTCCAGTGGTATAATTCAGAATCATGCTGGTTCTTTATGGTTCTAGATTTTGCTGGATTGCTTCTGTGGTGGCTGTTCCTACCTGAAGATACCTCCAGTGTAACAGCTTATTCCACCTGTTTCAGCTTTTGCATATTCAATAGTCCATAAGCTAGGACAAAGAAATTGCATCTTATCAGGATGAAGTGGTGTTGAATTTTCTTCATAATGTGGATGTTTTTTGTTATAAGCTAGTAAGCTAGGATTTTTCCTGCAATGTTCCCTTTCTTCAAGTGTGGAAAAAAGTTAAAATATCTAAAAAGTGCAGAAGGTACTTAAGTGAGTGAAAATGTAGTTGGGCTGTTCATACTTCTAGCTTGGCTTTTGATTTCCTTCACAAGCAAATTTATATCTTGGCTGAGAAAAATGGGGATATTAGAAAGAAACTTAAATCTGAGAAAATCAAAAAATATGACAAGCTTGTTGTCCTAAAATGTATGCATTTCTGATGGTAAATGGTTCCTTTCAGTCTGCAGGAGTGGGGTCTCAGGAAATAACATTGTGCTATGACAGAAACATTTTCAAAGTGTTACATTCTTATGCAACAGTATATAAAGTGCTTTTGGTGGCATTATTTTATAAAGATACCTTACTAGCACTTCATACTCAGTTTCTCAGAGTATTAAAATGTTACTTTATTCAGCTGATAATACTTGATTCTTTTTCAATTTTGTTTAGCAAAGCTTATAGAAAAATAGCAGATAAATTCGGATACAAGGTGAATTGCTGAATATAAGATAATTCTTCTGCTCCAAGCAGAAGTAGCTGCCAAACTGGAGAGCTGTCTCATCCCCTCAGTAGACTGAGGCTGTATTCATGCCTTACTATTTCTATTTAAGCATTTTAGAAGTTTCACATGGGTTGGAACTTTGGACTACCAATTAATGAAAACGTGCATGGTTCAGCGTGCCCTAACAATACTGTGCACAGATATTACTAACTCCTTACATTATCAATTCATATTAGGCAGTCTTCTGAAGAGCTGTTGGTCATTTTTTATATATGCCTCATTATATGCTTGCAAATTAAATCACAGGCAATGATAGTAAGTGCCTGTAAATAAATGAAAGAACAGCATTACTATTTAGCTGTCTTTTTTGATTACATTCCTACCTGAATGTGTCTTGCTTAGCTTGTAAATGAAAAACCCATAGGATATTCCTTTGTCTTTACACCTTCTAAATATGTGAAGAAATTAGTTTCTTTGCAAGTGAAGTAACTCTGCTAAACCCTCCAAACATTCAACAGCAAATTATTTATTCAGCATCCTCTCTGTAAAAAAACCCAACAGAAATAAAAATTGATGTCAGATTCTCTGGAATACAACTTCTGGGAAAGAAACCCTCTCTGTATTGCATTGAAACTGTTACTTGATTGCACAGTGTCAGTTCGTTGTGTTCTCTTGCAGCCTCAGTATGTGTTTACCAGGATATATTGAAATAAGCTCAGTGGACACTGTGTGTGTCTCAAAGATGATCAAGCACTGAAAGCAAATCTCTACTGTCTTAGCCAAGACAAAGAGAAGGAGATTTCTTAGAATGACTCCTCTCATCCTTTCCAGAAGTTATACCAGAGATATAAAGGCGTTATAATCCATGGTGGAAGAACAAGGGGGTGTCAGATGTTCGTGGAGTAGCCTGTTCTCTGTCCACGGTGCTGAGCATGACAGTTCCTTCTACAGGCACTGGCAAAGCCATCTTCCTGTGTCCAGCACCTGGGACAGGCAGCAGGGCAGCAGTGAGTCTCCTCTACAGCTTGTGTAGGGCCCTAAGTGAGGGCCCTGTGACCTCTGCAGGAGGCCTTTGTCCTAGTCTGCATCACTGTTCAGCAGCTTGAAAGTAAAGCTGCAGTGGGAAACATGGGAAATTTGGATCACAGCTTGCAGTCAGTCATCGTTTGGTGAAACCAAATTTTGTGAATTCAAGTATCTTAAAAACACTGCTGTGTGATGTTAGAAGTATTCTGAATAAGAGTGCATGCTGTCAACTGCTTTAATGCACATGAACTATATGTTAAATTTTGGTATATAATTAAAGAAACCTTTGTTTAGAGCAGACAGAAATTAGGTCAGTGTCTTTGATTGTACTCCTATCAGTACAAATCAACAGCCTCTAGTTTGTGAATGTAACAAAGCATCCCTTTTAATTGATGGGTATAATATGCTTAATTTAATAATATTTGCAATCAGTATGGCTTTCTATCACTCTCTAATGTGAAGGTCAGTGTGCCTAGTATCTTTGCCTACAAATCTGATTCTCTTGTGTATTAATGTCAGATTTCAGGTTTTTGCATTGTCATACTCTGCTGTTCAACACCAGTGAGTAATCAGAGAGTTTTACTCTTAGATTTCTCCTGACCAAGCAGAAGCAGTACGAGGGGAATGGTGAATGTTTTTAAATATATCTCACCTGAAAGCAAGTGGCAGTCGTTTTGTAATCTGATTGAATTTGACACTGGTGGAGCCACTGGGGGCTGCTGTTTGCAGTGGCTGCAGATATATTCTGTATTTACTCCCTGTGCTTTTCTGCTCCCCTGGATACCTAACTGAGATATTAAGAAGTAATCTCTGGGCAATTGCCAGATAGGATATAGTTTGTTTCTTGGAGATCAATATCCTAGGATGGAGGGACTGTGCTCCTGGTGGTTGAGCACTTCTGCATGAGCACAATTAATTACATAGGTGAGCCCTGTATTTAGACACTTTCATCTTTGATCTGCCTAACAGCATCTCTGCTAGGGATTATCCTCCATCCTTACTGACTAATTTGACAACAGACTTTATCTGTGTCCTTTGAGATAAAGATGAGAGACAGAGAGTCTATCAGTGCTCTGAGTTTCATAGTGTTAAAAAGAAAAACGCCTTTACAACATAAACTCCATTATGAAGGATAGAAAGGAAATCCCCACCGCAAGTATTCTAATCAAAGAGAAGTCCCCTGGTGCTACTGAGGACAGAAATTGTGATGAGTTCTGTTCTGTTCTAAATTACTAATTGACTTTTTTCTAAAGAACACCTACTAGGAATCTTGAAGTTTTATGGCAAATGCTAAACAGCAGCTGTTTTCTAATTGTGCTTCCCATTCTACAGTCCTCACAAATATCTCCTTAGAACACTAAGCTGGAGACACTTTCAGTTAAAAGCAATGCTGATCAGAGGCAACTGTGTTAATGTAAGAGAATAGGTCACAAGCTCAGAAAGCCATGACAATTATGGATGGGTTTAAATAAATCTCTCTTTTATACATTGGTATTTTCATAGCTTGTTTTATGTTATGAGAAGCTGACATGCTGCTGTGAGCATTCCCTGATGAATATCTGCCTATCAGCACACAGTGAAAGAAGTAATTACAGCATTAATATTGAGTTTTATGTTATTAAATCACTACTTGGACCTAGGCATAATTTACACTTAAAAATGTGATAATCATCATTGACGATCATCTTGGTAAGAAAATTACTGGTAACAAGATGTTCTTCTGATCAGAGTTTGGACCTTTGTGCTCAACCCTCAAGTTGGCAGTGAGTGCTGTGTATACACAAGACACTTCTTTGCCTACACTTTCATTTTATTTCATTTTACTTAACTAATTCATTGACTTGTGTGGACCAATGTGAAAATGAATATATATTTCTTCCTGAGAACACACATTTTATATAATTGATACCAAAAGTTTTTGATTATTCTAGGATAAATGTATGGTGTAATTTTTTGCTATTAATACTGGCTTTTTGAAAAACATAAAGACAGAAAAGAAATCAAAATTGTGGTAGGAGGAATACTTAAAAATAGAAGATGGGAAAGAAGAAATGGGTTACAATTTTGCAGATGTTCTCTCTGAATAATTCATTTTACACTCTAAATAAAGTGGCCTGATTTTCAGCTCTGTCAAGCAGGTACCTGATACAGGTTTAGAAATGTAATTAAAGGTTTCCTTAATATTTTTGTATAGCTCAAAAGAATATATTTTGGTAGACAAAAGTGAGGCAGGGACAAGTACTCCTAAATACTACATTTGGATCAATGTAGGATTTTGAGCCAAATGAATCAGGTGTGACATTCTATATCAAGTTTGCTCTACAAATGTGCTGTATCAAAAATCTAGGTTTAGGTTTTGAAGTGGAATATTTAATTCAAGAAAATCTTGATCTCATTAGTTACACGTGGGCAAAGCCTCCACTTGCTGAGATGGCTGGTTCCAGCAGTGACTGGCAGATGGGAGCACTGGGGAGACTGGGCTGCACTGTCTTTGTGGAGAGCCTGAATCCACTGTGCCCGCAAGCCTGTTCCACACTCGCCTTGGACAGCAGCAGGAGGGGTTGTTAAGGAGACGCCTCTGTGGTGTTCTCTCAGTGGTCTGTCCTGTGCTTTGGCAGATGGATCAGTGGCTGACCTGTGGGGTGGATGGATAGCTGTGTCAGGGCACTCCCTGTGGCGCATCAGCCACTGCATCACCCTGCACCTGAACAGCGAGGAATGCTTCAGGAAGTAAGCTGCACGGGCAGCTGGCCAGTTAGCTTTGGGACTGCTCTGGCTTTGTCTGATTGTATTGTATCTGATTATAATTGTATTTGATTAGAACTACAAACTGTGTCCATTGAACCATGTCTGATTGGAGGCTCAGTGAACCCAGTGTGATAAATTGCTGCTAGGTTAAAGGTCTGGCATCTTTGACATTTATCCACCTTGGTGTGAACCACTATAAAAATCTCAAGGCAATGATAGGTCTGGCTTCAAAGCAGACTGCCTGCATGAACAAGGCATGCAGAGCCTGCCTCTGTGTGAACTTTTGAGCAAGGAGGCATTTTATATCGCCTTTTCCATCACCTAATTTTCTTGCCTTGGGAACTCAGTTGTGAACTGACCCCAGTCCATCATGCGATTCTTAAATTACTTACAGAACTTTGAAGTTCTTCACACATTTAAAGAGGAGGTTCAAAGAGATATCCTGAAGGGATTCTAGAGAGAGATATTTTGAAAACTGAATGAAAAAGATCCAATATCCAAGTGAGTCTTGTATCAAGGAGAACAAAATTAACAGTGATTCAGAATATCTGTCATGTCAAAATGTGCTAGTAGGCAAATCAACCTCCTTGCACAGTTATATATAGTCACATATGTGCAGTTTTGCATTTATGCAGACAAGTATACAAACAAAACCTGTTCTTTTTTGTTACGGGAACATTAATATTTGAACTTTTTCTAGCTTGTAAGTATATGAAACTTTTTAAGCAGCTGATTTTCCTGTGTAGGTAATGGCTTTCATTTATGCCATCCTAACAATGATCTCCCATCAGGTTTTGCATAAACAAGTCATCACACATTTTGTAACAATTTTTAAAATGTAAATTATTTACACAGAGAACGCTTATTGCTTAGGTGGGTGACTCCTGTAGCTTATAAATAAGTTAATAACAGAAATAAATAATTCAGCTACATTTATTTTTTAACCTGTTACTGTGAAATCCTTTAATATTCAGAGCAAATATATTTTGAGATTGTTGGCATTTCTTGAACATAGGTAGGATTAATTATTGCAATGTCTATTTCCATAGTTTGCAAACTACTTGCATGCAGAGGACCTCCAAATCAAACAAAACCATATTTCAACAGAGGCCTTGTGTCAGTGACGTACTTGAACCATATTTGAGCACATTCTGAACACCACTCAGCTCATTAAAGGCTCAGTACAAGCTTAGGAACTGCTGAATTCTGTAAGAGTTAATATGAACTTCAGTGCTTTCCTGAAGAAAAGCCTAAATTCTTGCTAGGCTTCTACAGACTCTAAAAATCCTCCCTGAAGGCAGATGTTACGCTGCAGACAGAACATGCTGCAAGTGTTATTGCAGACTGTGTCATCTTTGCTGGAAGCTGCTTGAATCTGCTGTGAAACGCTCCTGCTTTCAAGGGAGTTTAGAGGAGCAGATTGTGTGGAGTCACTATCAGGATTCCCTCTTCCTTGGGATGTAAAGCCTTGTGTTCTCATGGAGAGAGAGAAATCATCAGATGTCAGCAGAGCTGACAGAGACCTTGCAGCTCTACATCTCTGCACACCAGAATGAGCAAGCTCTCTCTCCTTGCACAGTTCTGGGTGTGCTTCATCAATTCAGGACATGTCGTGCTCTAATGATCGTTACTATCCTTTTGCTGTGTTCTTAAAGCAGAGGAATCCAAGCTGGATTTTCACTACTAAGTAGGAATTTAACTTGATTTGATGACTGAAAACTTAGCTGTTTACTTTTTGTCAGTGAACGGTAGTTTTTCAGCCTGAATCTTTCCTACCTCTTCCTAATGTCCATATTCTACGTGAGGTTTTACCTTTCCTATTTTCTTCTGTGCTTATATCAGCTTTGTCCTAATTTTCTCATTTGGTACTTGCCATCTCTTCTGAGAGTTCCTTTATCCTCTTCTGTTTCCAACACTGTAAGGAGCTGTAAAATTTAATATCAAATATAAATACATGAAGTGCCTTTAAAAGTTTATTAAAAGCAACATTTCCTCACTCCCCCAAAAAAACCTTCACACCACCTTCTCCAGAGAACCCCCAAACCAAATAACCCAAATCCACTTGCATCTGTTATGCCCTTCCCCACCATAATTTTTTTTTCTCCAGTGATTTGTTTTCCAACCGCACTATATTTAACACAGTATTTGGCTGAATGTGATTTTTACTCTGAGACAGAAGAAAATACGGAATTATCTTTCTTTAAAATTATAGTGATTAGACTCATTTTACTCACAACCCAATGTTGGAAATAGAAAGTCAAAGAAATGCAGTAACAGCTGGTTTGTATCCATTTCCTCAGACTTACAGTCGGTCAAAATAAGCAAATTATCCATCCACTGATGCCTTGGCACATGATGGCACCCAGATAATTAGGAAGTTGTTTTCCAAGAGAAGGTCACTTTCATATAGCCTGAACATGCCAGATGTTGCGACTGCCAGTGATTTTGCTAAAGAAATGAGCCAGTGATCTGGTGGTTGAGAGGATTCATCATTATTATGGATTCAACAGTAAATCTGGTGAGATGTTAGGACAATTAGGATGGATGATCTGCTGCTTCACAAATGTGCAGAAGAATCATCATGGAGAAGGGAAATGGATGAAATCATCAAAGTGAATGTAAACTTGAACTGGATTTGTAAATCATGGAGGAATTTCCCATGCAGAGCTGTCTATTGCATTATACCTCACTCATAAATGCTTAGTACTTTTTTATTATGAGTACATCAACCCAACTATTTTTACACATTGTTTAGGTTTATTTATTTATTTTGCTTACGTAACATTTTACCTGAATTTGCTTGATACGCATCAGAGAAAACATCACAAAGGTTTAAAGGCTCAGTAAGTTTTCATGTTAGTTTCTTACCTGACTATCTTTTCTTTCAGACTATATTATAAAACAGAAAGACACACAAATAAAAGTTAGTAGAAATACATCTAATATACTAAGTAAATAAATAAATAAAATTACTAAAAATGGAATCTTCCATATATAATTGTGTTGTGGAATGTTTAAAACATGTTAAAGTAAATTCCTGTCTAGTTTCAGAGTACTGTTAAAATAGTCTAGATTTGACTTCCATCTAAAAAAAAATGCTTGTAATATCAATCCAAAATATAACAGCATCTTCGAAGAAAGTGTAATACATCTAGAAGAACAAATTTACTTTTTAGTTACAAAGTAAAGCATATAAGGAATATTTAATGATAGGTCATCTGCAGTGATTTGATAGACTCTTGGGAAAGTCCTTTTGTTAGCTGAATGCTTGTGGACTTTCATTTTGGGTGTGTTTGCTGAAAATACTCTGAATAAAGTGAGGGACTCTAGGGGCTATACTAATCTTCTGGATAGTTCAAGGAACAGTGATCTAGGCATGGTTTATGTGTGGTGCTGATTTATTTACTGTTTTTTTTTTCTAATCTTGGCTTATGCTTAGCTTAGCTTAGTCTTATGAAATGTAAATTCTGCAATATGTGAGTAACAATAATTTCCAATTAAAAATTTCACCTGCGTCGTGTCAGATAACTCTTGAGGTGTTGTCTTGGTCTTCTTTCTACTACAAGAAACAAATTGCCATTGAAGTTATCTGTTAAAAAGCACTTCCCTTGTTTTAGAGGAATTCAGTAAGAAAGTTTCCTACTGAAGGGACAACTGAAATAACAAAGTGTCCTGTATCCATGGTGCAGGAAACAAAAGCCTTTCTGTAATTAGCTCAGACATTTCAAGAAGTATCTTCTAACTGTCATGTTTAAAGCACAGACAGGTTTTACTTTGATTTGTGGAGTAAAAATGTACTTTCCTAGCCTGTGAACTGAACACTACATTACAGGAGATAAACGTTAGGAATTGTTTAAGAAATAAAAATATAGCCTGTGCATTTGAAAGCTTATGCCAAAGACAGCTCCGTTGGTCCAGACACAGTTAATCTGGCTTTCCAATACTGTATAGAGTATTGCTATTGAACTCAAGAATGAAACCCATTATTCTGGTAGATATGGGATTGGTAACTTCTCCTAAACCTTGGGCTTTTTGAATTGTGTTTATAATTTTGTTCATCACACCTGCCTAGTTTTCACCTCATAATGGTGGTACATCTGTTCGTTAACAATTCATCTCAGAAACGACAGCCTTTAAAGATACTGTGAAGAAAGTTAAGCAAGTTTATTTCATTTTATATAGTCTTCCTCAGATAAGCTATAAAAGGAAATACTTTACTCCAGTATTACAGTTTGCACTGATTATGACTATTTATGTAGTTATGACCTTGCAAAGAAAAGTATATTTCCCTTTGATTAGAATGACAGATTCCCGTAGATCCATCTTCTTTTTGTTCATTACAGAAAATGCAAACTGCAGTGTCTAACTCAGAACAGTTGTGACCATGATGATGCTTGTTCCGTTTTCTGTAACAGCTCTTTATAAAGTAATTGATATGATGGAGAACTGTTAGATATTTTCGAAAGTCCTTGATAAACAGGAGAGATTATATTTGAAACTCTCTTTATGAAAATTCTCCTGCTTCATTCTTGTGCTTTTATGTGTCATTCAGAAAAACATTCAATGAGTCAGTCAAAATTCCAGAAATACGCAGCAGATGCATCCACTGTTTGTGAAAGTGGAGATGGGTATTAGTAGAGTAGCAAAACTGTGAATATTTATTTCCTTAACTGTGCTTGCTGGTAAGATTTGGATGAAGAAGAATACCTGGGAGATAACCCAACATGAACAGTAGGTCACAGGTTTGGTTAGAGTGACAGGTGACACATGTCAACAAAGCTACTGTGGCACAAGAATATGAATAAATTAAACTTCTTCATGCAGGTCATACAGGGACACTTACTGCCCACATCACTGGGCAGTAGCCATAGCACGTAGAGGGTTATCTGAGCTGGGGAAATCCTCTATGACTGGAGCTGGAAAAGCCCAGATTCTCCTCCTCCTCAGGCAGGAAAGTAGGGCAGCCTGAGTAGAGAAAGACCTGTCAGACTCTGATTCTCCTGCCCTGGACTCTTTTCCTCCTTTGGACAGTGAGCTCACTGCATCCAGGGCAGTGTTTGATACAGAGCTGTCAGTCATTGCTTGCAGTGGCACGGGACAGAATGTGTACACCTTGGTTCCTGGAGCGTGCTGGAGTTGTGCTAAGCTGTAAGGAGACCTTTGCCATGGAGTCAGGGCTAAAATGAGAAGGTGTAAAGCATGCTAGGAGTACAGCAAAGAAATGTGCAATTTACTGACATAACAGGTAATTATTAAGTTAAAGGGTTAAGTTCCACTGCTCCTTGGAAGGAGAGTAGCAAGGTGTGTTGTCATTGTTAACACAATGACAAGGCCAACTAGGGAGGGAAGTGGGGGAAAGAAGGATGCCAGGATAATTTGTAAGCCTGATCTAAAGACCTGCTCTAAGCCCACCAATAGTGATTTTTAGGGATTTATAGGATTAGCATTTAACACTTATGTTCATTTTAAGAAGTTTTAATTTTTCTTCCTTCTTTTTCTGAAGGGTTAGCTTTATTAGTGCATTTATTAGTAATTAAATTGATCCAATCTTTTCAGTCTCACAGTATTATACTTAGTACATTGAGAGTATTACTTTTGATATTCTGTTTTACTATGCAAGCTAGAATTGACCTCAGGATGCTATAATCATTCTGTGATACTTCAAAATATTGTGCTTGGATTTTAGTGTATATATATGTGATCAATTACTTCCCTGTGACCGTGCTGTTATTACATACATATTCCACAATTCATGTGTGCTAAATTTGTTATTGATCTTTAGAGTAGTGTAAACACTATGCATTTATTTACATGTATATACATGCATGAGGAGGTAATTCATTTACTTGCTATTGATTTGTTTTCTTTTTGATTCTGGCAGGCTGTTCAGCATTACATTTTGTAATTTATGCAATAATGTTCTGATGGAAGTTGTAAAAGCAGAACATTAGTAAGCTTATTTTTGCTGTCTTAGTAAATCTGTTCAGAAGGTAGATTTTATAAATGGTAATCTCTGCACCTGTCTTTTTACAGAGGATTATAAAATAATTTTTTTTTGAAGGTAAAAGCACAAAAGTGCTGAGTTTACCTCAGCATTCTTGACATCAGCATAAAGCCTGAGTGATATCTCAGGATTCAAAGTGAGGAGATACCAATCTGCTAAGCTTAATAAATGAGGAGTCACAACAGTACCATTTAAATTTTTAAAAATGCAAGTTTGCTGTTTTATTGATATGTATTGCGCTTTTTCTCTGTCTGGAGTATCCAGCCGAACCAAGAAAACATCCCTCAAGTTCAAAGCCAAACTCCTCAAATTAGCCATTTGTATATGCTAACCTCTGAGTGGTTTGAGTCATAGATGCTACTATATCATGAAGAGAATCAAAATTAACTATGTGTTTATGCTGCCTCATATATTTAGTGTTGGACATGCATTTAGATGTTTTCGTCACTCATGAGCAAAGTTCTGCATGAGCAAAATAGAATCTCTCTGCTCTATTCCTCCTGATAGCCCATCTGGTGGCAGGTGGGATAAACCAGTGCTGTGCACAAGGGTTGTGTTTACAGCTTGCCATTTTATATTACAGCACCACATAAAAGCAGAAAGAAGGGTTAATTTTGAATAATTTTCTTCTATCAGTTGATGTTTTAAATTCTTTTTTCTGTTACTATTTTACACATATATTCCAGTGAAGATGAATTTTGAATGAAACTGAAAAATTTGTAAGATCTTCTGCATAGTTTTCAGAGGCTATTGACTGAAATAGCAGTCTGATTCATAACACAGAAGAAACACACATTAGTTTTTACAGAGAGTTAGAAATAATGTGCAAAATGAAACACCATGTACAGCTATTAAAAGGCAATAGATTACTCATAAAGTAAGAGTCTGTATGTTCAGAAATTCATTTAGAATATGGGTGATTGTGCCATGATTTATTCATCAGCATGTGTAATGGCTGTGATCCCTCTTGCAGTGATTGTCTACAGTCCTTTTAAGTTGCAAGGTCTATTTTGTGCTTACTTGAATGTCTACTGCCAGTAAAATTTGCATTTTCTTAAATGCAGTGGTACTCTTCCACTCTTCCCAATATAGTTTCCAAGCATTAAAAAAAGGGAATATTGTTCCTCTTATTTCTATGTTCATATTATAACAATGTTTCAGTTAGGAATGGAAGCATCTTTCTGAAGTTCTGGATTTAAACTCTGAAAATAACACTTTTGCTTTTGAAATCATTATTCCAATGTCCAATATTTGTTTTTACTTGAATTAATAATTTCAAACCAGAAGATAAATAAAAGTAAATAATTAGAAAACCAGGCAAATATATACGCTTCTGTGATATTATAAGAGAATATATGCTCAAGGAATGTGGTATAAATTTGGTAGATGAGAAATGTATGTAATCAATTGACATTTAGGAGTGATTATTTAATTTTAAAGCATTTACAGTGCAATTTGTGACAATTGCATTAAATTAAACCACACTTGAAATTCATTTTTTAATTATAAAGTATTGTGAAGAAAAGCACATGAAACTAGCATTTTTGTTTAATTTTCATGCCTGTTGCAAAAAAAGGAAAGAAAGACTATAGAAAGTAACATGTTATAATGAATCCTTTGTGTATGCAGAAGATTAATTTTGCTGCCTTTTGATAAAGAAGTAGTATATAATTTAATAGCTATTCTGTTGTAACTGAGGGCTACCTGAGGGCTCTGCTTGACAGATCTGTTGAGCTGCTTGCCAGCTACACATAGGGATCCAGCTTTGCCCTCCTCTGCATGCAGAACATCACTATTAGTGAGGGTCACAGTTCCCCTCCGTGCTGCTGATAGTTTTGGGAACTCAAACTGGATGCACAGGCTGAAAGATGCATCCCTTCAAAACCCCAGAGTTCCAGGAGCTAAGGACAAAACCATGGCTTGCACTGAGCAAGATGCTGGTGCTGCAAGATAGCATTCCTGTGAAGTGGGCAGAAGGGACACTTGAAGCACAGCTACTTCCTCACTTCTTCTCTCAGGACTCAGATGGTCTTCTGTGCTCTCTCTGCTCTTGCTGTGTGCTCTTCTGCAGGATTCAGCACAATGCTTCCAGGCTGATCCTCTGGTGTGCCCTGTCAGCTTCTTTTTCACCACTCAGGCCCCCCAGTCCTGCAAGGCAACTCTCTCTTAACGAAGGGGACAGGGGGGCCTGTCCCTAAAGCAAAACAGAACTGCCTCCCACCTCCCAGGAAACAAATCCTGTGCACCTTTAATACATAGATTCTGTCTGTTTATATAATTTCTTTGATGCCTCAGAAAACTATGCTTCTTTGGGAAGAACAGTTCAAGTTTCAACTTCCTTTGGCCCTCCATTACCCATAGGCCTGGGGCAGAGGACAGTGGGAACTGTCAGAGATCTTGTGAATGTGCACGTACTAAGCAGGGCTGCAGAAAAGCTCGGGACAATCACTGCCCTGGAGCACAGCGGTCCCAGACACCACTATTGGGATGACCCACCCTTCCCACCTGTGTCAGCCCCTGCTGTTGAAGCCGCTTCAGCACAGCTCCCTGCCATGGCAGAGGCCCCTGCCCACGGCACGGCAGCCCTGTCTTCAATCCCAACGTGAATTTCTTCGGGAGAGAACTGACAGTTGAGTGTATTGCATCCTACAGTTCTGTGCTTCAGGCATGCCCTGGATCCCTGCCGACCTCAGCCTGAGCTTTAAGGAGCCTGAGAAAACAAAAGCAGACCCTCAGGGCAAACACGAAGCTCTCAATAGCAGATGTTTGCTAGGAACATCAGCATCAGTGACATTTAGCCTCTTCAGCAAATCCTTCTCTGAGCTTTGATGCTTTATTCATCTATCTTCTGACAATTAGCCTTCTGCTATGCAGGTTTTACCTCAGTTTACTTGAAAAATAAACCCAAATAACATATTCATTGGTACTAATGAGTAACTACTTGTAATACTGCTTTATTCATACTTATTGACTTAACTGCAGCACATTTGCTAGGCTGTAGCTGTTTTTTTTTTTATTTTTTTCTGTCTTCCTGCCTCTTTTCACTGTGAGAAGGTTAAGGCTGACAAGCAAGCCCTTACCAGTACTCAGATACGTGCCACGTTTCAGAACGACAAATAATGCATCTTAAAAAGCACGTAGATGGGCAAAGTAGCTTGTGCTTCTGGGATGAAAATCACTGACCCACCTGACACACCCTGCAAACAGCTCATAACTGCTGCTGTGGGAAACAGAAAACTTATTTTTTCTTACATCATGACCATAGTAAGTGGAAGAACCCAGGTAATACTCTTTTCTTCCTCTTTTCCTGCAGCCCTCACTCTGCCTTTCCATTTAAGATGAAGACCATCTCCCCTGCTGATTTTCCTTCTCCTTTATGATCTGGAGCAAAATGAGGGCAGATGAAGAGCCCATTACCACTTTTGACCACTTTTTGTCCTTACATGAAGTGTGATGCTAGAATCATTTTGCTGATGAGGAAGGATAACTTCAGGCTTTTTGTCTTGAATGCCACTAAATGACCCCTTAATTCAGAATGTGTGTTTGTATGACTTAAGTGATTTACCTTTGATTGGTAATATTATCTCTATGTTTTTATTCTATGTCATACTCAATAACTACCATTTCTTTTTCCTTTTACCTCTAAAACTATTCATATTTGAAGAGTAGATTCCAACCCTACGTTCTGTAAGTCCTTTGCTCTCTTAACATGTAAATATATCTAATGAAGATGATGTTATGCTTAAAACAGACTTCTGGTCTCTACACATTACATCGTCATATTAATCACAGTATAAGATTTCTGTAAGACCCAATGTTGATCTATATCCTAATATTTTCTGTAGATGATTACTGTAATGCTACAGTGCAGGCATTAGAATCTCAGCCTGCTGGATTGGCATGCTCTCTGGAAGGTAAATGTAACGGGATCCTTTAGGCATTTTGTGAAAGATAATAAGGATTAGCAAACTAAAGCAATCTGGTGGACTGTAAAATAACATAGCTAGTGAGCAATTAGGATGGACAACCATAGGAGGAAAAAAGTCTGCTTGAATAAAATGAATAATATGTGTAAAATTGGTGCTGTTCTGACTTCATCTATTAGTACCAGACTCTTCTCTCGTAAGAAAAAAAGTAAGGATAGAGAAGAATGGTGAGGCCTGTGAAGACATGGCAGCAGTTGGACAGTTCTCACACTGCTGTGTGACTATGTTATTGTGAAATAGAATTGATATTTCCAAGTATATGTGTCTGGACAACTTCTATTAATTTTCTGAAACAAAATAGGAATACTTAGTTCCATTTCTTTGATGATGTATTTTCTTTACCTAGCAGTACACTTGGTGCCACTTCCTCTGTTTTTTTCAGTGTATTATAATTTGAGGGGGAGAGATGCATACAAAGTGCATATACAAAGATATAGGGAATATGGCCAAATTTCTGTAAATTTATACATGGCCTGGAGTCACTGTTTAATCAAAATTTCTCTGAAATACATCGTGAATTCTGACAAAACAGGAACGTGGGGAGAAATTCAGGCAATTTTGAACTTAATAGGTGTTTTTGCTAGAAGGTCAGTAACATTTAATCACAGAACTCAAACTCAAAATAGGAAAAGGACATGAAGCTAAGCAGATGGTTCAAATTTTCTATAAATTGAGGCATGTTTTATTTACGTGTCTTAGAGGATGAGGTCAGATGATAAACATGGCTATATTTTTACAACACTCATGAACAGTTTCAATTAAGACTCTGCATGTGTGGCTTGTTAAAACATTTATGTTTGCAGTTGGTCCTTCACTTTTCTATTGAGCACTCACAAATGATGCTTTGAAAGACCAGGTTAAGTAAAGACTGTAGTGGACTACAGATTTATAATTCATAAGGTATACTTCGTGTCCATCTTTCCACTGAACGTGAATTTCTTGGTGGTGATGGTTTCAGCTGAGTTCTGATTTACTCACAGAAACAGGAATATTTACCAAAACTTGGCAGGGGCTGTGAGGACAGAAGGCATATATTTCTCTGAATCCATCTCCAGTTACTTCTGTGAAGGTTTGGTGGCTACAGAGCAGGAGAAGAAGATTCCCTCACTGCAGGGACATAGATACAAATGTCATCATAATTGACAAAAGCTGCTTGCTTTGGATGCTGAGAGTTGTCTGATTAAAATGAAACTCTGTTGTAAAGCAGAGATCATACTCTCTCTGGCCATCCTCTGAAAGGGAAGGTGTGACCTAGAGGTCACTTGCTATTCATATAACGAAAAATATTTAAACACAATTACTGACCTTTTTACGTTCTGAAGATTTGGCAGATTAATGATGCTTGGTGGTGATTATGGTGTAGTCTTTGGCATTGTAATAATTCCTTAATGTTGTGGGGCTCTGTGTTGTTAACTGATAAGAATCTGAAAACAAGTTATTAATTTCCAAGTAAAAAAAATTCATGTGTTCACTAGTGCTAAATGGTTGCTGCTTATTGATGCTGATGAGTATTTTTTATCACTTAAAGAACTGTCCTGGGAAGCATAATCATTTCTCAGTAGTGGTTAAGTAATTTGCAGACCCAGAATTTTCTATGGTGCCTCAGCTATTCAGAATATTCCTGCTTATCCTATATACTACTTCATATCTTTGATTTGGTTGAGACATGCACAAAAAAAATCTAAAAAGGCAAATAGACTCTTTTAGCAGGCAAAACACAGCGCAGTTCCCTCATGCTGACTGCTCAAGCCGGCTGTTCCTCACAACACATTCAGTCCTGGAATCTGTCAGTACTCAGACACAGTCTCTCACTAAAAGACTCTCATACCTTGCCATCTGTCATGTTCTGCCTGTTCCCATGGTAAAAATGTCTCCTCGAGTTTTGTCAGATTTGACAACCATTTCCATTGAGATTAGTGATGGAGCAAGCTTCAGAAATGTGTTCCTTTTCCCACTTCGTCCCTTGGATTGATTGCATCTCACTTTAGGAGTCACATATGTAGTCCTAGGTGACTTTGGTGGGTCTTCTAAAGGAGGAAGACTGACGCACAGAAAAGGTTGTGCCTGAACTTTGCCACTAGGTAACAATGTAGAAGGGCTTTGCTTTAAACTTTGTACATTCTTTCAAACTTTCAGTAGAGTTGCTCACCATCAGTAGAAAACCATGCATATTAATTGGACACCGTATAAATTTTCAGAAATACATAGCAATGATGATGGAGATGGAAAAAGTGAGAGGGCAAGAAATAAAGAGCCTTCTGCAAATGTAAGAAACAGCAGAGGGGTACTATATATAGACAAAATGCACTTTCATGAGGAACAAAGAAATGACAACATTGTCATATACATATTTCACCTTTAGCTATCGCCCACAACACATAAATACTAATCTGACAGCTCATACTTCTCTTTTCCCAATCAAATATAAATTTACAAATATTAATCCTGTATTTGTTCCAGTAGAATAGCAAAAGGAGGTATGTTACCACAAATTAGCAACTTCAGTGACTTCTGAAATACTCTTAATATGTTCCTTTGTCACTGTGATGCTAATTTTATGTTCAGTCTTCATCTCATTTTCCAGATCATCAGTGTCTGTGTTTGAGAGCTAAAATAGCTAAGTCTCTCAGCAAGCATCAGTGACACATGGATGATCTCCAGTTCCCTGTGCACCAGCTGCAACACATCTTCAGTGAACATCATCGACAGACAAGCCTTAGATGTGCCAAAGATGATGCCAGAGCATCTGTGCATAATCGGCACGCTCATGACCCCAATCCATCCCACTAGTGATATCTACTGATACCTCCATTGTTCCCTATCAGGCAGACCTTTCAGAATCCTTGGCCTTTTGTTGTATGAGGATTCTTCACTGTAAAAATGTCTAGAATTACTAGCCAAATTGTAGTGTGTGTACTTAGATATAAATTCAGTAACTCCATGAATGGCAAAGTGAAGAGAATCCTCACACAACAGAGGACTGTTTAGCTGCCACAGTCCTTGTAGAAAATCCAACTAAAAACATTATAGTGCATTCAAAGAAGTCCTGATGCAGCAGGGAAGTGTGCTTTGTGTGTGGTAGTTACAGCATGTACCTAATATAGCAGGTACACTGCACATATCCAGACTGTAATGCATGCATGACTTTAAATGTATTGTAATAATTTATGCTGGCTGAGGAACTGGCTAGATGTGGTATCAAAAATAAATTTCTGGTGATTTGAAAATATTGGGCCCAAGCCTTGATGACTAGAGTCACTGTTAATGATCCGAGAAATACCTGCAAATCTAGAGCAAATACAAGAAGCCTGTAGGTTTTCCACAGTAGCTTTTGGATTATATGTTTCCAGAAGTCTTGCTGAATACACTTAGAGACTGGGCCTGTGTGCCTGTACTTTTCATTCAGGTGAGATGGTCAATATTGTGTGTGATTTTACTGTACAGTTGCTTTTAGCAAATGCTCATCAAGGAATTCCATAACAGAATCCATTCTCTAGGATGAAGCCTTCAGTCAGAAAATTACTTTATATAAAGTTACTTTATTTCTTATGACTCTGCAGTTCTCCCAACTGAGAGAAATGCATTAGATTTTCAGGGGCAGGAACAGACATTATGCTTTCACAGAAAAACAATAGCCATTAGAAATAGTAATAATTTTCCACCTGGGAAAAATATTCTAGGTTTTCTCATGTGTATCTAGGAATTTAAATTGAACTTTAGAAGAAACTCCTTGGTTCTTTTGGATCCTAGTCTGGCACAGGAGCACATCAAACTTTCTGTGAACTACCACTTCCAAGTGTGGATGTTCTAGAAAATTGAGAGAATGCTACAACCTGTGTCTTGGATGTGTTAAATCAGCAGATGTTCAGATCTTCTCATTAAAGGTGTCGTATTTGTTTCCCTTAGCTTACAGAGTTTATCAAAAGCCCCAAAATTTTCTATTAGGATTTGCTAAAATAAATGTAACAGAAAGAAAACTGTAGGTAGTAGACCTGATATTCAGCAGTTGTATTTTGATTTAACCTTGAAAAACTCTGTGAAATCTCTTTGTTTTACACTAAGTGATGATTTTATGGTGGTAGTCACTGCAATATGTAGTTACATGTTTATGTCATTTTACAGTCTTGTCAAGAATGCATTTTTACTAGCATCACAAATTGTTCAGAGAAACCTGTCAGGCTCTTTGTGCATCTAAAAGAATATTTAGAAATATTTGTATTCATCACTTTGTAAAAATTCAATACTCGCTTGTGTGATTAAATATTGTTAAGACTTCTGTGGTATCACAGATTCAAGTGCCTAGTATACTTTTTTTACTGAAAAAGATATATGCCCCTACTAGAAGGCAAGGAGAATAAATAGGAGACACCAGATTAATACATCACTATAATCTGAATTTAATAACAAATGTAAAAAAAAAAAGTACAGAAAATTGGAGCATGAGTGTTTTTTACAGCAGAGAGAGTATTATGTTCTCAATAACATTTGTGATGCTATATAGGATGCTGTTCTATTGTGGAAATCCTATTGTTAGTTTATTTTTGTCTCCATCACATTGCTGTTACTGTGAGGTGTCCTCTTTGCTGTCTGGAAAAACAGTTCAGTCTTGTCCCGTGATAGGGAACTCCTTAAGTAGAGAAAAGAGAGATCTTCTCCTTCCAACAAACTCTCATGTCCACAGGCAATTGCTCTAGAAAACCTCTGTGATGGGAGACTATACAATGTTGAGAAAAAATGTACAGTTGGACTACTTAATTCCAGACATTAGGGACTGATGACAACTTTCTGGCACTTGAAGGCAACCCTGCCTCGTATCAATAAATCTGCTAATGTAAATTCAAAAATGTGAGGGACAAAAATTATGTGCAGTAGTATTTGTCTGTGTTTTTCAATGACTGTACCATTTGGTGGGCATCTCTCTGATGTTTGTTCTGTTAATTCTGGAAAAAAATCTTTTATTAAATTAGTATTTCATCTGCTTACCAAGTTACCTCAACAGCTGACTTCATCACACCTCCAGCTAGACCTCATTATAAGTCTTTAGTGAGTTTTTAAATCAGAGTCTACTGAGGGTTCTGTTTGGCTAACTCAATTTCCTACACTAAATTCTGTTCACTGTTTTTACTGTGGAAGCCTCTAAAAATCAGAGCTCTTTTTCTCACAAATTTTTATTTCACAGCCTTATCTTTTAGTTATCCAAGTTAGTGACTATATGGTTGTCTTGGGGTGATTGTCTTTGTAGTTTTCTACTACTGCAGGCTACTAACAATAGTTCTATAGTTTAGAAGAGTGTTTATTTGGTTCTTCCTTTCTTTATGGTATAATTCTTTCTATGTCCTGGAAAAAAAGTACTATGAGGTATTTTAGTGATGTAAGTGACAGTTTTGGCTTTATGTCTCATTATCTGAAAGACAGCATCTCTAGCAGCACAGACATATCTCATCCTGCCAAGGCCCTATGTAGAACATAATGTGTGAAAGAGACTCCAAATGAGGGGAATGGATCTCTTTCTTGCTTAAAATGCTATGAATTTATTCCTTTAGGGTGAGTGACTATATTTTATAACTTGAATTTTAGAGATAATAAATAATTTCAGGTCACTGAAGTGACAGGACAGTTCATCTCTGTGAAAAGTGAATCATCTGGGGAATAAAAATGAGCAATATTACTCTGAATTAAGTGCATGAGCCCACAGCCTGGGTTATTGGTATTGATATTCAGATGTTAAAGTGCAAGAGGTTGCTTTGTGCTAGTCCTGTGGCCAAAGCTGCTAGAAATTGGATCTCACAGGTTGAAGCTCCTTGCATTTGGCCCTGAAACAGAGATGATTAGAAACTCTGATATTGTGTTTTCACCTTCTGGACTGTCAGCAGTGTCTTCCAGAGCCAGAGACCTGGAAATTGAAGAATCTAAGCATGATGGTGACAAGAACATGAGCAATCTGCCCACAGAGAAGTCCTGGTGGCTGTGGGATCACCAGCCCCAGCTTGAATAGGCAAGGAAGGCCTGCACATACCTGGCAATTGTGTCAGTGTCCAAAATCTGGCCACTAAAATCAGGCTAATGGTGATTAGGATAGATAGATAGATAGATAGATAGATAGATAGATAGATAGATAGATAGATAGATAGATAGATAGATAGATAGATAGATATTTGATTGAGTAGAGGGTATTTAGTTGAATAGAAATTAGAAGTTCACAGAAGTGGTTGTTTTTCTTTGGTGAGGGGTAGGGCTTTTAAATATATAAATTAATTACAATTGATTAAAATTTATAGTAAAGTTTAAATGCAAATTTTTAAATTTGAACAGCTCTTTGGAGTGTCACTTTTTACAATGACCCAAGTCATAATTCGAAAAAGTCCTGCAATGTCTTACAAAGTTTGGAGAGGTTGCAAAGGGAGAGAACTTCAGTTTATTGATTCTGGGTCCTAAAAAATATTCAGTAACTATTATCTGTAGTTAAAGGATCCAGAGGACTCATGCCGATTAATTTTCTTATCTGGAAGACGTGCTTTTCATACTGTAAATGATATCTAATACTCCCTGATGGACTCTAAGAGTTTACAGATTTTACAAGAGAATGAGGAAATGAATGCATTATTTTCTTGCTTTTTTGTGATTCTGTGATTGTTATTCATAGAATGCTATTTCAATACAATTTATGCTTTTACCAGCATTTTAACATTTCATTGGAAAAAGAAGACATTAGTATTTTATCATTCGTATTGAAAAAAGCACTTAAGCTTTAATCCACCCAGAGTTAGTACTATTTGATCTTAAAGGATAGTGCTCATAAACTATAGAAAGGCAAGGGCTAAAATATTCTTTATGGTGTAAATGTTATAGTGCATCTCATATTCATCGAAGGGACCATAATTGTGCAGAGCCATTGCAGTGGATATTCACGGCACTGTATCAAGCAGTATCTGAATATTTTATCAACTCCATGAGCCTGAATGAAGTACCTGTATCTTTTCATTGCATTCCACTTTTTCCTCCTATTTAAATCAACTTCCTATGAAAGATTGTGTTGTTTTATAAATATACATGGCTGCAGCAAAGGAATTAAGGAAGACCATAAGCATGAAGACTGTACAAGGGCTGATTGACTTACTGTTAAACAGGAAG
>VZRX01011639.1:98090-127792 GCA_013398075.1 Notiomystis cincta | reverse complement strand
TTTTTATTTTTTTTTTTAATACTGAGATCTAAATCTCATTGCAATCTATGGAGAGATACAGATATTTTAGGACCATTATGAAAATCTGGTCTGACACATTCTACAGAATTTCACTCAGCTACTCCTGTACCACAATCTAGAATTTATGCTTGACTGAAGACCAGCTTTTTATTTTGCCAGGCTTTGAGAATCAAGCATTTATGCCTTAGTTCTAGAAAGCATTTAAACACGTGCTTAAGTCCCTCCCTAGTCAATAAAAGCACTTAAACAAATACTTTGTTCCTGCTGAAGTCAACTGGATGTTGACACAGCAAGTACCTTCCTGAGCAGAACAGGTTGCTAACAGGGAGCCTCAGGGAGCTGCATTACTGTACTTGGGAGCTTAGAAACGGGGATGTACTTCTTCATTTTTATAGCAACCAAACAACAGGCTTTTCTTCCGTTGTGATGCTCAAGGATGCTAAGATTTGGTCTTGCCTGGAGCCGGGCTGCAAAGTCAAAAATATGAATATGTGTATATATTTCAGTGAAGAACAGATATTTTCAAAAGCTTTGTGTAACTCCTTTGACAGTGTCCCTCAGCCAGGCCAGAGCAAGCCTTTTCAATGCTGCTCTTGGAGGATATTTATAAGCAGTTCAGCCTCTGTCAGTGCCCAGGTGACCACTTCCCCACATCCCTCCTCACTGCAGGCACTCAGATCTGCCTATGGAAAAGGACACCCAAACTCCCACAACACCAAATGCTCCTGTGAAAAGCATTCCCCCTGCTCCCCTCTGTCTGGGATTGTCTCTCTATCATGAAGATCACCCTAAAGCAAAGCTCCAGCTCTTTGCCCTTGAAGGCTCCCCCAGCCCCAGAGCTGCATCTCACAGCACAGAACCTGCTTCTCTGCACCTCAGTGAGGCTGCAGGATATGCTGGCTGCCTCTGCCTTTCCTCTTCCCATTTAGAAATTTATTCTCACCTCAGTGAAGTGGTTAGGGACACTTGGGAGCCAGTTATGGCTCATTAGAGGCTGCTCTGGGCTAGTGGGTGGGAGGAAGATGCTGAGAGCTGCTATGGCCAGGTTTAGTGGCATTTTCCTCCCCCCTCAATAGTATCTGTATTCAAGGAGGCAGCAAGACCCCTGGGAAAGAATCTAAAAAGGAGCAAACAGGTTTTTTCTGAGATCCACAGCAACTGTGACATCTCCCCTGTGAAGCCTGGCAGTGACAGCCCCAACCCCAAATGCTGCTCCCCTCTCCTGATGGCAGCGAGGGGGTGGGCTCAGGGCACCACCCCCAGCACCCAGTCTAGGGCAAGCAGGGCTTGCTCTGCCCATGCTGCAGGGCAAAGTCCCATAGAAATAATGGAAGTTACTGTAATTATAGCTTGCCTGAACATATGGTTTCAGGGATCTTTCTGCGTGTAAAATGCATGAATATGCATCAAAACTAGATGTCACTGCTTAAATTACATAATCTTGCACAAACATATATTTAAGAGGGACCCGACATCCTCTGTTTTTTAAGGGGCTTTAGCTGTGATTAATTCTCTGAGCTTATTAATCACAACATGTGTTAGTGTTTGATAAATTGCCCAAAAGTTGCATTAGCTAATAAGTATAAGAACAAAACGAAATAGTTTCATCTGTTTTTATAATAAGACAAAGAGCATCATGGGAGCATACACGGTGGTCATGAATAAAAGAGAAACATTCATTTATGATAATTGGTTTCAGCTCCCCGTTTGGCTGGTTCTTGTGACCTAAATGTATCCAGTTGTTTCCTTTCTTTCCCGTTGGTTTTTGGGTCACTCCTAATGGTTTAATTCAACAAAAAATGTCTACCATTTCCTGTAACCTCTGTCTTTTTTCATTCCTCCTTCCAAAATGTTTTTTTTCTGTGCAGCATCTAGAGAAATCTCCCTCTCTCTCTCTCCCTCTGTTTCCTTCCAAGTGAACAAAGTCAATATTGTTGACAGAGAAAAGGTTTAACTCCAGGCAAAAGGGAAAAAAAAGTAATAGTCATTTATTTGTCTCCACTTCTGAGTTCACAAGGGTTTTTTGTTTGATCCTGGCGGTCAAGACTTTGACACGGAACATGCCCCCTCTGACCATGAACAATTTATGGAGGGAGAAAGAGACAAAAATCCTCATTCATGTTTAAGAAAGCAAAGGAAATGGCTGTAGATTAATATTTGTGCATTTGTAGCAAAATTTCTGATAGGTCTGTAACACATTCAACCACCCTAGTTGAGAAACACAAGAGGCAAAACTCAGCCCTGGAGAGTTGAGTTTTGTTACTCTTGGACACCTTTCAAAACATCAGCCCTCATTCTGCTTTTCTTAGGGCAGCTTTTTCCTCCAGCAGAGAGTGAAAAACGTTGTATGGCATTTGCAAGGAGGCAGCGCACGCTGGCAGGGGTTACCTTGAAGCACAGGCAGGGAGCACTTGCCGTGGTTTTCCCGTTTGCACTCATGCCTGATACTCCCTGAACACTGCAAAGTGCTTTTACATCTCCCTTTTACCCTGCTCAAAGTGACAAGAAATGAATTTTCTAGGCCCTGAGCTGGTGGGAGATGTGGTGCAGCACAGATGCCAGAAGGGTGTTAGCACTCAGTAGGGATACTCTAAACATGTGCCATCAGGAGCCCCTCTTTCACCACATTAAAACTCTTGGGGCTGAAATTCTCCTTCACCAGGTGTCTGCCTCCAGCAGAGGTTTCTAGGAAATCACAAGGAGGGTGGGAGAGGGGGAGGCCTGGCAGTTTTCCAACACAAGATTAGAGAAAAGTGCTTAGTCGATATAAAAATTCTAACAATTACTTTTTTGGAGTGGCTCTCACGCCTCCATCTTCTGGAAAGGAGATTGGAAATTTGGTGTCACCCTGGGAACAGGGATGTGCCTTTTACATCCAAATCTGACAAAGTGAAAAGTCTTTGAATACATCCCACTGAAGATTTATTAGCCTTTGGGAGAAAAACCTCTACAAATTCTGTCTGCCTTGATCTCGCTCCATTTTGGGGTTTGTAGGGCTTGCTTCTTCTGGGGATTGCTCAGGACTTTCCTTGCTATAATTCCCTTCTTGGATGCTGGACACGACTGCGGCTCCGGGCACCAGAAGAGAGAGCAGGAAAGCCATCCCTGTCATCTCAGCCCCTGGGCTCCCATGAAGTCACTCACTGCCCAAATCAAGCAAAGAGGAAAGCAACAGAACTGCAAAGCAGGAGAAATGGGGCAAGGACAGGGAGAAGCCAGGAACAAACACCTAGGGGGAGAGATTGATCCCACAGGGACACTCGATATGACATCAGGGAATTGGGATGAGGCAGAAAAATGAGCCAGGACAGTCTGGCAATGATATATAATAAAAGCACAGATAAAATATATGCACAAGGAAGGTGATGAAGGCCACAGATAAGGTCTTAATTCTCATATTTCAAGGCTTCTGAATTTCAACTTTAATTTCTCATGTAAAGCAGTTTGTTTCTGTTATCATTTCTAGAGTACCCCAAGCTCTCCACCAAAGAGACCAGGAAACCAAACAGCAAAGCATCTCACTGCTACACCAAACATCCACTGAAACAGCTGACAGGCTAAAAAGAATGGCAGGAAGATGTAATGAGAGGGCAGAGATAGTCAGATTAGAAAACACCATAATTTTGAGTCTGCTGATGGTATGCATGAGGTGTAGTGAACTGCAGCAGTAAATCAAAGTCTGCTCTCGAAACTCTCACACGGCTGCTATCCAGAGACTCTCTGGCTGGAAATCATTTCCCCACAAAATCAAGGCTATGACATAAATATTCATGTGATTTTTAACTATACAGTATCTAGGAAGTTTTTAACCCTTAAGAATCATTGTTCCTTGCAACCTTGGGCAGCAGAAATTTTAGTTTTTTGTTGCTGAAGTCTGTACTTGCCCACTGCATTACACCTCAGAGGCTGAAGCTTTCAGAAAAGAAATCCCAGCTGGAGAAATTCCTGCTAAAGTCATGGCCATCTTACAAAGTGCCATCCCAGTTTACATGCCACTTTACAAAGTGGCAGTACCCATTCTCAAGCATGCAGTGGAGGCTGGGAGTATAAATATGTTCAGGATATGATAGGACACATTTGGAGAGGACAGCTCTATCTGCAGCTAGCAAACACTGAGGTCTAAGCACAAATTGCATCATGTGCTGGAGGATGCTGGAGGAATACTGCTGGCAACTGGGTCCAGGACCTCTCCATCAGGTCAGTTTTTCTTCTCTCCAGAGAGGCTGCCCACAGCAGAGCTCTTTGTCACAGCCTGGATTTGGGGTGACAAACCCTTGGCCACTGGGAATCACATTTCACATGTGCCATCAACAAGGGTTGTGCAAAGACTGTCCTGCCTGAGAGGGAGGAACAGCCACTGCCTTCCCTGAAATATCCCACCTTGGCTGCTCTGGTTTGGGGATGTATTTGACACAACCCCCATGCCCTCTGCAGCATCACCCAGCACAGATAGAGCCTCAGGGAATTTGTCTGCAAATCAATGCATCTTCCCTACCACTACAAGAAAAGCTTGTGACTGCAGGAAAAACGTCATGAGGAAGGACCAGAAAACTCCTTACATGTCAGAAAATTAAAACTCACTGTCTAGACAAGAGATCAGGAATTATCTTAAATTCCAAGCAGTGATAATTGACCAAGAGGAAGAGGAAGGAAAAAGGAGAAAGCCTTTATTAAAACAAAGGATGATTCTTTTTGGGTACATCATACCAATAAGGGATGATTTGACACGATTTCACTGCCAGTGCTGCTAACAGAAGACTGCAGCAAGTTTTGTTCATAGTTCTTTCCTGGCACTTTCCTGGAAATCATGGAAAGCCCATGTGTTTTATCATGCACAATCTTAGTGCCAAAACTTCTCAAAGGAGACAGGTTTGTTACTGGAAAGGTCACCTGCTTTGTGTCTGCTTGCACAAGTCATGAATGAACACATGATTGAAGGGAACTGCAAATCTTAAAATATGACAGGCATCAAAATGTTATTGCATCCTCTCAACAGCTTCAGAAAACTGTTTTTCTCTAACCTTATCAAATCAGGGATGACAGTGGAGCCAACTTCTACTGGATAATTACAGAAAAATAACTACACCACAGACTTTGCAACAGAACAGACTGAGTAGCTTTGTGGGGAAAAAGGAGCACAGTGCAGAATACTCAAACACATTATGGATAAGGTTTAACATCTAAATCTGCAGCTACTCCAGAAATACAAAGATGTAGCTTTAGCAATACTCTGGTTCAGTCTACCTCACTTATCTCAATAACACTTTGAGATGATCTGCATTCTACACAAAAGCAGGCAGGACAGCAAACTTTGTATTAAAAAGCACTTCTGTTTCCTGTTTTAGATGATCACATGTTCTTCTTGAAGGGGGCTTCTACTCATCTTCCAGCTGCACAGAGGTTCTACATAGCAGTTGGTGTGTGGATTTAGCTGTGAGAAATGACTGGCTTTAAATCTTATCAAATAATTTCAATTGCATTAATTAAGCAATTAATTAAGCAATTCCTAATATCCTCAAACACCCTCAATTAACCGTGCAGCTCTAGGAGTACTGGATTTCCATCTTTAGAGATGCTGGGGTGAGCCTTTGCCCTCATACTGAATTGACCATGAAATAAAAAAGCTCACTGTCTCCTGAAGTACAAAGAATTAGGCTACTGTAAATGAGGCTTGGGCTGGATCTCGCTCTGCACAGGGCTCTGCACAGTCACTCATATTTTCAGTTTACTCACACTAACAGTGAGAGGATGGGAACAGCTGGGCCATTTTTCCATGTCATTCCATTCAGCCATGTGCTTTTGAAATGGTTCCATTTCATTACATGCCTGAATATGCCTTCTCCTGTTTCTCTGTTTTACCAAATAAAAGATACCTCTAATCTAAAATGAAAAAAAAACAAATCCCGAAACAAGTGACTCTTGAATGAACATATGAGCACGTTCTACCATATTCCTTTCATTTTCCCCATTCACTGACCTCTCCTCTGTGCTACCCAGTTCACTGAAGGGGGTGTTAACATGCACAGCATGTCAGTGTATTTCCAGGGCTTGGGATTTAGGCGTGGTTTGGTGTATGAGAGTAGGAATTGCTCGCCTTGCAAGCAATGTGCATGACATGCTTCTCTTTATGACAGGGTGAGAGACAATCTGCCCTGTCCCCAGCTGCAGGATGCTCCAGGCACACATTCCCTTCCTTCTGCCAGGGGTTGGGGCTTTGGCTTCTTTCACAGGTGCCAAATGGCAATTTGGGGTGGTTCACCTGATATTTCCAAATCTAGCATCAGGCTGCGGTTGTCATGAGCCTGTGAAGAGCAGAGGGACAGGATTTATAAAACATCTAACAGAAAAGAACTCCCAGAAGTGGCACATGAACCACAGCCAGGTCTGCTTCAGCAGGGTAAGGCAGAAAAGTGTCACTGCAAAATGCCCTTAAAAAGCTGTCATTTGGCAAGAGGAGGTCCTGCAGTGTGGTTGCTCTCCTGGCACTGCAGCCCCTCAGAGACCACTAAAACTGGAAAGTCATTCATAGAAAGGAACACAAAAAAATATGCAAGTTTCTCTTTGGAGAAAAGCCCTCTCCCCTTTTAAGGGACTCCTGTATGGGATTAGGGGTACCCCCACTTCACACTTAGCACTGCAGGGAGAGTCTGCAGGAAGAGCCATCCCACAGCATCCTAAGCCAGCTGCAGGTGCAGCATTGGCTCAACCCAGAAACAGGGTCAGAGTGCACAGCAAAGTGCTGGCCTGGTGTCTTCTAAAGATTTGTTTTAAAGGTCTGCAGTTTTTCACACCTCAGCCCAGCCAGGCAGGCAGCAATGCCAAAAGATGGCTGTGCAAACTCCTCTTGCCTGCTCTATGGAGGAACTGGGATTAACATAGCACAGGACAGCAAAGTGCCCCAGAGTCCTACAGCTAAAGGGTGAGAGATGGAGGTGATAACCCAGAAATGGTGGATTTTGACATCTTATCAACCTCAAGTCAAACTTAAAACCATATTTAAAAGAGTAATGATAAAGCAAAAGCCTCTGCCAAAAAATATAGGCAGGACATTCCTGCCAGAATTTATGTTAAAGAAAGACACACAATTATTTTTTAGAGTTGCTGGCACAGTGCTTTCAGGAAACCTTTCCCTTTAAACACTAAAATTAAACAAACACATGAAACGCAGGGAGAAATGTAATTACTTTATAGCTTGACTTTGGTCTATTGCCTCGGGTATCCAGTTCCTTTTCTCAGTGATGTGGAAACTCAAATTCCCCCCTAACAGTGTCATTAATTCCTTGGCCTGGAGAGCCCAGCTTTCCTGCTGCATTTTGCATCAGGAAATCCCAGCTGCCCGCACCTTGCTCTCAAAACGGCTCTGCAGGTGACAAAGGAGCTCCTGCCCTGCTCCCAGCACAGGAAGGGGGCAGGAGGGCTCCCCATCCCCCTGAAAGGAGGGGATTCAAACAATTGGGCTGCCAAAAAAACAATTAAAGACCCAGGCGAAGATCTAGCTCCTCTGACCTCCAGCTCTCCCAAAACTCCCCTCGCCTGCCAAAAAAAATGACAAGGGGTGTCTATTTCTGCTTGCCTTTTCCCTAAGAAAAACACCTCCCCCTCTCCCTGCTCACGTCCCCCCACGGCTCTTCCTCCTGCACACAGTTGGGGCTGGCTAAGGTTCATGTTAAATGAACACCCAGTCCTAAAACACACCCGGGACGGCGTCCAAAGGCTACCAGAGGCTGTCGAGAGACTCCCACTGGTGTGGGCGAGCTCATGTGCCCCCCACTGACCACCCATCCTCAGGCCAAGAGCAGCTTCAGTGCTCTGGAGAGCAAACAAACAGGTCTGGGGGAGCCCCGTGGAGCAGAAGTGTCTCTCCTGTGCTTACCTTCCCCTGCCTTGCCTCGTGGGATGCTGAGGAAATCCTCACCAGGTGGCCATCCGAGCTCCTTCCCCGTGCCCAGGCAGCTGCTCCTGAGGAAAGGTTTTCTAGGGCACTGCACAGAACATCCCAGCTCTTTTCAGACTGAAATCTTTCGAGGTGGGTCCTGGAAGCAGCCCCGTAGCTGCCTGCCCTTTGCAAGCTGTCATGCAATTTAGCAGGAAGGCAGCTGGACTCTGTGAGTTTATATCCACCCCTGTGACACACACACACACACACACACACACAGAATGTGCCTGGCATCTGAAGCAGCTGATGCTGGATTTATCCCTTCCCTTGTTGCCAGTGACTGACATAAGTGCCGGGAACTCTTGGTGGAAAACTGCTTATGAGCTTTGGGCCTGATCCAAACCCCACTGAAGACAAAGGAAAGACTTGTGATTGCTTTGGAGCTGGCTTTGGATAGGTCCCATTATCTCTGCCCCGAGAGCAGTGCACAAACAAAGCAGCAAGGACTGGGGCACTGTAAGCCTGTGCCTGGAGGCCCATCTCATCTGAGGAAAAGAGAAGCAGGGAGGTGCATCTGAGCCTTCCTTAAAACACCCATCCAAACATCCTGGGAGGGGACTAGCCTTGGGAACTGCGTGTGATCACACCCCTCAGCCCTCACTCGTGGGTGGAGATGCCCTGCTCAGGAGCAGACATCCAGATTCCTCTGCTCAGGGTTGGTGTCAGCCATACAAAACACACAGAGTCAGCCCCACATCCAGACTTCGACTGTGCAAATCATCCACATCACAAGCTGAGTCTGCTTTTATCTGTCAAACACCATCAGTTTGCACACTCCAACACTGAGCACATTCACATGTCTCACAGGACACAACTGTCCCCATGAGCTCTTCCCATTCCAAGAGATACCAAAAGAGTAACACTCACAGGCTCCCTCCCACCTAAAAATCCACAAAACCATTTGTTTTGTCAACAACTAAGCAGCAATTTGCATTCTTCCTGGGTAAGAGGCTGCCTGCAGAATTGAAAAATGATTTGACACTGTTTCATCCCACTTCTCCTGGCAGCACTACCTCTTCATTTACTAAAAGGAACAAAAAAAGTAAAACCTGAAAACATAAATTGTTAAGTCATGCTTTTCTATTTTAAGGCATTTGTTGTAACTATACAAGGCTTTTTTCCCACTGGGAGAATAAATGAGAACCATGAATCACACCAAACTTACCTAAGAAAAGTGCAAAACAATTCTCTGTCCTGGGATTACAGAGTTGATGACTCATGACCCTTTCTTGTAGAGTTTAGGCTACAGAACTTTAGTAGTATAAACTCATTTCTATTGGAGGTAAAGAGGTTTTTAACCAACACCTTTCCACTTGTGCCAATCCTTAGTGTGGACACAGTTACACTGCACTATGACAGCTCTTCTTGGGAAACTGGCAAACAGCTTCCCTGCACCCCAAGTTTAAAAACACATTTGAATTCCTGCATTTTAACAGACTACCATGTGTCAGTGGAATGACAATAAACAGCAATGTGGGTGTCCTTCAAAGGAGAGGAGCAAGAGCCAAAATGGGTTGCCCTTGGCTCTTTGTACAGGGCTGAGGCTGTGATCTGGCTTGTGTCTGAGGTGGGCTCAGACCCTGCAGCAATTACCTGGCTCAGCAGTGGGTGAGGAGGTGTGGCAATGCACTGCCCTGCCACAGAGCTCACCCCAAACAGGGCTGGGCTAAGGCTGGCACACCTTAAGCTGTGCTCAAGTACCCTAAAGAGAGGAGCAGAGCAGCCCTGACAAGTTTCAAAGTCTGTTGGCATCTCTGTGATACCAAACTCTGAAAATCACAGCTGGTGTTGGGGGTCAGGTAACCCTGAGCTTGAAACACGCAACCCTAAGTTATTTTTCAATCCTGGCTTGAACTATAGCTTTGCAAAAGCCTGAGTCTCTAGGATTTCCCACCCCTCATCCAAAGAAGTGGAGAAGAGAAAGTGAGGATTTAAAGGGAAATAAGTTAAACCTCATAGCATGCAAAATGAATTCCCTAACCAGAAGGGTCTTGCCACATCCTCGGAATGGTGTCACGGCTTGAAAACAAGCCTTGTTTCTAAGCTCATTTATTTGCTAGGAAAACTCAGCCACCAGCATGTCTTAAAGAAATCCCTAGAAAGGCATCTGCAAACAGTTGCACTGAAATTTCAATTGCTGAGTGTAATTCACGGCCGAGCGAAAGCCTGGAATCTCTGTGAGTGCAGGGCACAAATAGCTCAAGGAGGTGTTTGGTACGAAGGAAATGGTGATGCTTCTTCCATTTCCCATGAATATCATATGCACTGCTTCAGCCATATGTTGTGTTGAATCTGCCACATTCTTCGGTGGTGGGCACAGATGTGGACAGATCTGACAGATCAGGGTCTTAGGGTCACACAGGAGTAAATTGGGGGCAGATGATTTGAGCGTCACAGCTTATTTTTAGAAAAAAAAAGGGGGGAAAGAGATTGCTAAGAATCATTTCTACCATGTGTCTGAACAAGAAACGCATTTATCTCACCTAGTAAAAACAAAGAGGAGTTTCTCTCAAATAAGGAGTTTGTTTTAAGAGGCTAACAAAGATTGTTCTATGCACTCTATAGATCACAGGTGCTGCAGAGAAACAGAGACGTTGCCATGTATTTCCGTGCTTCATTAACATGTATTATTTTCAGACGGTCTCCAGCAGTGCTCCAGCTTTACAGGCACAGAAGTGACTCCTTTGACAAATAAGCAAAGTTTCTTCTCAATTGCCTGGCTTACACTGTTCTCTGGTTATTCCTCTGATTAGTGTTATTTTGCTTACATGCACACTGTGGGTGATAAAAGACATCAAGGAAATGGAAAACACTTTCTCAAGACTACAACCACTGCAAGGAGATGGAACAGAAAACAAGGGAAAAGGAAATCAAAGCTTATTCAAGCCCTATAGGCCACCAAAATATAGCCAAAATGTAACAGATTCCTGTATGTCTATTATTTATGCTCATAAGAGCTCATTACACACCCACACTTTCTGCCTCCTGCAGTAAAAGGTTTAAAAGCAGGGAGTGAGGATGAGGTCACATTTCTTCATGAGTCCCACAGACTGCACTGCCCAACATTCACTTGTACAAGGTGAGGCTCTGTAAAGCTAAGACAGAGCTCAAACTCAAATTGCATTTGCCAAAGAAGGACAAGGAGAGTGTTTTACAACACTGCCTGCCACAGGACAGGGCTTTCAAAGGTTGCTTTGAGAAGGAAACCAGCAGAAAACCCTGGACACACTGGAATGGTGAGGACAAGGTGCTGATGGCAGGAGTGTCCCAGCCAACCCAGTCACATCAGTCTTTGTCTTGTGGCCATGCCCAATCACTTGCAGTGGATTTTTCCAGGCCATCAGCTCAAATTACTAACAGCCATCATGGGACATTTTAGTTGTATCAAGCAGACATTTACCCTGCCATGAACAAACCAACCCAGGCCCCAGACACGTTGGAAATTGCTCAGAGAACAATGTCACCCCTTTGCTCCCCAAGTCCAGTGCTCTCCAGAGCCCTAGCAGGAATGGGGTAAAGCCAATCTGAAAGGAGAGCTGGAGCTTTTCCATTTCCTCTTACAAGTCACTGAGGAGTTGTAGGTGCAATCAGTTATATTTTTTTTCCTATGTTTTCCCTCTCTGTTTGGCTAAGAATAAATGGCCTGGATTGATAAAGCCTAAACTCTACTGATTTTCCTGCACCTTGAGGTTTCTCACAGGCTGCTTTTGGTTCTTCAGAGAGGTCACACCAGCTGGCACAAATATTCAGATGGGATTTAAGCTGTGTGAGGCTGGGCCAAAACTGTGTTAAGTGTAGCTTAGTGATTAAATTGTTGGAATAGGGATCAGAAAGCCTGGTGTGTTAGGTAAAGATGGACATTTCAGCCCAGCCATCCAAGCTCTGAGCAGGGATCCTGCCACTTAAATCCTTTTGCCAGCTGAGATTCACAGTGCTGAGAAGGTGACAGGCAGGGGGAGAGGGTGGTATTTTGCTGGCCCAATGCTTTGGGGGCTTCATGAGCACACCAGAGCTGTGTTTTGCTCAAACACCTGGCACTGAGCTTTGGAGCCCAGACAGGACTGCTAGAAGAAAACAGAAGCCAGACAGAAGATGGGATGCTACAAGAATTGAAGATACTTCAAGCCAGCTTTTCTTTTCTGTGGGATTTGTTTTTAGCTGGGTCAGCTTCCTGATCTGGATAACAGAATATTCCATATAAAAGGCAGGGACTGGAGCAGATAGCCAGGGTAGGGAAAAAGTACAACCACCACTTTCAGAGGCAGGATGCATTTATTTCAGATTAACCCAGCCACTTTAATTGAATGTGTCTCTCTAACCTGGTGATTCAGAGCAATTCCCATTAGGCAAACAAATATCCAGGCATTTCCCTCCTGGAGAGACGTTTGCCCCATGCAGGACAGGCAGAGACCAGGACAGGACTCCATGAATCCCTACCCTGCCTTGCAGGGCAGAGCTGCTTCCCAGGAACCAGAAGTTCAAACCAAGTTAAGATTTGGGAGGAAGTTTGTTCTTTGTTGCTGATTTTTGTCCCTGACTGCTGGTTTCAGTCACTGCTGTGTTCAGTTTCTTTGTGGCACTTCAAATAAGCAAAGGTCCCCTAGAAACTCCTGTATCAATTTTTTTCCCTCCACTTGAAAAACAGCCTACCAGCCTCTAAACGCATCCCCTGCTGGCAGAGAAGAGAGGTAACATTTTTATACAGCCTCACCTCCCCCTTATGGTCCCACCTGGTCACTTCTGGACACGTGCAAACAGCATCACAAAAATACAGGGTTTTGCCAGACTGTCTGGTCCATCCCTCGGAGTGCAGGCAAACAGCACTTGACAGATATCTGAAAGATCTGCTTTCAGAATCCTCCTGTGGTAACAGAAGTCTTAGTTTCACTCACCTTCCCAAGAGAAAGCTTCTCTCCCCTGTCTCTCCAGTAATGATCCAAGCTCCCCATCCCCTCTGCTGTGCTGCCAGACTGCAGAGATTTCCTTGCCCAGGGGAATAACCTGCTGCCTATCTGCTGTTTTCTCTATTTTTCTTTCAAGATAGTAAGAGAGGAATAAAGAAGTAGGTGTGAGAAGAGAGAAAAGAAATACAAACCATAGCAGGAAAGAAACACAGAACATGTTTATGGGGGACAACCAACTGCCTTCCTCCTACAAATGACACCATCCAAAGGCTGTACTGGCACTGTTAACAGCTGAGGGTGGAAGAAGGGGTAGTTCAACTCCCAACTCTGCCACAAGCTTGCTTGGAAGTCTTGAAAATAATTGTCCATACTTCAGAATGCCTCAGTTTGGGTCAATCTGCTGCTTAAAAAAAAAAAATCTACTTCACAGGATTGTTCAAAGCTTAAATGAGCATTTGAAGAGCTCTAGTAGAAATGAGATGAAGGGCACTCTCACAGAGACAAAGCATTATCATCATAAAGTGTAATCTTGATGTTTTTATGGGCAAGCATAAGATTCCAACAGTAATCTTTAAAGCAACATCCATTATCTGGAAAACTAGCTTTCAGCTAATGGTCTGTTACAGGTCACACTTGGTAAAACTCCACACACATTTTCTTCTTTTTTCCCTTAAAAGCACTTGGAAATCCTGTGACAGCTGCCTGGGGGACAGCAGAGCCTGGCTGGCTGATGGCACACAGTGACATGGAGAGATGAGGAGCAGCAGGCTCCCATCACACACCAGGGGAACCTCCATGTGCACCATGAACCCCTCAAGATGCCCCTACAGGGCAGAGATCTCACCCAGCCACATCTCACCTGGCCTGCAGGGCTTGCTGGGACCAGGCACTCTGTGCTGGAGGTAAGGGTCAGTCTTAGACACCTCCTTAGCAGGACATTTGGGCAGCAAAAAGTGGGAGGTGGTGTTCTCCTAAACGGATTTCTTTCACTTGTGACTCCCTGAAGAACTGAATGAGCCAAAGTATGGGATGAAACTCATCCCAGAGTAAGGGATGAAACCTCCCCTAGCCAGGCTGAGCCCCTCAGCACTCTTGATGCATTTACTGCTTGTCTTTCCAGAGACTGTGCTCTCCCAGGTGAGGAATCTGTCAAGACCCCAAGAAGTTCAAATGGGAGCCCAAAGCACTGGATGTCCCTCCAGCCTCAGCAGTTCAGCACCCACCTTCCTCCAGCTGCTGAACCTTTGTGGGGAGCAGCCCCTCTTCCAGTATCACCTGGAAATGTCCTGCTTCACAGCATCTTTGCTCCAGGGAAGCCCCCTCCTCACTGCTGCCACCTTCTCTGGCTCTCTCATGGCACACAGAGTGACTGGAAGAACATTCCCCACACCACACAAAGGTGCCTGTGCTTTGTGCTCACCCAACACTGGCAGGGACCACGAGCAGTGGCCAGCCCTGTGGAGGGAGTGCCAGAGCCTAAGTCAGAGGGTGGCCTCCCTGTGAGTCCTGGAGATGGATCCCCTCTCCTGGAAGGACAAAGAGCTAATTCACTGACACCAGTGTGCAAAGCCAAGGAATCCTACTGCTGCTACTCAGAGAGAAGGGAGCCAAACTCAGCAGCAAATAAAAAGGGAAAAGACCAAAGATGACTACCATGGTTTAACAGCTCTGAGGCTGTGCCTTTACTGAGCAGAGGCAGCACCAGGTTGAGGAGCCCAAGAGCCCTGAGGGCTGAGCTGGCTCTACTGGGGGCCATGGCCATGCTCCTGCCAAGCTCTGTCATCATCCAGGGCTGCTTGCTGTCCTGGGAAACAGCCTGGCTGAAACAACTGCTTCATTTGTTGGGGTGTAGAGCCAGCCCTGATGTTTTGGTATTAATGGCTTTGAAATATCATTTCACAGCCAGCAGTTCATGGCTCAAAGAGCACAGTCCATGATGGGAAAGTGGGAACCTCCATGCTACAGCCACGTGGGTCTGGGTCTCAGCTGAAGCATCTTTCATAGTGAAAAATATGGATAAAAGGGGAAATGGGTGGGGTTTGGTTTGGGTTTTTTGACTGAATTAAAAGAAAATTGTTCTTCATTTTAATATTTTTGTCATTTTTTGCTATACTGCCCAAAATGTTATGTCATGTTTCTAGAAACCAGCCATTTTAAGCTCTTGCTTGCCAAAAGCAAAGGAAGCAAAGGATGTTTTTACAGCTTTTTAAAACCAAAGCCTCATGAGGGAAAAATGAAAGTTTTAAATAAATTTTTTCCCCTGCTATTTACTTTGCTAAAAAATTACTTTCTACTGGGAAAGTGATTAAAATTAAAACGAATTGTTGAGTCACTCATCTAGACTTCTCATGAATTTGCTGTAAACTCAGCAGAAATAAAAATCTCACTCATAGGATGAGGGGCCTTTCCAATTTTCTGAAAGTTTATGGCACTGCAGCAGGGTTGACAATGTTTTTAAATAAGCTGCAGTTAAATCCTGGGTTTGAAGCCAGCTGATAGACAACCTCAGAGGAAACAACACCACTTTTGTAAAGTGCTATTCTGCTTCCTCCCTCCAAGCTTGGATTTAATGATTTATTTACAATATAAAGAAGTGAAGTACTTTCATTTATTATAAGGACAAGCAAAGCCCTGGCTGCAGTGTGAAGGCAACCTGGTTTCTTCCCAGCTCTTCCAAGGATCACTTGGGTGGACTGGTAGCAGCTTTGCCCCACAGTCCCAGGTTCTCTGCTGCAATGTCAGGATGAAGACACCCATCCAAGCTCCTTGGAGAAATCCACACTCACTGTCCAAATAGAAGTGAAGGTCAAATACTAATAGCATTTCCCAAATTGTGTCCCTTTTCCAGTTGCAGCATCTCCAAACCCACTGCCTCATAAAACTTTCAAGCACATTATGAGCAAATGGGGACCTGCAACAAGACCTCCTGTAAGTGGAGCAATTCCAACTCTGGTTGCAATGGAATCAACTTTATACCATGGCTGTTGGCTGACACTGGGAAAAGAAAACAGAGGGGAGACACCCAGGACATTTCCATTTGTCTGGATGAAGCAGTTTGCTGTATCATGCCAAGCTTCTAAGCCTCAGGGACTCGATCTGAGGTCCTGCTGCCTGTTTTGCCCAAGGACAAGAGAGCTAAATACCCAATGGTCTTGTTACAAAGAATGACTAAGCAGGCCTCTGGCTGGAAAAAAGATACATAAAAGGAAATATGAATTGTTTGTACAAAATTCTGGGTTGGGCAAGAAGCAGTTGTTCACAATCTCTTCCAACACCAGAATTGGAGTTCTTAGAGCAGGAACATCAAATTAAACTTTCAAAGGTTCAAAGGTGGCAGGTTAAAAGCAAATACAAAGAAATAGGTTGGGTGGTTCAAATGCAGCTTGGAGTTAACCTGTGGGACTCTGTCCCAGGATGTACAATTATCAGATAATACAGCTTAAATGGAGACCAGCACAAGTTCAAGGAAAGAAAAACAAACCTGAGATTTGTTAAAAAAGCTTAAACCACCTCTAATCCAGGAGGCCCTTGGGGGATGCAAAGTATTTGGAAGTGTCCTGCATGCTTGCCCTGCACCTTTCCTCTTCTGTTTGTACCCACTTGCTGCCTCAGCCAGATTAGATGAACATTCAGGTGTCTACCTCTAGGTATGAGATCAAAGTCCTGAAAGCTCCATGGAGGCATGTCCAGGTTCCAGCTGCCCACACACCTGGACATCCTCCCACCACCTCCAGAGAAGCTGCCCAACTCCAAACAAAGGGCAGTGGGAGTTAATGTGATGAAGATGTAGAGCTGCCCCATGCCCTACTCTGACAGACATGGACCTGCACAGAGCCAGGCACCAGATTCCTGACTGACAGCTTCACAAACAACAAGCCATTTAAAATCAACCATACCAACTATTGAATTTCTCCTGTAGTAGAAATACCTTTTTTGGGGAAAAAGACAGCAAGAAATAGCCCTGAGTACAAAGACACTCATCCCATAGGAGCACTCTGTGCCAGAAAACTCTCTCCACAGGCATGCACATCCTTGCCTCTCCAGGGTCCTTTCAGGTCCTAGACTTCACTGCAAAACCATGCAGGACTACACTGGGGACCATGAGGATTAAGGTTTTCATGGCCTTTGTGTTCATGGGTTGGAGGGAAAACCAGATCATATTAAAGCTTTGCCTTGTTTCCAGTTTAGCTTCCTACTGCAGTCACAAACCAGGATTAGCAGCCTGAGTATACAGGCACAATCCTCCAGAAATACCTCAGCTGCAGTTTTCAGCCACAAATTATTATCCCATTGCTACTCAGCTCCAGGTCACGGTGCTTTCCTCAAGACCTCATTCTCCAAGCCACACAAAAGACTCCCTGGAACTCAAAGCTGCTCTGGGTATCTCTCACTTTGCCAGCACACAGGGAAAGGAGCAGCAGACTGTACATATAACACAGCTTCCAACAGGGCTAGGCCATGGAAGGTGTATAAAATGGTATTAGCAACAACTTGGTCAAAAGGAGCCACATCAGTGTCATTGAGCACAATGAAAAGCATAATTGGTTACAGCTGACAAACACAGAATTGCATTAAACAGAACATTCAATGCTGGGCCATGGTTTACATCAAATTGTCAATCTCAATATGGCAATCCCCTAAAAGGGCCACTTTTTTTGTAAACCCTCAGGAAACATAGCAAATCATGGCAACATGTTTATAGTCTTCAAATGCCACACAAGGAACCTGATACACATCTTTTATGGTGGGATATACTGGAAGGTATATATATATATTTATATATACTGGAGGGTGTTTCAGCACATCCATACTCATTTTCCAAATACATTTCACAGCTTCATTAAGCCTTCCCGAATCTCTCAAAGACCGACTTTTAGGTGAAGCTGTGGAGTGGACAACCCTCAAGGCCAAACTCACTCAATAAAATTGAGATCATTTGCCTTATCTCTGTATTGTTTTCTATCTTCAAGTCTGGCAATGAAGGCTGGAAACAGCAGCAACAACACACAGATCTTTGCAGCCTGCCCTGAATTTCGCCGTCTGCTGCTGCCATATCAACTGCCCTTGGACTTCAGCACTAAACTTGACACCAGCAACCACAGTAGAAGGTCAATGATATTTATGTCCAAACAAAAGGGTTGTTCTGTGTTTATTCTGGCTGGAATTCAAGTTATTCCAAGATGGTTTGTGGTTCCTGCACCTATTTACACACCAGATCCCTTGGGGAAGGGGCAGGTTTGCATGGTGCCTGTCAGCCAAGTCCTGATGCTACCTGAACGCTCCATTCCATGTCCTAGGACAGAGGGGCAGGAGGAGAGAGGGCTGGGTTAAACAGAGAAGGAACCTTCAACACAGTCAGAACCATTTTGTGTTTGGGAAGATACACCAGGTCTTGCTGCACTTACAGCAAACCCTGCCATGTCAGGATGTCTCATGAGCAGCACAGCCTGTGAAATACATGTCCTGAGATGTTTGTGCTTTAGATTCTCCAGTGTCTAGTACTCAGCTGAGTTCAAGCTGAAGATCTTACAGGGAAAGTTAAGAGTCTCCTTTACCCAGATTCAGGTTTTCATGAATCTGGTAAGCAGGTTTTTTTAAGGCCTTCAGCTAGATGTCAGTTTTTCCACCAAATCTAACTAGTCAGTGGAAATGGGGACAAAGAGAAAAACTACGTACTGGAATAAGTTAAACAAACTAAAAATTCACACAGTTTAATTTTCAACTTCAGAAGAATAGAATAACTTACAGCAGGAAAAATATTTTAAAAACTCAAACAAGGTGCTTAAAATGATGATCCCAAATACCTACTCGGTAGATGACCTACTATGATATCAGCATATCTTCAAGGTTTTAAGATAAGGAACTACAACACAAGGCTGGTCTTTATAGCAGGGTGGCAGTACCCTGAGTTCATTCAAAGTCCTGGTTTACTACCATGAGTACTCAGATAGCCTTCCAGAAAATAGCTTTGAGCTAACTTTATTAAAAAACAAACAAGAAGAAGAGTCAACAGAACTGTTCTCTAAGTTTTAAATACCAGGAGGGGAGGAAGCTTTATTGCTTTATGCTACTACATTACACAGATACAACAACAGCTGTCAACAATAATATTATCTGTATTACAGCAGAGATCCCAACTGAGACTAAGGTCTCATTGTGCAGGACACTTGTAAAAAACAACTAGAAATGCTCTGCAAGAAATCACTCCCTAAAGAAACTCAAGACTAAACAGGCAAGAGGGAAAGAATGGGGAGAAATTACATGACTCTGCTTTTACAGACGGGAAACTGAGGAATGCCAAGGATAAGTGACTTGCCAGAGGCTGAAATTAAAAGTCTGTGGCAGAGCCATAACTGAGTCCAGATTTTCCAAATCCCACTCCAATACCACCCAAACCAAGTAGAAGACTTCCCTTTAAATTAGTCCTAATAATGTGACAGTTGGATCTCACTTGTAATTGAACTGTAGAAATCAGAAGTGGGTATGTATTTTTTTAGGAGCACTCATTTAATCCACAGCACATTTTACTCAGGACTGTGAATTCTTCATTAAATAGGTCCATTGTGTCTAATTTTCTCCACTTAACCTAGAAGCTGCACTTTTAGTTGCTGTGCCAGGCACAAACTTGTTCCAGCAGAACTTAGTAGAACTTTTTCCTAATGCTCCTTTACATGCTCAAGGCTAACAAAGCGGCTCTCTCTGAAGCATCCACAGGAGATATGGGAACATTTAATACAACTTAATACACTCCCAGCACGTTGCTGTGGATGGGAAGCTCCTGAAGAAATGCCACAGCCCTGTAACACAACGCGTTGGATGAACGCTTAAACGTTTGTGGTTAACGAGAGTCAACATGATAATTCAGTGTTAGTCAGAATTACCACGGTTGGATTACCCATTTTTCAACTTCTCCTGTTCCTAAGCCATCTTAGTGGCCTTTATTCATAAAAGACACAGATCTACCCATTACAAATTGCCCCTTCATGTAAATACTGTCAGGACAAATAAAGTAATTACTGCCAAGCCATCTGAAAATAATCAACACTCTTTACTGCGAAGTAAGCAAAGTGAAGTCCATAACAAGATAGTAATTTGCACCTTTTTTTTTTTAAATTAGAGGAATAATTCACTTTTTTTGGTGCATAAGTTAAGCATGGAACATATTATTTAATCCTAATGCAAATCACACCAGCAGGAAATGTCGTAAAGAAAAAAGTAATCTTCTGAAGGAAAAATAAATTATCGACCACGTTAAGAAGGAAAGAAACATTCTCGAATAATTTCTCTCTTTGTTGGTATTGGCTGGCAGCATAATCCTTCCAAGTAAATTGTAATTTCCAAATTAGATTATACATTATGTCATATTAGTTTTATATTAGAAAAACAAACTGACTGAAAGGAAAAATGCCAAAGTTGACTTGCCTGGTAATGTAAAATTTTTGTGTTTCTGCTGTGAAATGCTAATGTTTCTTTCTTTTTTTTTTTTTAAACAAGTTTTACAGCAAACATAAAACCTAAATTAAGGCAAGATATTTACTTTACTTGACCAAGCCCTGTTTGAAACCTAAATAGGAAAAAAAAAGACCAAGCATTTTCAGCACACCACATAACCATAGCAACAGTTATCTCTGTATATAAATACTGATACTGGCATGGAAATTTTTATGAGTTATACATCAATCAAGAATATAAGCACCTATTGTGCTCAAAAATAACTTATAGAGAGAGAACATTAAACCTGCACAGGTCAAGTGATCTGAAGTCGGGAAATGGTGGAATTGAGAATAGCTGTGTCATTTTTGCACTGCTCCTGTCTATATTATAGAAGTCTTTAAATACATCATACTCTATCAGGTTTCTTTCCATGCAATTCCTGCTTCAGTCACTGTCTAGAATGGATGTTGTTTGCTGGATACACGGTCTGGGGCTTTAGCCCTATGAGGAACAGCTGAGGGTACTGGAATTCCTTAATTTTAGGGGAAGAAAAGGTGAGGGAAGATGCTTGGCGCAAGCCTCCTTTACAATGTGTCTCCCAAACTCTGCATCCCAGAGAGATTGCAAGTCTGCTTTTCCCCCACTCCTCCTGTCTTCCAGAAGACCTAAAAATGCTGTTAAGCAGAGATAACCCTTTAGACAGGGTGCAGAGCGATGAGGTGACCTAGGAACAAGGCCATATGATATCAGGGAGGAAAGCAAGGTGGGTACAGGACCATGGGGATGAGACTGAAGATGTCCCAGCACACAGGACTTGCTGGGAGCAATCATTTGCAGAATATTTTGAAGACAAACCAGCCAGGGATAAACACGGAAATACTGTCATTTCTTCATGACCTGTTAAACTGTCCCAGAGCACGCTACTGTCACTACAGTTTTGCAGTAAATTCAGAGAGTTAAAAACAAATTATAAAAACAGTGAATCCTGGCTGCTTCAGGAACTGAAATATCACCAATCTGTTTCTCCAAGGAGCTGGCTGTAGATGATCAGGAAAAGTTCCATCTAAATGGTCCATCTGATGAGTACAACATGCTTTGGTATTAATTAAAGACACTGGAATGTTGAGCACATAAAGAGCATCTTTATACATACAAAGGGGGAATAACCTGTAATGGGGAAGGAGATGTGAGATCTGTGCATCCTAGTCCAGCAGACTGACAGTGCCTACAGACTCTAACAGCAATAACTTTGAAAGAGTGTATGTTCATCATCACAAAATAACCTTTGCCACTAGAATTTTCCCAAATGACAACACTACAAATAACTGACTTAACTGTCCATGTGCCCAAAGGAATGTCTGAACATGGGATCACCTTAGATGTTAAAAAAAATATAGAGAGATATATTAGACAAAAATATAGTCTCCAAAGACCATTTTGAACTCAAGTTTTTAACGAACCAAAACAGAGGTTTAAATGTAAGTTCCCACTTCATCTTAGCGACAATCTCACTTCTCCCATAATATAATACCATAAACTACAAAAGGGTGGTTTTAATTCTAATATATTTTATACCATCACAGCTACAGCAATATTCCCATTATAAAACAGACAGATACACAGACATGTCTGTCTCACTTCCTGCAAAGGTTACACTTAGAAGCTTTTTAAAAGGAGCCAAGAGATTATTAATATGTGTAGTAATGTGGTGATGAACACAAGTACCATGAGGCACAGACCATTACAAAGCCCTTAGAAAAGTCAGCTCTAAGCTGTGATTCTACACAATTTCTTTCTTGGCTTCCCTAACAGTTTATTATATTTTTTAAAACATCTATTAATCACCTGGTAATCCTTGGGAAACACTTCTAAGTGGATTTTTCACAAAAAGCAATATCTGCTCATAATCTTGGGATTTTGTGCAAGACAAAAGTAAGTGAGCAAGTAAGCAGCCAAGCTCCATGTTATGTAGCCTCGTTTTGTGTTTGATCACATTTGATCATGGGTGTCACAGTACACCTATTTGGATATTTTTTTCCCTTTTGGTCTTACTGCACTAAACCTCTAATTATTTACACAGCCCCATTGGTCTCACTTGATCTGTTCTATATATTGTTTCCATTTAGGTGGCTAGAAATGGCATAAACCTATGATTATTTCAGGTTTCATGAATGACCAGAGATTTGTTTCATCTAAATCTCGCCAGGAATAACATACAGACTTTACAGAAGAGTTTACAAGTTTTTTGGTGGGAGTGGGAGTCCATTTTTCCGTGGCTTTCCCCACCTCAAATTTGCACCGGCAGCTACATCACAGAATAAGGAAAAGACTTGCTGGGTTTGTGTTTCCTCTCCTCCATCACATCTTAAAAGGGCAGTTGATGAGTGTGCAAATCTGCAAGGTGTTTTATTTCTTGACTGCTTATGTCACTGACCTATGGGATTTCCTTTGCCATGACACCACCTGATCCAAGAGTTGCACTTGATATGAAAAAGGATGACGTGTGATGGAAATTTTAAATAATTCCTCCATGATAGACACAATATTTATTGTATGTGAGCACAAAATTTATTTCTCTCACATCTTGATACAAAACTATCTGCTATGGATTTTTGAATTTTACCTTTATTATTAGTCTCAGCCAAATAAAAGACTAAACAGGTCATGACCTGATGTGATGGGTCTCACCAACTTGCCCTCTCTCGTGTAAGAAATCACTCTTTGGCTTTGGTGTGAAGTATCTTTTCATGATTTCCCTCCCAGGCCTGACCCTGGATATCCCTTTCACCCATGACTTTCCCAGAGAGGCAGTTGAAGTAAGGTACACATTCATCAAAACCTCTTTTTAATCTATTTTTTTCTCCACCTTTTCAGATGGAGCTAACAGGGATTTTGCTGGAGGACTGAAATGCAAGATGAAGTTCTAAACTCAACAGTCAGAGCACAGCCCTTCAGAAAGTCTTTTGTGCCACAAAATGCAACTGGCAACTAAGGAGGGAGCAAAGAATAAAAGCAACAATTCTGAAAACCAACGACTCTCACAATTAACTGGTGCACATAAAACAGGGGTTTCAAGAGAGTCAGAATCCCAGCCAAGAGAGACAAGACACACATACATGTACATATACATAGACAAAGAGTGCTGGAGACCATGCCCAGAATGATATAATTGGTTTGCAGGCACACTTCAATCATTCTTTCATTTTATAGACTGCCATTATTTAGCTTAATAGGGCCTCAAAGAAAGGAAGGCGGAAGTTAAATGAAGTAATCTCCCACCCAGCCCTGATGTATTATACTGCTTCCTTTATACTGACTCGTTTGTACCTATAGAAACTGTTCTCAATGACACAGGGACCAGGGGTTATTATCAATAAAGGACCTGACTTGACCATAGTCATCCATTACCAGGAATGCTACTCAACAGCTCCTTCTATTAACAAAATTTAAAAAAAAAAATTTAAAAAACCTTTTTAAAGATGGTATTTGTTGCCATTGAACTCGNGACACACATACATGTACATATACATAGACAAAGAGTGCTGGAGACCATGCCCAGAATGATATAATTGGTTTGCAGGCACACTTCAATCATTCTTTCATTTTATAGACTGCCATTATTTAGCTTAATAGGGCCTCAAAGAAAGGAAGGCGGAAGTTAAATGAAGTAATCTCCCACCCAGCCCTGATGTATTATACTGCTTCCTTTATACTGACTCGTTTGTACCTATAGAAACTGTTCTCAATGACACAGGGACCAGGGGTTATTATCAATAAAGGACCTGACTTGACCATAGTCATCCATTACCAGGAATGCTACTCAACAGCTCCTTCTATTAACAAAATTTAAAAAAAAAAATTTAAAAAACCTTTTTAAAGATGGTATTTGTTGCCATTGAACTCGACTATATATATATATATACTGCAATATATATATACTGCAAACGTCTGCTTTTACATATAGCCTTTGCACAGTGATTTCGGAGGAAGCATGAAAGGGTCACTTCAAGGTTTTTATCTAGGGACACATTATTCAAATGAAGGTCTTTAATGCACCATGTCAGAAGGCCATCTTCATCTCTTTGATTCCAGGGAAGCGGAGGTGCTCCACTGAAAAGAATTTGGCTTCTTACCTACATAAAATAAACGGTTGCAACGCCTGTGGGTCTCAGAAATAGTAGCAAGGGTTCTTTTTTAATAATCCTCAGTCTACTGTTTCAATAGCTAGACTACACATTGCATCTCCCAGCACATATAATACAGCTGCTTTACGTTGGCCTTCTAGCTGTTCATTATTTTTGCTTTTATAATAAGAAATGTATGGAAACAAATGACCCTTTCAAAGTGCCGATCTGTTTAAAGAAATAGCAAACAATCCCAAAGCCACAGAGATTGTTCTACTGGCACAAGAATGGTGGCCCGTCATCATTTCAGGCCCCAAATGAGATAACACTTTGAAACAACATTCATTAATGTTTGAAATCCCAATACAGAGCAATTTAATTCAAATGGCTTTGTTCTTTAGAAGAAACCCAAAGGGGAAGGCGGGAAGGCTAAAAAGATAGCTTAAGTCATATAAACTTTCACCAAAGAACAAATCAAAACATCTGAGGTTCATTCAATAGGGCTGACTTGCCTCAGCGAGAAGACGACAAACAAAGAAGCATTGTATTGTTCCGCGGAGTGAGGCTTTTCCAGGAACATCCCGTCAGATGCTTTCCAAGTGAACACCATGCAGCTGAGAGTAGGTGGATTTGAAACAGCACAAGATCAATAAAAACCCAGCTTTCCCTTTTACAGGAAGTCGACTGTTAAAACAGTAATGTACTTGTCCATAGCATGTAAAACAGAAAGGCCACACAGAGGTTGGGCGTTGGGTTACTGCTCAGTGTGTCTCAATAACACGGCACAGACATTCTGAACATCTTCCCTACCCCACCCTGGAACCTTCAAGAGCCAAATAGTCCAAGCCTTTTAAACAAATTAACAGGAATAACCTCTGATAAAAAGCAGAAACTAAGTTTTCTAAAAGAAAAAACAATCCCATTTCCTCCATTAACCTTGTAGAGAACTTCTTAATACCACATTTTGCCACCCTATCCTTGATTCCCAAGGCTCAGATACATGGGAAACAGAGGCAATCAGTAATAAGGAGCATTGCTGATGGTGTTCTGACTCATGAGAAAAGGAAGAGGTGGGGAGGGCATCAGCATGAAACCAACCAGATTCTGCTGGGCTTAAATGCCTTTTTTATTATAATATTATAAAATAATCAGAGACTGCTTTATTTTTTCACGTGATTTGTTTTTCAAAGTTATGAGTGGAAAGAGACCTGAATAAAAGTCCCTGATTCACTGATGACTTTTACATGCATCCACATTTAGACCAACAACATGACAAGCACGATCCAAGGTCTCGAATGGCTGATGCATGAAGCATGATTCCTTAGAGGAGCCCTTCTCAAATTAGAAGATATGACTGAGATGGGATGTGACAGACATCAGTGGGATCCTGGCCACAGTGAGTAGGGATGAGTTGTTTACTCTTCTTTCCAGCACATCCTGGGAAACAGTGGAGAAAACAACAACGAGCAGACCGAGAAGAAATGAAAGCAAACCGCTCTTCCCACAGCACTTGGTGAAGTTAAAGAATTCCTTGCATGGGATGCTGCAAAATGTATGTGGGTTCAAAAAGTGATCAGCCAAATTCCTCAGAGAAAAAAATCCCACTCCCTTAAATACAAACCACAACCTTTGTCTGTTGTGTGTTTGAGCCTTAAAATGCTGAAGGTCAAAAGAGCAAAACTGGAAAAATGTCACCAGCTGCTCACCCTGTTGCTGTAGCTTTTCTTTGGGGTGCCCTGTTGACCACCATCAGTGGCAGAGTTACCATGTTAGAGAGGTCTTTGGCACTGCCTAGCACAACCAACCTGGCATTATGTGGACCACCACAGCAACAACCCATGTGCGTTCCCAGCCTGCAGCAAACATAAGGTGATTTGAACTATTTTAACCCACCCAGAAGAAGGTTTAAGCTAGGCTGAACTGTCTCTTGTTTGCCAGTGGCCAAAATCCATATGCACAAAGTTATCTCACAGGTGATCACCAGGAGACAAAGTTCTGCTGAATCCTGTGGCAGGGACCACTGACCTGACTGTGTGTTACAGGGTTCACCTCAGCCCCACAGGACAAGACTTTTCTGTCTCTTTGAGCTTCCCATAGATCCCACCCAAGTGACAATGTTTCAGTCAGAATCAGATCTTTGGGGTGCACCTTCCAGCCAAGAGATCACATGGATATCCCAGCCAATGCTGAGAAGGTTCTGAAGGTTCATGCCTTGTCTACACCACTGATTTGGGAAGCAAAGACTTTCCCAGGGATGTAAAAGCAGAAATCAAGTGGAGGAATTCAGTTTTGCCTTGTTGGCTGGGCACACCAATCAGCTTTCCAGGTTAATTTCCAGTTAAACGCTTACAGATCCCAGCTCAGGCACCAAGTTTAGCAAGCCCAATCTCTGGTTTCAAGATGGATGCTCAGCATTGCTGCAGCTTCTCAAAGGCAAATTGCTAGCCTAGCCTTCCAGGTTTGCCACATGAGTAAATGTTCTTGCTTTTGAGGGATTAATCAGAACTTCAGGGCAGCTTTTTTTCTTACTCTGGTAACACTGAGGCAAGGAATCCATGCTGACGTCGATAGTCTCCCACAGGAATGCTGCTGTGGGAGCATCTGCAAGTGATTAATAACCAGGAAAGAGCAAGACAAAAAGGTTCCAGTTGGTGATGAGGCTCCAATGGATGCTTCTGGGGTGTCAAGAAGATATTCAGTCTTCTTCTCACTCTTTGCTTGCCTTTCCAGTACATAGATATGAAGAATGGCATGGAAGCATGAGTGGGAAAGATCAGCAACCCTGGGGAATGGAAATGAAGTGACTGATCCTTCTGTATCAACAGCCAGGTCTGCAAGACCTTGTCTGTGAGTCGCATGGATATTCTTAATGGTAAGGGGAACCAGATGCTCATTAGTCAAAGATGTGGCTAATATTCAACCAACAGCATGCTGGTCTAGCTTTTAACCTGTGGATCTGACTGCCTGCACAATGGCACTGGGACCCTCCAGCAGGGCTGTGTGGGAGTCAGGGATTTCAGCACAGATGGATTTGTGCAGATTTCTGGTTAGATTACTTGACTCCTGGGTTCTGCATTTCAGGTTGGATCTGCACCTGGGGGCAACAGAGCAGTTCATCTGGCGAGTATGGAATCAGGCTGGCTTCCACCAGAGGAGGTGGTGAGGGGTTTAAATTAAGCCAGCATTTAAAGCAACCAAAAGCTTGAGTTTCTCATGGAGATGGATCCTCCAAGGCCTCTGCGGAGAGTATTCCCACCGACTTCAACACACAAGGAAAGCTTAGAGGAGCAGACCCCTGAACCTGGGTCAAAGTAATGAATGAAACCAAGTTCTGCTGCAAACGACATAAATCAGCCACATTCATTCCAAACCAGGCCCTGCAGCATGACCCTTAGCCAACCTTTCAGTGAACCTGAGATATGGTTTTCAAATTTGTAATGAAACCTGAAACTAAGTGATTTTCACCTGGTTCTGGCTTTCACAGAAAACATTTCACAGCAAGCTTTATTCCCTAGGTGTGATCCCCTAATTTCTTTGTTAAATCCAACCAGTCCTTTGAACTGACAGAACCAAAAAGCAACCTCGTGGCAATTATCTGAAATGCATGAAAATTTGTGTAAGTATACGAGCTTCAAGTGGATGCCTTCCGTGGAGCTCCCCAAGGAATTTTCAAGACATGTCTATTCAAAACCTCATGCCTTAAAAAAAAAAAAAGATAACACTTGTGCTAGACTTGCATCTAAAAGTTTCTACAACCAACAGCACCTCTAAGTTGTATCTTTGAGCAGGGCACAATAAGGGAAGAAAAAGGTAGTACAGCCATCAGTCATCTTGAAAGCTAATCCCACCAGGACAGTGATGGTCTGCAGAAGGGCTTCTGTAGGAAACCCCAAATCTAGAGTAGGCTTTGTGCCTTTAAAGTGAAAAGCTCTGTTTCAGGCTGTCTTTTAGCAAAGCCTCCCTAAATGTCATTCCTGAGGAAGGACCAACAAGTCCTGTCCAGGTGAAGCCCATTAACTGGTCTATCTCTGAAGAGAAGGCAAAATGGATCTGCATGACTTAACTTGCCATCCCCCCACAAGTGTGTCATTAAACAGCTAAGAGTAAGGGGACAGAGCACTGAACCAATGAACAACTCAACTGCAGAGGCAATATCCTGATTGAAAAGGGAAATGATAAAACACAGCAAAATTTATCCATCCTAAGAATGCTGTAACAGACCACTGAGGCCCCACATTCAATGTCCCCACAAGATTTCTAGTTCAGATGTGGCACACAAGAGCATCACTGAGTGATGATTTAAACCAGGTCCTCAGAGGTTAATTCCTAACTACACAAAACATGCAGGTGCCCCATCACCCCTGCAGACACGGAGAAGGAAGGACTGTAGGGTAGTGGGGAACTGGTTGGACAAAGTCATTGAATTGCTGCTCTTACCCGCCACTAACAGATCAAGCCTTGATGTTAGAGCACAAGTGCAAAGGAGGGAACTCAGAAGTGTGTAACTAAAAACCCCTTTGTAGCTGTGCTCACCTCAAAAACATCACTGGCCAGAATCCCCTCTTTTGATTGGAAATGTCAGGTGTGACGCTGGAGCCATATGGGGACAGTTACCAGCAAGGGAGCTCATCCTTTGGGGCCCAGCTGCATCCACAGCCACCAAAGAGGAAGGATGCTCCAGCATTCCCAGGGCTTTGCATCCCACTTACTCTGCTCAATAGGCACGATCCAATCAAGCAGCCTTTGATGAGGGCATGTTTTCCTTCACGCTGGATTTCTAGACAGGTAGCATTGCCTCACGTTTGATAATGCCCTTGTTATAAAGGACACAAACCTTGATTTACTCTGCAAAAAGCATAACGCTCTCTGAAAATAGCCTAGGAAGGATATAGCGTCATACCTAACACTACATTAAGTGCAAACTGAGAACCTGATATATTTTAGGAAAATTCAGCACACTCTAGACTAATAAACATTTTACAATATTATTGCACATGTTCATTTCACTTTGTACAAATAATCATTCCCTTCACATCTAATAAGTCTGCTTGACACATTTGTGGCCTTATAAAAACACCTTCAAGGGTCTTGTTTTGAGGCATCAATCATTTATTTATACAAAGCTCAAAGACAATGACTAACAATTCTGATGGTATAAAAGCCTTCAGCTGTGATCTTTGTCTTGCTGTTTGTTATCTCGGAACTCTAAAATTATTTAAAGGAGATTTTATTTTAATAAATTAAAAAAAAAAAAAAAAAAGAGGCTTTTTTTCTCTTGGCACA
>VZRX01011639.1:64831-98080 GCA_013398075.1 Notiomystis cincta | reverse complement strand
TTATTTAAAGGGAATTTTTTTTAAAAAAATAAAAAAAAAAAAAAAAAGAGTGCTTTTTTCCTCTGGCAGCAACATCAAATCAATCAAGGTGAAGGAAAAGACCAGAGCTATTTGCCTTTCAGTGTGTTTCCAGAGCTGGAAATAGAGTTCAGTTTGGAGCCCTTATTTGCAGTTTCTGCTGTCTACACAATCACTGAAGGTGCCAGAGGCTGGGAAAGCATGGACTGAAAATCATGCTTCCAGCCATCACCTGTGGGGATACTTGGAGTTGACTTTACTCACTGTCCTGATACAGAGGTTAGACTGGCCTCATCAGAAATAAAAAATAACTGATTCTGGTGGAACTAGAAGAGTGTAAAAATCCTAAGTGCAAAAGGGCTCATGAATCTGGGTACCCTAAAGCTGGTACACATTTCTGATCTCACTCCTTATTGCAATTCCACCTGCTTTTTCTTTCATCTCCAAGCAAACTCCACCTGCCCATCCCTGCTGGGCCAGACCCTCAAGGAGCAAAACCAAGACCACCATGGCACAGACCCGTGAAATCACACTGATTTAGGGTAACAGAGAAGCTTATCTGCAGTGGCAGTTGTTCCATGGTGTGTTATGACACAACAGCCCTGCACAGACAGAAGGGAACTGTCACTGACGTTTATGTTGCAGGCTGCTAAAATGACAACGTTTCCATTAAACTCATGATAGCTGATCCATGCTCCAAAGTTAACCAAAAGCAGAACCTCTATTCCAGTTATGACCTCAGATACATGTAAATTCAAATGAGGTGCCAAGGAAATATGATAGAAGTAGGAGAATTATAAGCACTTACGTAACAATACAAGCATTCTGAAACTTGGTTTACTATTAAAATAGATGTATAATTGACTGCATTTTACTAGGCCCAGATTATGTTCAAAGCCCACTGAAGCAGATTTGCAGATTTATGGAAACACATGTTAACTAGTTGTACAAGAACAGGTTTTCCCCCAAAGCCAACTCTCTCTCATGCTTTGTTATCATTGCTTTTAACGTCACATGATGCCTGACAGCACAATATAAAAATTAAATGCGAGAAAATAAACCAGCTGCTGATTTTAGGAGAACTCTGAAAAAAATTCATGGCCTCTGTTTAAGACACAGCAGTGGGGTCACACTGCTGTTAACCCAGCCTTTGCTTTTTCCCAGGCCCAGGCAATCTACTCAATTGCTCCAGGTACATCTCCAAGGGGTAAGGCAGCAAAACCCCCAAAACTAAGCTATTTGTTAGGAAGAAGTTTCCCATTATAAAGAGATCCCTGAGGATACCCCTATTCAGCCTTGGTGCTGTTCCCATCTTCTTGGAGGATGTTGCTATGAGGCAGGTTGGTCCATACTGGTACCAGCTGGGACTGCCCTGGAGTGCAGCAGACCCTCTCCAAGGGGTGCTGGACTGAAGATCTGATCCTTCAAAACCTCTGGCCCCACTGTGCACTTGAAAAGATTTACAAGGCCATTCCAGCAGATTATGATGGATCTGCCATTCTTAAGGATCTGCTCTCACCATGTTTACTCAGCCTGCTTTTTTTGTGCTTGTACCCATTTTCATTTCTATTGGAAACTTACCAGAAAACGTACAAAACCTGTAAATCATACTAAAACCCATTAAAACTGAGATTAATTTAGTCTTAAAGTTTAGCTCCATTTTCTAACCACTATTTCTGTCTGCAATCTGTCTTCATCAGACACTAATTAATAAGCAGACACAGCTTTGGAAAACTGCCTTTAATCTTAGGAAAGTGTAAATGCTCATGGTTACTAATGCAAAATCTCAGTACACAATTCATCAGGAGATTGGAACATATAATTTTCCTTTATAACAGCTTACTGATTTAGAGGACTAAAAGCACAGGTGAAGTTGAAAAGAAATATTACTTTAGAAGTTTTAAGTATTTTGCTTTATTTTTTCTCTTTGCAGTGCCAATGCAGTTGTATTGTCCTAAAACATTTTCATTTTTTTCTCAGGCAACAGGATTAGATTCTCCAGTGTTTTACACCAAGAACCTTTGCTTGAAGTCAGGGTTTGTTACTCCTGATTTACAGTGGTGCAAGTCATTTGGGGATTAACCCTGTCCAGAACTGTGTGCAGAAAGGGAGGGGGGGTGTCTTGTGACAACTAGGAGGTAAAATATTGCTCTCCAAATTATATTTTTAATGATCACTTCCTTTCATAATGATGCAAGATTATATATTGACTGTGAAGAGCTATTTATGTGCCATGACTAAGATACATTTTCATCAAACATTTATTTCTCATGCCTAGAACTAATTTGTATTTGATTAAAGGTTTTCTACGCATTTACAGGAAAAGATTATTCACATTGGATTGCTTTTCTCAACAAAACAAAACAAAAAAGTTTGCAAGTACTGCCAAAGGAGTGGTTTTAAATACATCTCTTTTTACTCTGAGCATCACAGTAGGGATTTCTTAATCAATACCATGCTGGCTAGCACAGATACACTGGCAGCTGGGTTAGACCACAGCAGCAAATGACTGATGGTGATCCCTCTTTGGAATTCCACCCTTCAGCTGGACCTGAAATTGCCATCTGTAGGGTACACCGAGATCTACAGATCCACAGAGGACAAATGAGAAGATATTGTAGGACATGTTTCACTGTCAAAAAGTGGGAGAGGGGGAAAAACTTTGATTTAATTCTTGAAGACTTCCAGTGATAACCACTCCATCTCCTCCCCAGCTATTCTGACAGGTACTAGTTGTACTCTTCCTTCAGCCTTTTTCCACAAATTCTTGGGCAAACAAGCTGTGCTTGTTTTCCAAACCATATCTGATAGGCTGTGTAGGCTGTAACATTTTCTCTCTCCCTTCAAAATGACAAAACTTGGAGCTAAAAAGTGGCTTGTTCAAATCACATCTGCCTGCCCAGGCTGAGAAGAAAGCATCAGGGCTCTTTTCTGCACAGAGCAGATTGCCAAATAATATCTCTGCAGTCGGTCTTTGGGGAGTTTGGGTAAACCCAAACCACTCACACATGCTGCCTTCAGTACCTGACCAAGCACTTGGACCAAGAACCATCTGCTTTCCATCACTTTCCCCAAGAAACTGGGAAAAGTGGGATTCATCTCCAGTGACTCCAGAGGTGTCTAACCCAAACTAGTCATCTGGGATCCCACAATAGCCAGGGGGGAAAAATATGTTCCTCAGAGCGACTTCAGTACTGAGATAAGAAGGCTCACCCTGGGGAGCTGCTTTCTCTCCCCGCTGACTGTAGGGGAAATCTAACTAATCTAACTCCAACTAAGATGTCTCTAAACGTGTGCAAGACCATTCCCACTGCAAACCCTTCTGTGCCTCAGTTCCTCAGATGATCTCCACAAATACCAGAAGGGTTTAGAAAAATCAACACATCCAAGGCCATGATGTACCTGCAACCCAAAGGACTTCACACGACAGTGAGTCCACGCCAAAAACCCAAGAAATGGGCAAGCTCCATCATTTTTCCACCTCTTGCTTTCCCATTGTTTTTTTTTCCCTCTTCTCATTATCTCTATCATCACTCCTGCTCTCTGCTGAAGGAAAGCTGCAATATGTCGAGCACATGGGGAAGGATTCTCTGCAGCAGTATTTAAAGAAAAAAAAAGAGGAAAAGCTCCTCTGAAAAACGTTTTAGTTATTAAGACACTTGGATTTTTCAGTATAAATAAATTTATTCGTGAGAGCACTTAAGACAAGTTCTAAGGTTAACAAACACTGCACTATGCAACTCACAGCTGTGACAAATATTTAAGAAATCCGATACAGCATGCCTAAAAATTATTCATTTGCAGGCCTCGTTGCTTTTGAAGATCAACTGTTTTATTTGTAATTTTTGACATTTTCCTTCTTTTCCTGTTTGGCCTGTGAATTTGAAAGGGTTGTAAACACGTACTCCAGCTCTCTGCCTGAGGCACTGGGCTGTTGTCAGCATGCCAAAAAGAAAAGGAAGCTGATAGGTCCTTTGGTACATACCGATATGAAGGGCTTGTAAAGATAGTATTTGTTTGGTTTTTTTGATCTGACTTTGAATCTGGCTGTAGTGCCTACCCTTCAGGGAAAAGCAACTTTTAAATAAATGCTTCAAGATTGTGCAAACATTTCAGTAGTTTCAGAGTCCTGGTGTTCTGGGTCAGGAAAGGAAGAAAATACATGTCAGTCAATAGAGATGGAAATGATAAAAAATGGTTAGAGCCACAGCCATAACTTTTTTCCTGGGCTGGGTGACGGGTTCTTTCGACGGCCTCATCACGTGCTGTTTCACTCATGTGCCTTTTGGCTGGCCTATAAAATGCACTGTGGATTTTATGCATGTGCACACACAAACACTTGGAAGTAGATTAAAATACACAGTTCTTTCAAACTCATCGCCCATCGATCCCATGATTTGCTAATGTGGCAGGATCGAGAAAAAAATATAAGTTTTCTAGTTTTTCTGTTAGTCCACTGAGAGGTCTGAAACAGTTATTTCCTTCCATTCCTTTGTTTTAGCTACATTTCTGATTTTTTTTTAAAATCCCTTATTTATTACCTAGCTCCTGAGGGTCCCAGCTGCCTCCATGTGAGTTGCTGTACCAACACATAGGTCCCAACGACTCCCAAACAGGAGCTTAGGGCTGTGGGAGCTGATCCTGCTGAACGAGCACAGGGCAGAGCCTGCTCGTCTTGGAGAGCTCAGAAGCTCGAGGGCCAAAGAGCAGAAGGAGAAGCAGAGGCAGAAGGAAATGAAATGGCTCATTCCAGGCCACAGAGCAAACCAGTGATAAACGTGGGAACAAGAGCCACGTCTTCTGGACCTTTACCACAGAAGAATAAATCAGCCACTTCTCATTTGCCTCCTGTACTTTCCTGTTACTACAACCATAACCCTTCTATCTTTCTGCAAATAGCAAGGTATTCTTACAGGAGGGTGTATTTTTCAAGGCAAAAAAACCTGCTTCTTACCCCATGGGTGGTATGGGATGCTGGGAGAACAGAGCCCATACTTGGACACAAAGCAAGGAATTGGAGCTACTACATGCACTTGGGGAAACAGCTCCCAAAATACTCTATACCAGGCAACAATTCCTTGATTGCATAGATAGATTTTTTTATTTTTAATTTGTGGTTCTAAATTTTTGCTGTTGATTTTTAATACCGTGAAATTGGAAGGGCTTTATCTGTTGGTTGGGTTTGATCTGTACTAGAAAACAGCCCTGGAGCTTGCACATAAGGGTTAAAAGCATAGGAAAATGAGTTTTGACAAAGTAGCAGGACAAGCTGAAGAGCTGGAGGCATGGGGACTCACAGTCAGCTCGTACCAAAACACACCTGGTCCCACAGATTTCACTTGGTTCTAAGTCCATCACATTAACAACATGCACTTTTCCCTAGGGAAAACCAGTCCTGTGAGTCCTGAGAAATATTCCATGATAGAAGCACATCACAGAGACTTCTGCCCCCAGAAGGCTTACAATTGAGGAGAAGCAGAACCTGCAGCAATAGTGCAGAGATTTGAGGTGGAATAGAGATTAAACAAGAGGAGAAAGGAGGAGAAACAGAGGCACAACAGTTAATGATTTTTCAAAGGCCAGAAGAGTGGCAGGGTCAGGGTTTCTCAGCCCTGAGACCACACATCTCCCCTCTCTCCCTTGGCAGAGGAAAACTTCTCTTTTCCCCCTTGTTGGCAGCTTCTGAGCATGAAGACACTGGAGGCCAGGGCAAGGAGAGAGAGCAAGGGGAGGAAGCACAGCTGATACATTCAGCACCTCTTTCCCTGGCTGGGAAGCACTGGCTGCTGCCAAGGGGCCAGCACAGCCTCCAGGGACTCACCAGCCCTACAGCAAACTCAGGGGCACTGCCTCCTACCAGCTGTAAAACCCACAGCAGCTCAGGTTGTTACACTGCTGCTGGACCACCAGGCCAGCCCGGGGTGTGTTTGAAGGGAATCTTTCCACGCAATAAAATCCTTAGGCCGTTATTCCTTGGATGCTTGTCAGAGCACTGCTGTCACGTTTTCATGGCAAGAGCAGCCTGCAGGAGGTGGGATCCCAAGTGGAGACAGTCATGAGGCTTTTATATATTTGTGGTACATTCGGGGTTTTGTTATCCAGCATCTCCCAGGGCAGTGTGTCCTCTCCTCGGCCGGTGACTGCCCCACAGAAAGCACCGCTCCAGTCTCTCCCCCCGCTTTGCCTCTGCTGCCACACATCTCTCCCACCAGTGGCTGGGGTTTGGGGGAATTTGTCTCCAAATGGGAACCAGATTGGAAAAGGGATTAGCAGGAATAAGATAAAGAATTAAACCCAATCAGCAGGCGACCGCGCTTTTAAAAGGCACAGATGCACGCGATTAGCTTGCCGCATGTGTTCCAGTCAGATCCCAACATCAGAGATGGGCTTGGAGGAAACCTCAAATCCCTGAAGAGCTCGCCAGGGCCCCAGGACATGCCTTTGCACGGCACATCCCCAGAGCCATGCCTGGGAAGCACAGGCCCAGGCAGCCCTTTGGTACCTCACTCCCCCAAATGCACCCCCTTGGTGCCCTACACAGGGAGGGCATCCCCCTCTGCTCACTCCAGCAACAGGCAGGCATTTCCATGCCCTCAGCAGTGCCTGTGGGATGCAGGCTGAAGAGGAGACAGAGAAAAATTAATCCCATTCTCACGGTGTCTGAATAAAGCCCAGACTGTGTTTGGGGAGAGGGGCTGGAGAGGAGAAGCAGATTTTTTTTCTCCTCCACACCCAGGTCACTGAGTGAGTCAGGGGTCAGGGAACAGGGGTGCTGGTGCAGCTCCACCCGCTCCCCAAGCAAGGCCAAGGAGGGTGAGAAAATTTAGGGAAGGGCTTCCCACCTCCAGCTGGACGAGGTGATGACCGTTTCATCATGTTGAGAAACGCTCCAGCGTCTCCTGGCCTCATGCTTACTTAAGATCCATCTGAAAAGTAAATATTGCCGAGACACAGAACAGCATCTGCACACTATCAAGTTTTCCTGGATCCCAAGCAGTTCTTGGGCCCACCAGTTTTAGGGGGTGGCTTTCTACTGGGTTGATGGGGATGGGGTGTGGGAGATAGCAAGGAAAGAGGGGGAGAAAGGGATTGAGTTCAGTGGAAGGAAAGCTCTGGTTTTTGGGAAGCCCTTTCTTGCTGGCAGAGTATCACCATCAAGTTCTTGTTGCTTCGACATTTGATATAGGTTCATGAGTTCAGTAGGAAAACATGAAACCAGAAAGGGCCAAATCCTGACCCCAAACAGGCAGGGAAAGCACTGGCCCAGCCCAGGGAGTACTGTAATTTAGCAGATAGACCACCCTATCGTTGCTAGAACAATAAAATAATCTTAATTCTCTAGGACTAAATCCCAAGCCCAGCATGGCTCTTTCCAATTGGTGACAGCAGAGTCGAGCTGTGTGGTTTGCAACCCCATCAGCTTGGGAGCTCTGAGTATTTTGCAGACATTAATTCAAAGGCAGCTGTGAGAGAGAGGACATTTCTTTCTCTGCTTCACAGCTGGGGAAGCAGAAGCAGAGGTCAAACACCAATCTGAGTTCCTGTGTGTTACAGCAGGCTTTCTGCTGCTTCTGGACCTCACCTGGGCAATGCCAGATTACAGCCCCCAGAGTTCTGCCCAAGTGATCAGGGTAGATTCACAAGCAGCTGTTTGTGCCTCCCCTTTGTCCAGCCCTCTGCCCTGACTGGGGTAAAAAGCCACCTGTCTGAAAGGACAATGGCCTGGAAGTGGTGGGGAGGGGGGCCTTTACTTGCAGGATGGTTTTCCTCAGCTCTGGAGTAGAACTTCAGCAAAGGAGGGTTTAATCCATTGCACTGGGTCACTAGGCAGGTGTGAACAAGGGCAACATTGTGGTAAATTGCAGCACTTCATCTGGCATATTTGCCACAGCTTTGTCATGTTTATACTTGAGTCCTTCCCCTAAAAAGGTGTTTGGAGTTTCCTTCCATGATGTCTGTGTAGCTTTATGTGCACATGTGGTACCATCTCCAGTGGATTTCAGTCCAGTGGTTAATCTTAAACACATCTTTACCCATGGAGGAACACCATAAAGGTTCCTCATACCTGATGTGATGCTTTCTCCTCCAGTTTTTAATCCCCCAATGTAAACAGATGGTATTGAGCACGTTTTAAAGAAACTGAGTCAGATGAGTGCATCCTGAATGTGCTCATCTCTCCCCACCAAAAAAGTGGTGCTGACTTGTTTTTCTGTTTTTTCCTCTGGCACAGAGATGAATTACACCTCAAGTTCCTGTGAGTTTTCGAAGAATATTCACCGAGGAAAGAGAGCCTCTGTGAGGTTAAGGCTCAGCCACCAGCAGGCACCTGAGATGCCTTTTGTGTGCTGACCCTGGGGAACCAGTCTCCAGGAATTTAGGTCTCTGTTTTTGCTGCTCATGAAACAACTTTCTGGCACTGACAACTGGTATGCTGCAGCAACAGCAAAGATTGCACATAGGGTGGTCTAAGGAGATAAGCAAGGCCAGTTTTGAAGGGAGAAAGAACACCAGTTGTAAAATAGGTTTGACTAGGGTAAAAAAAAAAAAACACAGCAACTTCATTGTAACTCTAGATATTCCCAGAGAACTTTACAAACATTCACTTTCCCTCCTGCAATGAGTTCCCCAGGTAATCAATCCTCTGAGAGCAGCACAGTTGGGTCCTGCATTCATAATTTTGCTGCCTCTCCCGTTCACCCAGCCAACGCTCACTCCTGACATGACAACCACAGAGCCCCAAACACAAATGGTCTTGCCCAAACTCTCTGATTTGAGCCACAACACTGGGGCCAGCTGCCCCTTTCCTGCTCTCCACCCCACAGCCACCCCAGGCTCCCAAGCCACTCTCACCCCCAGTGAAAATAGTCCACCTCCTGGAACCCATGCAGCCACTCCAACCCCAGTTGGTCAAATCCAAGAAAAAGATTTGTTTAAGCTCTTTCCAGCATACATTCCACTGCAGACATTGCTTTTAATAAAGGCTGCACCACAATCCTTTTCATAATGGCACAGAGCAATCTAGCAATATCCTCCTGCACTTAGAGAGTGAGTTAATGAAGGAATAGGTTAATTGAAATCGACTTCAGTACAGAGCACAAGCAGTTGAGCTGAAACGTGGCATAAAACAGAAATTAAAAGAAAACCCAGCTTCTCAACCCAGCCTGTAGCTTTCTGGCCATACACGGAAAAGAATTATTATTTCTTCTTCGTCTTCTAATATGTTCAACAGTAAAACCACCAATAATATGAAAATAAATTACACCTGGGGCAACCTTATATTGCACTAACAGTCTGGCTCTGATTAGCCTTGCCTTTATCATGCATGCATCGTATTAGTCCGTTTCAAAGAATTCGTGGAGAAATTCATACTTCGACCTTAAAACAGAGAGTAAAAACACAGCTGAATTTAATTACCCGCTGACCGCATGCACTGGGTTAGGTAATAAAATATAGAAGCAGTAAGATATGTAATGCTTTATTAAGCTATCTCAGATACAAGAGCATGCCTGGCAATTATGCCTGAAGGCTACTGAAGGCTACTCAGAATCTCTCGCGGACCACCCAAAGAGAGGAGCTAAACAGAACCTGGTCCTCACTGCACAGCAAAGACATCCATAAATAATACAGCTATATGCAGGCAAAGTGCCTCCTTGCTGCTATCTGCCTTTAAGTCCATATGTTTATCAAACACACATTGCCCTGGCATCAATGAATTCTTCTCAGCCTTGCTCAAGATGTGTTTTTTTAACGCTTTCCCGGTGCACTCTTAAGCCCAGCTTAGGCCCCAAGTTTATGAACATTTAAATAAAACAGCTAGAAATTAAATAAAGCCCAGAAATGGCTGGATGGGAAAGGAAAAGCCAAACCTGCCTCCTTTCCTTGTGCCTAAAAAGAAACCTTGCAGTTAAAATGGATGGGTGAAAAGGGAACCAGTTTGCAGAACCACTCCACAGATAAATAAAATATTTAGGAGAGGTGAGAAGGCAGGGAGGGAGGAGAGAGAGCAAATACTATCCTAATTCCAAAATTAATTACTTAAATAAATCCAGCAAAAGGCACAAACTGCATACTGGCCTTCCCATATCCATGGTTTCAGGCAGTAATCTTTTAATTTAAAAAAGCAGCCCTTTTTTTCTGGTTTATCCAACCTCATGCTGCCCATAACATGTAAACTTATTCAAATAGAACAGAACTATACAATGAATAATGAAAAGTTGTGATAAACAGAGGGAAAAAAAAGCCCACTGAACGACACATTGCAAGGGAATTGTACTATAAACTGGATAACCCAAGTTTATAAAGAGATTCACATTTTCAGGCCCCCATCCAGGCAAGGGGCCCGGGTTCTGAGTTTCCAAGGGAAAAGACAGTTGTCTGTCCTCCTGCTCCTGCATCATTCCCATAACACAGAGTTGTGGGGTGCCACCAAGAGCTTGTTACCCCAAATGAAACTCAGCAAAACTTCGAAGGCTGGAGGCCAGGCAGCAGGATCAGCACAGAGGCAGCAGAGCCAAGGGCAAGGTGAAAAAGGGAAGAGATTTGCAGAGATCGAGGCAGATTCTCTGGCAGGAGGGGAGCCTGAATCAAAACCTCATGTCCAAACCTTCCTGGTGACCACCCCTTTTTCTCTTCTTCCATTTCCCTTCTCAGTTGTTGTTGGCTTAGACTACAGACAATTTAGGGTAGGAACACTTTTGCGTGTGGCTGTGCCATCCCTGGAGACACCACACTTGGTTGGAGTCTGCAGGCTGTATATAAATATAATCACTGCCATAAGAATCAAATTAGAGAGGGATCCAATATTCACATCTAGCCCCTCTTACTCGTAACCAGCTGAACCCAACTTGCAGATCCCAGAAAATTTCCACCTCTGGCAATCTTCTCCCCTGTGCTTGCCATGTAGGTCCACTCTCCTCTTTTCCTGTGACGGGAAATCTGTTTCTCTGTGTACTTAGGTTTGGGGTTTAGGGTTTTTTATATTTTTTAATAGGAAAATGGGTCCAAAGCAAAGACCAAAATTTGAATCAAATCTTCCCAGAAAAAAAAAAATAACCAAAGAAAGAAAAAGCAATCCCAAGTTTGGGTCACTTTTTCCTTTTCCACATGCCCTGGCACTTGTTCATTTGTTGCTCCTCTGCTTTTCAAGCTATGTGGCCAGGATCGGAGGCAGACTTTCTTAAACATATTGTGGTGTGAAAGGCTGCTCTGTACAGATTTCTGGCCACCACTCTCAATGCAAGATGAGTTGGAAATCTCCAAATAGAGCTAATTCTCAAAGACTTCCACAGCAGTGTTGGAGGGGAAACACAGAGCTCTGGAAAGTGGCCATGCTCCTATCTCCAGGAGCTCGTGAACATCCAGGGTAAAAGGGAACTGAGCAGCAGCTCCATCAAAGTGACACCTCTGGCTGGATCAGTACTTACATGGATCACAGTTTGCTCTGCAGTGCCTGCTAGCAAAGTTAACTGATAAGTCTCCCAGTCCACATTTCTCACAACTGAGCCAAACAGACAGAGAGGGACCACTCGAATACCTTGCCTGCAGATGATGGAAATGAGGATCCAGGGGTCTGCAGTACAAAACTTCCCTGTTCACACCAGTGCTTGGAAGTTTCCTGGGGTGCTATATTTAACACAGGTTTCCTGAAATCTGTCCCTAGTGCTTGAGAGAAGGGGGTTTGGAGATAAAAACCAGAACTTTGTATGCCAGATCAGGAATTCTCGCAGACAACGTCTGCACTGAGCGCCCTCGCAACAGGCAGCAGGGGAGCCCTGCTCATTCACATTCTCTTTATAAACAGTTGTTTATTTTATTATCTTTATTTGAAACAGATTATGCAGCAAAAGACTTCTGGAAAAATCTTTTCCATCTGACTACTATTTTTGGCAACATACGGTACAGGACAGAAATGCGCGTGCTCGCCTTTGTTTGTTTGTCTTTATCCTTAAGGCTGCAAACGGGGAGAAAGATATATTGGAAGTAACCTCAGAGAAATCTTGTGACTGTCAATGTAAAGACAATTAAGGCGCAAATCAAAAGTCTTTAGGTAGGGCCATCTGCAGACCGTGAACACAAGAAAGAATTAATCTTTCTTTGAGGATTCATTTTTGCGTCCATCCGAGGTCCTTTCTGAGTTTGCTGTAGGAAAAGGGCTCAGAAAAACCCAGCACCAAACCCAACAATCTCTGCAACCAGAGCTGAAGGAGTGGCTGCTGCTGCAAGGAGCAGAAAACTGCAACACTCTGGTGGGAACTAAAACAAAGGGTGAAAAAGACATCTCCAGAACTGCTTCACTCTGATACTCCTACATCACACGGGGCCATCCTATTGAATTAAAAACATTAACAAATTTTTCTAAAGAAATTATCCAAATCAGCTATAGAGAACAATTAAGACAATATTTAGCTGTAAGTACAGTTAAAAGCCCTAATTCATCTCTGATACAAGAAGTCAGTAAGCCACAAGGATGATGAGCACAGGAAAAAAAACATTTCAAAAGAAGCTAGAAAAGTTTAAGAATGACATAATAAAATTAGTTGTAATACCAAAATATAACTGTGCATTACTGTGCATTTCTCTGCATGTGCAAAAAAACCCCACCATAATAAAATTAAGGGCGGGGATTACTTCATTTGAATTGATCAATTATCTTTCTTAATGCCTCACACACTGAGAGTGGATTAGCTGCAGTTCACAGGTAATTTTCCCAGGCAGATTCAATCTTTCCTTTTGTACCCCCATTCAGCACAAAAATGAAAAAAAAAAAACACACAAGAAGAAAAAATATATTTTTAACAGAATTGGGAAAATATTGCTCACACTAGAAACTTTGCTTTGAGAGAGGGAAAAGGACCTAGTTTCTGTCAAAAACATTTACAGAAAGAAAACTCCAAAAGCCTCAGGGTTTCCCTTCCCACGTACCACTGCTGAACCTGTCTCCATGATGTGGAATTCCTTTATGGAACATGAACACGTGCATCCGTAAGCCGTCAGCAAGGCTTCCACAAAACCTGCAGTGCCCGTAACGTCTCTATAAAATTTTCACTTAAACATTATTCATTGATCTGCTTGTAAACTTCCCGAACAGCACGTCGCCTAATTAATCATTTTTATACTAGATGCAATTGTGAGTTTAAGCTGCAGAACGGTTTGCTGTGGCTAATCACATCCATGCACTGAGCAAAGATGGAGCTGTTTGACAATTGAATATGAAGGTTTAATTATTCTATTCAGAAACAAAGTTTTCATTAGAGAATCCCAGAGCAGCTGGTTACGGTAATGATGTCCCTAGTGGAATTACAAACAGGATGAAAAGGGTTGGACAATGTTATTTGACTTACGGCATCGCGATGTTCATTTTGAAAGCCATGAAGAGTTGGATAAGATTCTTTAAGTTTTGTGTTGCTGGTGCCAAGACTCGGCTGGAGCGTGTTTTCTCAACACTACCCACTTCCTATTGTTTTGCAAAATGCTTTTCCACCTTCTGAAAAGGGCTCGGAAAACAATACACCTCAAAGTGAGGATTTTCTGCTAGGAGGAGCTACTGAGCTGAGCACGAACTAGATGTCCTCTGGATCCCTGTTGTCTATGACCGCATGGAAATACCGTGCACAGAGCTTGGCTTTCCCACCTCCAAACTCTTTTAGGGAGCAGAGGAAATAGGAGAAGGTGCCAGCACCATTAACACTACCTAATATGGCACATGTTCCCCTCGGTGCAACCTTACCCGTGTCATGCAAATGTGCATATTAACTGTTCAAAGATGTGGGTGCCAGGGCACGAGGAAGTCCTCGGTGTAGGTTGGACTGGCTCCAACCCCACATCACATACTGCCCTAATGACTTTGTGTCTCATTGGGAGCGAGAGAAAGAGGAGGGGAGCCAGTCCCAGTTTGAGGGAAGAGTCCATTACACTTTGCTCTGGTTCTTTGCTCTGCCAGGAAGAAGCTGGGGCAGGAAGGAAAAGGAACCAAACGAAGCTCCCTGGTCAATTACGTTCAGATTCAGGACTCCCAGTGAGGCACCATGGCTTTCACAGGAACCTTCCCAATGCCATCATAAATAAATTCAGCTCAGCTTGTCCCAGTCTTTCCTTTTACAGCAAAGGTGATAAAAAATGAAGTTCTAGATTTCTGTAATATGTGTCCATCTTTCCACAGGATGGGGAGGAGGAAGGAAATAAGGGGTTAGTGCAACAACATAAAATGCCATGAGAGATCCTTTTCTGTGCAGAGCTCCCTCAAGCCATACGTGCTAATGTCCAGAATTAAGTCCTAAAATATATTATGTCTATTGAATTCTCTCCTTCCTTGCTGTCCTGCTTTCAGGACTTCCCTAAATAATTCATGTCCCAAATGTAAGCCCACCATGAGAAGAAAAAAGAAGGGGGGGGGGAGAAAAAAAAAAAAGAAGGGGTTAAAAAAACCCTCATGAAGACATATATCCTGCTGAGCCACCAGAGAAGCTCCAGGAACATCAAAAACAGAACCAACTCCAGTGAGTTCTGATGTGGTTTCAATTTTGGATTCTGTCATTGGGAAAGTAATCAGGTCAATCAGAAATGTGGTGGAAACCCAGCTGAGAACATGAATTACTGCACATTCTAGACCACCCAAGACCAGAAAGGGAAAAAAAACCCCAGAACTATATCTTAGTAATACTACAGCTTTTATCATTAGGGTTAAAATTATAGTTGTAGTGAAACTAAGGAAACAATACAGATTTGTGAATGCTTCCCACTGAAATCTTCATTTCTGTTTTAGTTTGTGTGTTCTACTGCTGTATAAAACTACTGAGAAAGTTCAGTTAGGGCTGAGGGCTGGGGGTCACATCCTCAACGGATGCAAATGTGGAACAGCTCCAGTGTTGGGAGGGTTCAGGCCTTTGTTGAATTAAATTCCAACTAAAGACTGAATATTTTTTTTCTCCCTCAGTTTACAGAAAAGTCTATTTGGGGCATTTGTGTAAGTAAGTGGATGTGATTTCTTTTATAAGGATGTTTGGAAATGAGAAACTGAAGCACTGAAGAGGTCTCTCACAAGATTTGTTAGTGTCCCTTTTTTCCTCCATAAGCAGCTGTGAAAATAGTCTAGCTGGAACAAACATGTGGATTAAAATGGAGATGTTTCACAAGTGCAACCCTCTGTAGTCAGGCTCCACTCACCATTCCCTTGTCACAAGTCCCACTGAATTCCCAAGAGCATGACAGAGGAAAAGGGAGTGACTGAAGGAGAAAATTCTTTCTAGGCAATGTGAAAGGCTTGGGTATGGCCCACAAACACCCTCCACCACATAAAGATTTGTTGTAACCTCATAAAACAACTGGACCACACTTCAGGTGAGAAGAAATGGGAACGATTCCTCTCTGCTGTAAAGGAACCATCTGTGAAACCGGCCCAGTGGAGGCTAAAAACACTGGAGAATAAGGAATGTGAAATGCCTGAAATGCCAGAAGTAAGTCAAAACCTGTGTCCCAGGGAGCCAGATTTCAGGCATTAACATCAGCCACAGAAGTGTGAGACTGCCACTTTCAATTTGGCCTCCACAAAGAGAAGCCAAGGTATGCAATGCAGACAGCACAGAGCTACATGAGCCAAAACACGAGTCCACATTTCACCCTCTTAAATTTAACCCAAAGAGAAACCAAAATCTCTTTTGTTTTTTGTTGAGGGTGGTCAAACACTTAAACAAGTTGACCATAAAGGTCCATCCCTGGAGATCTTCAACACCCAGCTGGGCAATGTCCTGGGCATTGACTTAATCTCCAGAGGGGTCTCCAACATTGACTGTTACATGTCAAGGCTTTGCTTTGATCCTGCCTCTAAAATAGGCTAAAGAGCTCCCTCCTCTTGAAGAAATGGGCAAGAATATTCTCTGAGGACATAAAATGGCCAGCAAACTCCCTCCAGACTGCGTGGAGTGAGGAAATGCAAATCCTCTGCTCCACAAAATTAGTAACACAGGAGCTCAAACACTGCAGCCTACAGCTAGATGCAGCTTGCCGAGCTCCAAGGACCAGAATACGAGGAAAATTTCTTTTTTCTTTTTTTGTCTATCTGTTTTTAGACAGGAGCGTGGGGAACTGAGTAGCAGGGTCATGCTCTCTTCATCCTGTGGTCTGCCTCAATCTAAACACTGGCCACAGTGGAGTCCAAAGCACGTTTCACTGTGGTAATAAAAAGATTGTGGTCATTTCAAAAGCAATTAAGGCCTCATAATCGATTATGCTTTTACCACAGCCATCTTTGCCCTTGAAGCACACACCCAAGTAGAGAGGAACTGGTGGACATTTTCATATGTCCTGCATGCCACTCTAGAGGCTTTTCTTTCTATTTCTGCCTAGTCAGATTCCAAAAATCTTCCAAAGCCAAAACGTTATGAAGTCAAAACCCTAAGAAGGGACTGCTTTTACTGTCTCATCACTGTCACAGAAAATGAGAGGGAGAAGGCTGCAGTGGTTCTAGTCATTCACAGCAGGGATGTTCTCATTAGGAGAGGATTGTGGCCCTGTGGCCTGGATCAACCAATAAAGTTGGGGTTTGAATCCACGGACAGGGCAAATTCCATTAAGGCAAATCATCCTTCTTTCACATGGGTGGTGTATGCAAGCAACTGCCATCTCAGAGGCCACTGTGGTGTCTGCACTGTCACTGCCAGGCAATGGAATCGTTTCCTGCCCATGCTTGGTGCTGAGACACCAACAGTGCACAAGGCCTCCCTGTTCAGTCAGCTCTCTGTCTATAAAGCACCAAATGGAAAAAAAACCAACGTTCCTACCACCTGCAGGTCCCTTGGCAGAGAGAGGATCCTTATTTTTTCACCCATGGTGTGGCAGGTAGCAAATAGACCTATATAGACCTTGAAACCTCCTACCCTAGAAGCTAAGAGGCTTCTTGCTGGACAGGTAACATGAACAATGAGAACCTGACAAAGAGCTCCACTGGTTTCCCTGATTGTAATTGCACCCATGATCCTCTGTCTGAACCCTAATGAATGTGAACAACAGATTATTTCTTGCCACTGCAGCAAGCTCAACATATTGGAATGTTTGTATTTCTCACCATTCTTCTTTTTTTCCCTAAACTGAGCAATCCACTTCCTCCAGCCCTTCCAGAGTTGCTGTCTAAGATCTCTTCATGCATCTCCTATCATATCTTGCCCTTGTTTTCACCAAAAAAAATTCCTTTAAGGTTGTGCTTTGCCAAACTCACTTATGCTTTAATGCTGGCCTCAGCAGCTCTTCAGGGACAGCATCAAAATTAATAGGTATGTTTTCCTTCCACCATCCCAGGTGGTAAGGAAAGATTAATAGAGCAACAAATCTAGAATAGATCCCTCAAGATCTCCCAGCCTGTAGTGTGAAAGCTCAACAATGAAATTATGATAATCAGTCCCTTACAGTCATGTTAGAGAAGATTCACCTCAGCTCAGCTTCCCTAGCTTAGTTGCAAGGCAGCAAAGCTCCTGTTTTCTTTCAAAACTTTTTGAAAATGATAGTCAATACAATAGTCTTAGCCTTAAATTACTGTATATACATGCATGCATATATGTGTCTAAATAAAATAATCAGAGAGGGAGCAAAAGTTTGCCAGCAGCCTGAGGCTTCCCTCTCTGACCAGATGTACCCAGTTCATTTCCAGTAAAATTCCATGGAAGCCACTGGCATCCCACTGGGATGTGCTAGGCACATATTAACTTGCTAAAATAACACAAGAGATTTGCATGAGTTCTGCTGTAATCTATCACTTCTCACTTTTTCTTTTTTTAATAGTCACTATGGTATCAAAGCAAAATACAACAATATGGAAACTCAGGGTCACAGGCCAGCTTGCTCCTGCTCGGCATCCTCAACCTGCTGTGCTGGATCCCCTTACACTCAGCTCATGTGGTTTGAAATTTCTTGGCCTAAAAAGACTGTAATCCTGACCCTTCGGGACTTCTCTTCTGCTGCCATCTCCCAAATCTGGGGTCTCACAGCCATGAGAATCCTACAGCCAATGTGATGCATTGCTTGACTCCCTTAAGATAGAACACATCCATTCCCAGAGGCTCCAGACCAGCATCCAGGTGAATGCTTTGAGAAGAAATGCTGTGAAAGTTCTTAATTTGAATAAAGAATCATCAAAGCTTTAGGAAGTGAGTTATCAGCATAATGCCTGCAACAGCCTTCAGCCTCCTCTTGTTTCCATGTTGTCAGGAAGCAGCTCCAGCAAAGAAGACTCGCACCATCCACAGTGAAAACAGACTACTATATTATTAACAGAAGAGCTTGGAAACAAGCCTAACTCAAGAATCCAGTTCTAGACACCCCCAAATTTTTTTGTGAACCCCCCTGAGTTACTCACACCCAAGCTGCATGGCTCACAGTCCTCGCTTTTGACCTCTGCTCCCCGGTGACGAGCGGTGGCCGCAAGCAGAACGCCGGCCAAGTGCGAAGCGGAGCTGGCTGCCCTCGTGGAGTGCCTCTGCCTAGGACTCTGCCATCTCCTCCCACTCATTCATGCCCTCCATACTGCAGCCTCATCATCCCAGACCTCTAATCACTTCATGTACACGCTGTCCATAAATTAGGAGACATCACAGTGTTATTTGGAGCACTGAACAAGATTACTGTGCAATTACACCAATGAGCCACCTTTATCTCCAGGCTTGAAATCATGCCTTTACTTAAAACACTTTAAATCAATAAAATTATACTGTAGCCATAGACAGTACATACAGTTTTGCTTGCTGGAATGACCCCCATTATGTTCAACGGGAGATCTGTTTCTGCCTGATTCAAGCACAGCAAACAGACTTCAAGTAATGGCAAATGTCAAGTGGTTTTAGGAGGAAATAATTATAAATCATTCATGACACCCTGCTATGTCCTAGCTGTTGGTTGGCTTATTCCTCTTGATTAGTGCTAATTTGCATACAACTCAGACCAGTGCAGCAGTGACAGAGGCTCATCCAGAGAAAAGCAGGTACCCTGAAACACAAAGGCAGATGGATGGACTATGGAGAGACACATGAATCCTGAATAACAGAGAAAGCACATAGGGAGTGATCTAACCATCTCTTCCTACTTAATAATCATCAAAGAGACCCAGCAGGAAGCAGAATAAAGGGAAAACAGACAAACATCCTTCTCCATGTGGTGCAAAAGGAAGCTGTGCAACTCCCTATTGCCAGTGGCCGTGCGTACAGAAGGTTCCTAAGAGCTCTGAGTCCATCTCCAGGGCCAAGGTGTGACAGCCCCCAGAGCAGAAGACAGGGAAGCAGGGCTGGGCTTCTCGTTGTCCACAACAGCAGAGAAAATAGATACACACAGGTATAGTCCACAGTCAGGCCTGAAGGCACCACTGATTCAGCACTACTCAGTAGCACGAGGATGCAAGAAAATGGGCTCCTAAGTCTGGATGTGATGGGAAAAGTGAGGACCAGTCTCAGGGAGATTGTGACTGACTGCAGGGCTGCCACAATGATGGCAGGCAGAGGACCTGCTCCTCAGGATGTGGCCTGGAGCCCCAAAGCCATATGTATTACATAGCACCAGAGCTGGAGTGGGGCAGAAAGGACATTTCCAAAACAGAGCATGGGGAATCCAACCCCATCTTGAGTAACTTAAACTCCCTCTGTAGCTTTATTATGCTATCCCAGGAGACAGGAAATTTTCAAGCAGTTCTGAGTCAATGGGGATTGTCTGACACAGTGACAGAGCCCTGATTTAACAGGGTGCTAATTAACTTCATGCATTTCAAGTCTGGCAAATGCAGAGCATCCCTGTTGAACCAGGGCCTACACGCAGCACTGAGATAGCTTAAGCCTGGAGAAGTAGGCTGGAAACATCTAACAAGAAGAGGATTTCCCATGATAAATCTGGTACTTCCTGCTTCTGGCTGTGCTGGGTTTACCACACAAATCGTCTTTCTCACAGTCCTTCGGCGCTGCTCATTTCATTCTCAGCTGGGCTCCAGACACACAGAGGTGCAAGGAAAGGAAAATAATGAGACAAAGTTGGGATAGGCAAACATTGTGATGCTGGAGGCTGTTCAAGGCTCTCAGACACTCTGGTGGGTTTACAAACTGGGATAAGATTGTGAACCACTTCTTTTTTTTCAGTAATTTGAAATGCATGCTCTTCCTCGTGTGCCACCAAGGGCGGCTCAATTATTAAAGGCACAAACAATTTTTCAAATTTTTTTTCTGGGAGACTTCAACTGTGCCCGGGAGAGTGAAGAAACCTGGACCACCTACCATAAGCTGAGTAGGCAGAATACTGCACGTAGTCCATACCCCTGTGTTGCCTTCCCACGTTAGAACTTCCACTCTGGTGCCCATCTGCCATTACAGCCTCCCCATAATCACTCTATGCCAACATTCCTCCTTTTTCAAAACAGAGATGATCCTGGAGTTGTAACAGTCCAGGGAAATTACAATCTGGAAGTGATCTGGATTTTCCCTAAAGTATGGCATTTCACTTCAGGTCACTTGTACAGAATGACCAGGGATCAAATTAGACTTTGATCCAAGGCAGAGCTTCAGTTGAAATTCATCTACTGCTTATGTTGCTGGCTGCTCCAAAAGATTTCCCTTTATTCTTTTATATATCTGCATCCATAGGAATTTAATTCCTTAAACCTGCATCAAGTTCACCTTTAATGATTCCTTTCCTTCCTTTGTTTGTGATTCATCCAGTGGTTGTCCCTTTGACATAAATTTTCTTTATAAGCACTGCTTCTCTGCTTTCCCCATGGTTCAGTCCTCTCAGCTCTTTAAACATTACCTGTTCTCTAAAACCTGACTCACTGGTGTCTTTGTCCAGCACCACGATGTCAGTGCTCATTTAAGTCATGTGTACAGAAGCTTAGTGGTGGGAGGTCTTAAAACAGCTTTTTTGTTCCCTGCCTTTGGCACTGTATTAAGAACTTGGATTTCATCTGCTGTTCACCACCACCTTAAGGTCATTTTCAGACATACTGGGTTTCCAGGTCCCCCATCTCTAATAGCACAGGTTAAGATTGCTTTCAATTTTAATTTCCTTCCTTTTGATGGTTCCACCCCACTCAATGTGATTTGAACACGAGTTGCCTTTTCTGGTTTTTAGACTTCCTCCAAACACCTCTGGTGGCCAGTTACAGATTAATTTAACCCATATTCACAATATTCAGCTCTGAAAGTGAGACTAAATACTTGGACATTCATTAGAAACAGAGAAGAGAATACATCAGCGTCCCTCTGACTGATGCTTATACCCTCACATCTGGCCACTAAGTGCCTCTATAAATCAAATGTGGCATAAAAGCATGAGGAAAACTGTAGTGTTGCAGCAGGCAAACAGTGTCTCTGCTCCACCAAGAGTTTATCTCAAAGGAGTCCTCACAGCCAAGCCAGCATCAGCTTTGTTGACTTTCTTCTAGTCCAAACATTTCCTAGCCCTTTCCACATCACTTTTTCCACCTGCATCCCTTCAGGTGACCCTTCTCTGGTGCTTCCCAAACCTGCAGCCTCAGACACTTTAGTTCTTCTGATCCATTCATTGCCTGCAGCATTGCTCTGAAGAACAAGAGGAAGCCAAACATGGGGCTGGACATCCCATCACAACCACCCTGTGAAATATTTCTGACTTCATCTGTGACCACATGGCCTGAATGCAGCTTTAGCCCCTGTTTTGTCCAATACCATCAGACTATGGAGCAGGCTGAAATAAGAGATTGACTCCTGAGCTTGAGCTCCACATTTTGCAACCCCACATTATGGCTATAAAGTTTTTACCCACATAGATAGCTACAAAGTTAAACTGGGTGCTCACCTGCCCTTCATTGTAAAATTTTCTGCTTGATGTATTATATTAGAAAGATCAAATCTCTTCACTAATTTTGCTTTGATGTGTATTAAAACATTTTATAACTGCATTCTGGATTTTCTACTAGTGTAGCCCAGACCAGATCTGAACAATTGTACGTCCAGAGGCTTTTTTTTCAATCTCTACTCTGATTATTTCTTAAAGAGCCAGAGTATTAAAATACAACAAAAAATGATTTTTTCATTTTCAGATTTAATTTATTCAGGTTTGGGCCAAGCCATATAATTTTAAATAAGCATAAAGCTCTCTGCCTCTGCTTTTCTGCACACAAGTCTCTTGAAAAATCATTGGGTCAAAGACGAAAAACCATTCTAATTTAATGAGCTTTCTTCTTTTAATTTGTGGAAAGCCCCATTTCTCCTTGATCATTCTGCTATTTTCTCCTGTTCATCTCCACCAAACTTAAGCATTTTGAATTCTCTTCCAAGCAGTTGCACGCTTCAATTGGCTCTGCTGTTGAATATTTTCCTTTCTGGGTCCTTGACAGCACCCAAGAACCATCAATGGCCATACTTATCTCAGGGAGCCCTTCAACACTGCTGTGGAAGTTCAGAAAGAGCATGATGAGCTTGGGGGTGAGCTGGTTGCCTGACCAGGACTGCAGATCCTTGCAAATACAGCCCCTGAGCCCCACATTAAGTCAGCAAACCCCTGAGCAATTGAGAGCTCTTCGATGACAGCTGAGGATCTCTCTGCCGTCCCAGGAAGTCAGACAGCTAAATCAAGGCTATAAAATAAAGCCAAGGGCTGGCCTTAAGATAATAAAAACATAAAATAAAAATGAATTATATCAACTAATACAATAATATGAAGGGTTTATTGAAATAGCGAGCTAAACTTGTCAGAAACAGCAAGTTTGTTTTATTGCAGTACCATCAACCACAAAAGCACTTTTCCTTTCCACTTGCCCCATCCTGGATCTGTGTTTGCCCAACAGCTGCCTCTGCACTGGGCCTGAAGAGCCAGGACACAGGTCATGGAAAGAGGTTCTTTACACCTGTGACTGTCCCAGGACCAGCAGCATCCGGTGCAGCCTAAAAAAGTCAAATCCAAAGCAGGAGAGAAGATTGGCCACAGGCAGAAAAGTGTTTGCCAAATGTCACTCAAGTGGCCTGGGCAAAGAAGGAAGAGCAGCTGATTGCTCAGAGCCCTCTGCAGTCCAAAATCCAAGGGTTTCAGTAAGCTTCACACAGGCAGGTCTGCAATTCATGTGGAGCCTGAGCACAGCAGGGCACAGGGACAGGGAGCCCTTGGAGAAGTCACAGGCTGATTTACTGGGCATCATTTCTGGATCAAACTTGTGTGAGAGCAACATGGTCCAGGCAAATTTATGGAGAGTTTGTTCCATCCCCCCACAGGAGTAAAGAGACAGGGAGAAGGAAACTTGCCCACTCCTACTAATTAACCACAGTGCAAACTTCATAAACGTGCTCCTGACCTCCACCACAGCGCACACACTTGAGTCATTCCCATAAAACAGGAAATGACACTTTGCCACAACATTACTAAGTCCATATCCCATAAAACCATTCGGGGAAGAGGGGAGGGGGAAAAAAAGAGAGAAAAGCAAGAATAAAGCCAGCAATTATCTGTTATTAGCCCAGTCCTCAGTAGTATCACATTGCTCCTAAAAATAATGACAGGGCAACAAAGCTTGTTTGCATCTCCCATGTCCTTTGTGGGTTCCTCGTTATTCTAATGAGCTGCTGGAAAATGCACTTCGGTTACATCCCCATCGATTATTTCACTGATCACCCTGCTTTCATTTCCACCTGGCACCACAAAATGTTTCACAATTAACACTTTGATCCTTTCTCTTTCTTTTCCTTTTCTTCTTTGGTTTTTGTTGTTTCTTGGGTTGTTTATTTCCCCTCACCCAGGGGCAAATGCAGGCACACTCACTTTGGGAGGAGCTGAGAAATCTGGTGGATGAGGCTGCCTCCATATTTTGTACCAGACTGTGGGGCAACCAGGCTGGCAGAGCCACCAAACACGCTGCCTTTGCTCGCGTGACTCCGCTCCCCTGCAGCTGGTGCCACAAAGAAAGCAGAAACAGTTCAAGAGCAGAGCAGTGTATAATGCCTGCCATGTGGGCTCGGGAGCAGAACAGGGAAGGGATGGAGGAGGGCAGCAGCACAGCCATTGCACGAGCAAACAGGCTGTGGCTTGGTGGGTTTTTTCTGTCTCAGTGACTCACACCACTCATTGTGAGTCGCAGTCTGCCTTCTCTCATGTGGAGAGGGGAAAAAAGAAATAAAGAAGAAAAATCTTATTTGTTTCAACAAGATCTCCTTGCCACCTTTTATTCCACCCTCCAGAGTCATTATTCAAATTGTTTAAAGCTTCAAACAGCTGAGATGGAGCTGGCAGGGAACAGGGCTGTGAGTCTCTGCTTCTCCCCATCCTCTTCTGCTGCATCTCTCAGGTCCCCTGGATGGGGAGGATCCATACCCAAGGTCATCCTTGGTTTGGCTGGAAATTTGGGCTATGGTGAGGCACCATACATTAAAAATTGCCTATTTAAGGGACAGAAATAACTACAGCTGCTGGGAAATGGAGCTGCATGCAAGAAGGGGACCAGCCATCAGAGAGCCACAGAGGTACAGAGAGATGCACCTCACCCTCCACCAGCTAAAGCCAAAGCAGGCAACTTGCACCTTTCAAAGGTTTGATATTAGCCTCTGCTGAAATTTAGACAATTAAATGCATTTTTTGTCTTTCATCAATGAAAAATATTTCCTCATGATTGAATTGCTTTCTCTTCCACAGAAGTGCTATTTTACCTTTTTTTTTTTTATTTCAAAATAATTTGGAAAAACATATAAAAATATCTACAAAGAGATTTTGTACACTCCAAACATCCAAGTTTTAAGAAAAGCTAGTGGGGGGTTTCAAAATGTTTTCCTTTCAGTAAAATACAGAAAGCAGATTTGTTTTTTAAAAAATCATTTTATCCACTCTTGAAAGGGCTTGAAAACAATTTTGCCATTACAATCTTTTGTCAGGAAAGCAGATTTTCAGTTATCTTGAATATTAGAACTCAACAAAAAAATATTGAGAAAGGACATTCATGCCAAAGTTAAGTCTTTCTCTGCAAACTTGATGATTTATAAGGAAATTTTACTGAACAGGGGAAAAAAATTAAAAGAAAACATTTCTGGAATGTCATTACATGGGTTTTTGGGTTTTTTTTTCAGTTACAATATTTGTTCTTTCAAACTAATAATAGATGTTATTAAAAAAAATGAGCATCAAGATGAAATGCTTTAGGTTATCTACAGAAAAGCTTAAGAGAGCTTTGAAAGTTTAGCATAACTGAAAAATCCACATTTTGCCTCTCTGAGGCCAATTTGGGATTTCAGAATCTTGACTCCTTAACATTTCACTAGGAAAATGCTGATTCTTACAACACTCATGTTTGAGCATAACTTTGCTCCAGTTGTATTTGAATGAGGGTATTTACAAGGGCAAACTCAGGCACACATTCGAGTGTTGACAGGATCAGGGCTTCTGGTAACTTGCTGACACTCAATACAACCTATAATGCTGTACAATGCTCACTTTATGTACACCAGACTTTGACCTTATTCATCAAAAATACCCTACTGACTTTGTTCTGAGGGCTTTTATGTTCTCTGAAAACAATAAAAGTTCCCTTTTATGACATTACAGCTTTAATTTCAAAGTGTGATGAGTGAATGTGGTGTTGTTTTCTTTATTAAGGCACAATGAGCTCGTACGCCGCGGCTCAGATTATTTTTACTCGGGCTTAACATAACCCTGATACAACAAGCAGCAGATTGGGGTCCAAAGTACAAATCCAGGGCACACACAGGCTCAGACCCCACCTCCCAGCACGGGAGATGACTTTGACCTCTCCAGCTGCAGCCCACAGGGAGCGATTCTTGCGCTACCACAACTCCTCCGCACAGGGAAGCGACGGCTCCGCGGCACGTGGAGCTGTTCCACCAGCCACAGATGTCACGTGAATGCAGGCATCTCCTGCTCAGCCTCCTTCCCAGCACGATTTTCTAGAACTCCTGCATGCAATGAAGCCTTTAAAATAAATCTTTACTCTAGGAGCACTGATACCGAAGTGTCTTTTGGAGGCGGTGATACTGATCCCTAAATTCCCAGTGAAAGAAGGAGTGAAAAAAGAGCCTGGGTCACCAAGAAACCCAATCTTGGCTTCTTTCATTTTAACATGGATTCGGTCACAGAGGCTATTTATGTTTTTCCCTGAAAAATATGCTAATTTAAAAATTTGTCATCATGAAAAAAAACACATGTAAGGAGCTGCACAGATGCTCTGGCTCAAATTTTAAACACACCAACCTCGTCGGCACAAGGCTGAACAATGCTGAGTCAGTTCCAAGGCCAAAGCTGTGTTAGTAATGCCTTACTGGCACCGTTCTGGGACCCACCTTCCTCACAACCAGCAAAAAGGATGCTTCCGCTGAGATAATTTATACCAGTTTCCCTAAGGAAATCCCCTGTAACAGCAAAAGAGCTGTTTTGCCAGGATAAGCTATAACATTTATGCAGCATTTGCCAACACACATATATATACATATATTTAAAAATTTTTATGAAAAGCCATTCCTCTCTGCAATGCTGCTCCACCAGAAATGATTCTTTGCACAGATTTGGCTGGGAGTGCCAAGTGCAGATACAAAAGGCATTATTATATGAGGCTGGGGACTGGTTCCAAGCTCAGTCAAAGTAATTGAAAATAGGAAATGCTGAAAATCTAACTCATGTACACAATCCAGGAAAATGTTGCAAATACTGCAAGCCATTTCTTTGAACAAGGGAAGTAACCCAGTCCTGAACTAGGTCCTTAACTGGTGTGACTGGCATAGCTCCACTAAACCAGACATGCTTTATTGGTGTGCACACTGCCTTAAGTTTTCCCATTTTGGAGTTTGGATAGAGGCTACCTGCTATCTCTGGGACACCTGGAGTACATTCAGCTGCCATCAAAAATAAAAAATAAAATTAAAGGGAAAAAAAAAGGAAATTCTAGGCTCCTAGAACCTGAAATATGATGAAATGAAACCAAAGACAGAGGTGCAACCCAGAAAGGGCATCTTTTTCCATGTGAGAATGATCTTTTGTCCACTGTGAGCAAAGAAAAAAAAGAAAAGAGAAAGAATGAGGGGGAGAGATGGAAGACAGCAGTCAAGTGGAGGGGACAGATGGTGGGGAATTCAGAGGGAGGGAAGAAGTGGGGGGAAAAAAACCCAAAGGGTGAAAAACCAAGGCATATTAAGAAACAGGAATCAGAGGTGGAGGAGAGAGAAGGGGAGGGATGGGCAGTGATAAAGGGAACAGGGTTAAAATGAGCAAACAGAGAAGGCATAAAGAGAAGGGTTGGGGTTAAAGGAGCAATTGCCCTCTGGCAAACATAGTGCAGTGTAAATGGAAACACATATGTCAACAAGGAGCGTCCTGAGATGGGCTGGAGAGGAAATAGCTTATGTGACGTGAGCTTCTGCTGGGAACCACCTCGGCCTTCTCGCCCCACTCCCCCAGCACAGCGAGTCGCTCCTTCCTGCAGATGCTGACACTCCCTGCTACTGCAAAGCACTGCCCTTGGGTTCCCCAAACCCAGCCAGGACTGCACCTCCACGCAGCACTGCTGCTGCTGGGGGTAAACTCTCAGCTCCTCACAGCCACAGCGGCCACCCCACTTCACTCAGGTCAGTGCCACCCTCATCACAGCTCCTCAAGGTCTAAAAACAGGACATTTTCACAGGTAGCTTAGCACACTCTTGAACCCAAAAAAGAGCTTCACAATCAGCTGATAAGCCCACACAGAGGTCTCCTGGGCAGTTAAGGCTGAGCTCAGCACCAGAGCCAATACTTAAGACCCAAATCCTTCATTTCACTACTTGGATTGCACTGGTCAGGACCTGATGCTTCAGAAACATTTCCTCCTGGAAGCTAAACTCACACAAACCATTTCTCCGATCCCACTCAGCTTTTTACACAGTCCAACCATACAGTTACACCTTCAGACATTTCCTAGAACATTTCTGGTGATACTGCTCTTCCTCCTCCTTTGGGAAAGAGCTCAGGGCAGATGGCAGCAAGACATCAGTAAGAAGCACAAATATCTTCCCCAGACAAGGGGAAAATCCTATGAGATAAAGGAAAAGAATCCAGCAGAAGGACCATCTGCAGAGTTACCATCACTGCTGCCCAAGCCTTTGTGCAGTTCCTTGGGGGTTTCTACACTTTCTGGGCATCTCTACTTGTCATGCCATACTTTAAGGAAGGTCTATACCACGGGTGTTGCCTACTACACCAAAATCTCCAGGCACACTGAGCATGCACAACAGGGCTCTGCTTCCTCATGCCATTGGACCCAAACTGCTCAGGGCTTCCCAGGGATTCAAGATATGAGAAGAGAAGCATCCTGTATGAAGAAATTTTTCTCTGCTAAGGATTCAGTGCCTCTGCCTAATGAGAACTGTGTGTACTGGTTTCTGTGGCCAGTGGCATAGAGGGAAGGGAAATGACATTTGTGCTTAGATTCCCTTTTTTATGCCCAGGAGCATATAAGAAGTCCAGAGCACAGCTCAGCAAGAAGTGCATGGGAGTCACTGCCTGCCTGGGTGGTACCTGACTGCAGTGCAGCTCCTTCTGCTGCTGCTCACAACAGCCCATGTGAACAGGAACTTCTATCCCAGTGTTAGTACAGCCATAAACAGGGCATTGCACCACCTCAATGACCCAGAAACACTGCAGAGATAAAATATTGGGACAGTCAAGTCCTTTGGCTACTACAAAGATACTCTGAGCACCACCAAGATACTGAACTTTTAGCTGCTAAACATTTACTGTGGAGAAGCTGCCACAGGGGACCTTCCACAGCACTCAACTCCTTACGAGACAAGCAGCACATCGTGTCTTGCAGGAGGCTGTTCAACAGCCATTTGTCTTTCTTCACTGGTGCTGTTGTGACTTCCCTCTGAAGTGTTAAGAAACACTCTTCAAATATCCTCCATCACCTTGTCAATACAGATCACTACACGTGCAACCAGGATCATTAATGACTCCATACAAAGACCTTTTGTCTATTAAAAAAGAATCCTTTAAGCATACAGAATCCAAACCTTTGCATGAAGTCATGCTTGAAGACAACACAGAGATGAAGGGCTTCCTATAGCTATAAACTCAGAAGATAGATGAAAGTTCAATCACAGACACTGAATCTTTTTGACATTTAAACATTTCTACTCCAAAACACATGACAATCCTTCAAACAACCATGTTGTTCTGTTTTTACAAGGACACCAATTAGCCTGTGTTGTTTAGATTGGTAATACTTGCAATGTATAAACTTTCTTAGCACATGGCAAGTGAAAACAAATAACCTCCATCAGATATGCATTTTCCATGTCAAAAGGATGAAGGAAAATTAAGTGGCATTTCTGTAATAGGCTGGCTCTAGACCTTTTTTTTCCCCAGAATCTAGAGAAACATTCAAAGGCAGAAACAGAAATGTACATACTGACCCAAAAATAATTCTGCAGAGGGTACTTTCTCCCAGTGGGCAGTGTTGCTGTAGCTATGATGGTCTGAAAATAGAGGGAGAAGGTTTCTAAACAATAATCTTTTCCCAGATCAGCTGATACAGCTAAAGAAAACAAACTTTGGGCACACAGAGTTTTCTAAATTCTGTTCACAGGAAGAGCACCTTTCCTTGCACAGCCTTGATGCCAACACTTGTACCTCTCCAACCACCAAAGTTTTCCAACAGTTTTCTCCTGCTTGTGTCTGTGCTATCAACTCAGGAGAGGGTGGCCTAGAAGTTCAGGAGACCTGTATCCAATTCCCTTTGTCACAAGCTGCTTGCAGGAGTTTAGGAAAGCTGCATGACTTCTCTCCATCTCCACACTCCTTTCCCATCACATGCATAAGGCAGACTTAAGTGCTCTCTTACCCCAGTGGGTAAGGGGGAACAGGGAGGCAGAAGTGAAAAAAAAGTAAATAAGCCACAGCAGTGTAGGTTGGTTTTACATCAGGCAAAGACCAGCATCACTGGAATTTTTAAGGCAATGGATATATCAGAAACATCTATAAATAGTGAGCAAGACAGTTACTGTATAACCAAGGAGTCTGATAGCCACAAGCAATCTCTACAGGTCATTTTTAAATTACCCATTTTCTCAGCACAAGATATTGGTCTAATTTCAGAAACTGTGTGTTGTGCTAGAGAACAGTTTCAAAGACAGATGCAGAGGGTTGTTTGTTCAGCATTCTTAATCCAAACAAACAGTTGCATACTCTTACCTTCAACACAAGTCTCTCATCTTAAGGTTTTCTGGCCAAGAAAAATATTTTCCTAGCTAGTTTGTTATGAAAATGTTTGAATAAAAGAAGCAACATCAATAACTTATGTAAAAACTTCAACCTCTAATCAGCTGAGCTTTAATAAGGTTTGAGATAACAGCACATGTGTTTTGCCAAGAGTATAAAATAATCATAAAATATTATAATTGATGTGCTGCTCTGGTTTATTACATCTCACAAACTAGATAGCTGAATACATGGAAGAAAACATTTTGGAGCTCATGTTAGCATATTGTAATAATTAATAGCCATTATTTGGATTTGAAGAATTTCAGTATGGGGTTTTGTTTGTTGGGGTTTTGGTGGGGGAGGGGGATTTATTATTTTTACAGCCTGTACAAATTTGGCCAAAGACTCAAATCTCTCTGAAATTAAATGAACTATTTATGACACAAAAGATTTGGCCCATAGAGTTTTGAAAACAGAGATGATAAAGCTTCAGTCCTGCTCAAATTAAACTCTCAAAATAGAGAGTAAGAAAAGGGAAAAAAAAAAAAACATCAAACTGCAAATAAACCCTTGACAATAAGTTACACTGAATTGTTTCCTTTTTGGAAGGTAGTGAGCTGCAAATAATTGCTAATAAAAGGTTCACTGTGTTTGGTGAATACAAATCTTTATTTAGTGGCTGCAGAGCAAGTCTTTTTCTTGCTCTCTTGACAGTTTAACTACACGCCAACAATATTTGCTTAAAGTCTTTGGCTCCATTAATCTCAAACCCTGCTACACAGATTGCCAAAGCTGATGACAAACCCCAGTTAGCATGGATCATCTACTTGCCCATGACAGTATTTTTCCCATGACATTAAAAGGATGTTTTTCTCCCCAAAGAGGGCACAAGTCTACTGAATCTCAAGAAGGTTTGAAAGGATAAGTCTATGGCTTAAGGTGACCAATAAAGATAGCTGAGGACTACATGGAAACAAGGAGGAGGAAGAATACCCTTGCACTCTAATTGGCTTTTTTGTTTGCTCACAGTTGCTTCTAATATGGACAAATCTCCATAAGAAAACACAAAATTAGCACCTGTTAGGACAACTTAACCTTCAGGGAGAAAAGCAAACATCCTTGGTTCGTCAAGATTTTGAAACAAAGGTTACAAAGGAGATGATTTTTTTTCTGGATGGTTTTAACCCCTTCTTGCAACACAATGCAGCTCATTAACAGAGGTCCAGAACTGATTGTTAGCCACCCTCTCCCGAAATACGGTACATGAATCAGTGCCATTAAACGTGGGACTAATTAACAATGTCATTACACCCTGAGCATCAGATGGGGAAAGCATTTGCATGTTAAACATGATCAAGGGAAACTGAGGCATGGTAAGAAAAATAATTGCTTATCCTCTGCCCCTCATGACTGACAGGATTAAGATGAAGCATTCACCACTTGTCTCTGTTACGAGTCCTACAACTTAGAGACAACACACAAAGCACCACTCCTTTAACACTTTTTTTTTTTTTTTTAAGTTACCCTCATTAAAATGGCTTGTGGGAAGCAAATGGGTCTGGTCCATCAGTGTTTGGGCAGCCAGAGTTAGGAAATGGGAACAGAGAATTATAAAAGATGCCTTGTTGTTCAAAGTAACCCTGCCACTCAAACCCTTGTGGCACCCAGGCAGGCTCCACTCAGAGGAGCTCAGTTCCCTGGTGCCACCCCTTCGGCTGTCAGCCTGGTCTGAAGGTCCCACTGCCATGGACAGACATCCTTACATCCAGAGTGGGTTTACATGTGACTGTAACAGCTTCTGTTGTTCCTGAAGCCTTTCTCTGAGCTCTCTCAGACAGCCAGGCTCCCATGGAATTTATTCCATGGCTGTGTTCTCCTCGGGAAGAGGGATGCAGGTATTAATTAGCAATGCCCTTCCTCCAGCCCAGCCACTGCCTGGCAGCCAGCTGCTCTCCCCCCCTGTGCAGACAGGCTTCATGAAAGGGGGCAAGGATGCTCTGTGCCCACTCCCTCTGCCGAGTGACACAGAGCTCAGCTGCCTCTCCAGACAGGAATAGAGTTCAGCAATGACTTCTCACTCTCTTCTTGCCCGAGAGAAAACTTCTCAGAGCCAGAAAATGTAAAGCAAACCCAGCAATTAAAAGTCAGCTCTGTGTCATTTTTCCTGACTCATCAGCAGGTGTTCTGGCCAAAAGCACTGCTGTATTAACCCAGTAACCGAGTCACCTGTCACAGAAACCTGCTCCCACAGGCAGGTGCCAAAGTGCTGAATATGGAGGGAAATAGAAAAGGTCTAATGGAAAAGCTCAGAAGGGAAAAAAAAAAAAAAAACCAACAAAACAACCCAGAAGTACTTCCAAGTGAGATCTGTGGTATTCAGCCACGGCTCTGGACAATGCAAGCAGGATATGTATTATGTATACCTGGCTAACAATAGCAGCACCTCCCTCACCCTGCCCTGGCTCATCCTTGCAGATAATGATTTGGTTAAGCTAAGGACTTCAGTGGGACTATTCATACAGGAAAGCATAAAGCCTGCACACAACTCCACAGGATGGTGACCTCAGGGAGTAAATTGAACTAAAGTGATTGTAAATGAGCTAACATCTTTCACTTAACACTGTCTCCTGTTACTCTCCAACAGAGGTACCAACCTTTCTCTCTGTGGAATCTTCCACTTCTCTGTCAAAACCACAAGCATCTCCCAATTTTTCTACACTTTAACCCCAGAGAGGTTCACACTGTAGCTAACAGCCTCCAAGAGGACTGTAATAAAAACTGAGAGAGTCTTTGTTCTGATTGCAGATTAAAGGGAACAATCTGGAATACAAATGTAAAGTAGCTTTCCCATGTTTTCTTTCTTCCCCTCCTTTTTGAATAATCGGTATCTGCATGTGAAGGTTCAATGTCACCAAACATGAGGCTTGTGTACAAAAGCACAAGATCCTTGACTAAGGCACAGCATACTTAACAGCTCAAAAGCAATTGTTGTAAAACTTGATGGAATTGTGCCTGGCAATCATATTTTATTGTCAATTTGTACAGGGAAGCTTCAGCATTTTTCTGGGCTTTTTT
>VZRX01011639.1:3830-64824 GCA_013398075.1 Notiomystis cincta | reverse complement strand
TTTTTTTTTTTTTTTTTGTTAACCTCAGGGAAGTGGTGGATGTTTGATGAAAAACTTGATCTCAGGAGTTCATGGCCATATTTACTGTTTTCTCCAGAATGTACATATTTTATATAAAATACAACCCCAGGTGTTCAGAAGAGAAACACTTTCCATTTATTCAGGTAAGAATATAGCCCAAGGTCATATAAAAGCCTGTCACTGAAGTTTGCACCGACTGAGGTGCAATAAATAAAGGTCCAGCGTTGACACAGCACTGAATATTTTTGTGCTCTGTACGAGCTTTCCCTGTAGAGAGGGCTTTCCTCCTCGACTGGTACAGAGCAGGGTCAGTGCCTGCTGCAGCACCAGGCACAAAACCTTCCTGTTTGGGTTACATTCTCCAGCAGCAGCAACCATCAAGGGAACACCTCCACAGCCTGGGACACGTGCACTGCCCTGCCTGAGGCATAAACAAGGCTGTAGGGGAAGGTGGCTGAAGCTCTGCAGGCCAATGGAAAAAGGAGTCCCAGGAAAGCAGAGTTCTGCTTTCCAGATGGAGTGGAGCACACCTGGGGATGCAGCACCTCTCAGCAGAGGGCTTTTCCCCAGGCAGTGTGACAGATGTGACACCCTGGAAAGCAGGCTGCACTCCTCCTCTTGCCTCTGCTGGCAATTTTAAGTAGGGTTGTTGGGTTGTTTTCAGTGCTGAGATCCTTCTCTGGACACCAGCTGTTTATGCACATCAGAGTTGAAAAACACCTTTTCTGGCACAGGGAGCAAAACCACACTCACGTGTTTCTTTGCCTCAGGTGGAAGAACATATACACACAGGTGAGCAGCTAAAGTAAACAAATGAAAGTATCTGAAGTCATGTCACTGGAAAGCATTTCTATCTGCCAAGCAATGATTGCAAGCTGGGACTGCCACATCTCCAGGCTGTCCTTCGTACGCTCCTTTTTTCTCCCTAGAAATTATGATGTGGACCCAACAGCACATCAGAAATCTTAGAAGATCCTGCAGTCTGACGAGATAAGTGAATTTTTCCTCTCCAGTGCCTAGACACTATTCAATATGATCTGTCTGCATATGTTGCATGTATCATAAATCCTGGGGGGCTCTCAAGACATCCAGTCCCTTTCCACATCAATGTCCGTCCTCAGCCACAAGCCCTCTCATGGTTAAATTAAAAATGAAATATTGAGAGATCCTAAATTTCTGTGGCTGCCCATGGGAATAGTGAACCCCCAAGTCTAGTACTACATTCAGCTTGCTCCCATTTCCCCAGGCTGGGAGGGCTCCCATGCAAAGCACAGAGTTAGCATGTGCATATGGACACACACATACACACAATTTTATATAAATGTGCACACACAAATACATAAAAATCCCCGAGACTGTGGGGGAGAAGGAGGAAGAGGGAAATCCCTCCTCTCATCTGCATCTAAATGGGAAGACCTGGTTTGCACTGGAAGTGAGATTTCAGAAACGTAAGGAATGAATGGCCTGCTTTGTCTCCACAGCTTTGATATATCAGTTCCTTCAGTGACAGACTTGTTAATCTTTCCAGTGTTGCTTTTGCAAAAAAGACAAACACAGTGGATAAATGCGAAGGGCCAACCACATCCCCTCCCATAGGAAGTCTCGCCACATGGGCAATTCTTCCAAGTAAAGAAAACAGCCCACTTTATTTACAGGGTAAATCATTTTGACTTATCTTGCAGGGGTTTGCTCATAGCAAACTGACAGTTTCCCCCTGTTGCACAGTAAATGGCTGACGGGGAAAATGTTTTCCTTCCCACCATGTAGAAACAACCAGCCAGAAGGGGAGGAGGGGTCGAGGACTTCATTTTTCTAATACTCCATTAATGTTCTCCTTGCTGACAATCACTGCAAAGGCCTGAACTCACCACTCCAGGCAGCTCGAGCAAGAAACCTGAATCTCTACAGGGATTTTGAGCTAAGTACATTGACTCAAGTTAGAACTTTTAGCCTTAAAGGGTAAGTTAACCATTAAAATGATTTTCAAGTGAGAACCATTAGTGTAGGAAAAAGGAAAAAAAAAAACAACCAACTTAAAGTTGCCTCTTTTTTCTTCTGTTTAAATCTTTGCTCAAAAAAAAAAAAAAAAAAAACTTCTTTTTTATCTAAAATAACAGGACAATAGGGGTAGAAACTTTTTTAAGGTGTAATATTCCCATGCAGATTATTAATTTCTTTTTCTTTCCTACACAAATATATATTCTTTTTTTCTTTTAAATTGTGGTCCACTGATCCATTTAGTTGAGGATTTGTTTTTTATATGTACAACCTAAATACAAAACCAAATATGGATATAATGCTAATTGCTGTTTTCTTACAGATGAGAGTTTTCAGCTCAGGGATGTGAGGATGCTCAATTCTTCCTTCTCTGGAAATTGGTGTGACCTCAAGACACCACCCTGAAGAAGTCATTCCTCTTCTCCATCTCTGATCCAGGTTACAGCAGTTGCTAGCCTGATTTTTTCAGTCTAGCCAACCCTACAAGCACATCTTCCACTTCATAAAAAAAAAAACCAAACCAAAAAATCATCAGTGTCAAAAAGATGGAAAACCTGTGGGAGTTTTGGGTTTCTTATGCTGTCAGGTGAGCCCTGGGAGCAACTGCAAGAGAGCAGGGAGTGCATTTGCAGCAGGTGTGCTCATCACAAGAGGAGACAGGAGGAGTTGGTAGCTCTGCTCAGGTAGCTCTGCTCTGGGTGGGAGAGAGGAGAATTTCTCCCACCACGCTTCCACAGGATTTGTAAATGACCCCATTCAGCTAAATTGGGATGAAGTGCAAGTGCAAAAGTCAGCCTTGCCAATTTCAACAGGGATTGCAACAGGATGGAACTATCTGCTGAAGTGTTTTCCACAACAGCAAGCTAAATAAACCATCCAGGATGCCAGTCATCACTCAAATAACACAGAGAAATCCACCAAGACTCTTAAATGCACTACACACACACAAAGAGAGCAAGAGCAGCATTCTGCAACCCTAATGCAGCAGGTTAAGAGGTGTGCACGTTTCACATCCCCAATAATATCTTATTTAGGAGACACATCAATCAAGGCTAGACCTCAGGCAAAATCCATGTAATTGCAATGATTTATACCTTTTGACACTCTGGCCTGCTGACACTGGGAAGACAACGTGCATCAGAGTGTGCTGCAAATATCCACTAACACATTTCTCTGTGTTTTGGGGTTAGAAATATGAAAACATATGTTCTGATTTATAAACTGCAGGTCAAACATGCAGGTGTTAATGGCTTTTTGCCTGAGATTTTCAGCTCCAGCCAGACCTGTGTATGAACAACCAATTAAGAAATAGAAAATAGCACAGCCATAATGGTGTTCCCATCATCTCATGGTAACAAAATAGCACAGCAAAATTAGAAACACAGACCTTTCCACCAGGACTCAACCTCCAGGTAAGAAAACAAATTGGGAGCCTGCACGAATCCAACAAATGCTTCTGCTTTGACCTTAAATGGCGTGATTTAAAGTAATAATAAATATTTTTAAGACCTTTCCAATTTAAATAGGTGAAAGTTGAAAGTTTGCACTAGTATAGTTAGTTGAATAATTAAAAGTAACTGTAACCCTGCTGGTATTAATCAAGGCTTCACAAAGGTCCACATTGCCTAATAGATACATTTCTTCCTTGATTTTTTTTTTCCCTGCTTTGTTCTAATATTCCCTTTGGGTCCCATCTGTACAGGTAAATTTATGATATTGAGGATTATCCTGAAATATGGACTCTATCTACAGTGGGCTAAAAGTCCAGGCAGGCAAATAAAAGCTGATCACAGGATCTGGTACAGTTCAGCTGTCCCAACGCCTGGTCATGGGCACTGGGACAGCCAAGAACAGTGTGGCTCAGGACTTTTACTCTTCCAGTCTTCAGCAAAAGGGGCACTGCATGACAAGGTCAGTCCAGGGTCAGGATTCATACTCTGATTTCATCTGTGCTCCCATAAAACACTGCAATGACCACTGTAGGAGCTTTCTTACCCATGAACAGAAAGCAGCAGTACCCAAGGGCAGCTCAATCTCCCCATTCCCTAGGGTATTTTGGAGGACTGAGTTGTTCTCTAGAGGGTTTTTCTTTTCTGCCTGGAGAGTGAATCCAAGCTGTTCCAACTGAGACACCACAGGAAAATGCCTACACTGGGAAAATTGTTCCTGAATCACAGTGTGTGACACAAACTCCTCTGCCTGAAAGAGCATGACTTCAGTCTCCAGCATTTAACACATCCACACTCCAGATGGGATCTCTGATGTCCCTGAGGTTACACATCAGCCTGCAGCAGCTCCAGGGAGAGCACTGCCCCACAACACAACAGAAAACACAGCCTTGGCAAAGGTGCAAAAGGACCAGAGAAAAATGGATGTGTTTTCTGGGTAAATGGAGATTGCCTGGTCCCATCTCCTCCTTGCAGCAGGATTATTGCTAAAACCAGAGCAGGTATTGAAAGCCTTCAGGTGTGGGGATCCTACTACAGCCTTCCTGGTACCTGCTCCAGCTCTGCACCACTCCCTGAAGGAACCTTCTTGCCTCAACATGCAGCATTGTTAAGAAAAGACCAATACATCCAGATGTGCAAAGTACAGATGAGGATTTGAATATTAGTTTTTTTTTTTGCAACAGGTGGCTCACATCATATGAACACACACACAACCCTGATACTTATTGGTGTTTTGATGTTTTTTTAAGGCTGGTTGGGTTTTTGGTTTATACAGAAACACTACCCAAAGCTGTCTGAAAAATACACCATTTTTCCTGTTTTAAAGACTATTTTCCCATCAGGTAACATAACTTATAATTAAGCCAAAGATTTGTGAAGATGATAAGTCAATATTTCCTTGAGACCACAGAATTGTTTAAAATTATTGTTTTAATGGGGATTTAAAGTGGGTTTGTGTCATTATATCAATATATAAATCAGCTACAAATTAAAAAAAAAAATTAACTGGCTACATAATTCCCAGCAAGTCTAGCTTTTAGCAACAGAAAACTGTCATTTCCAATCCCAGGAAAACATAATATATGTGGTAGAAGCTGCAACCAAAGAAAGCTAAAGAACATCCTTTAAAAACATTCCAAACATCTTTCTTTTTCATGCCATGAGAGATGATTTTTTTTCTATTTCTTGTTAGGCACTCTGTTATTTTGCTTATAATTCCTCAGGGATTGGTGACCTCATGAAGAAAAACAACCGGGACAGAATTAGCCTTTATTTATATATTAATAGTTTTACCTCCAGCAGTGGAAAATACAATTTTGAGTTAAAAAATCATAATTTGTGAGTGTTTGGATAGCAGCACCCCTGCAAAGTTGTGGTAGTAGGAATTACTGGGGAAGGTTGAATTGTGGTTGCCAGTCGCTGCATTTATTAATGATTGGATTTGAAAATTAAGTGTCTACTCCAAAACTGATGAAAGCCAGGAAGATCCTTTGCATTCCCTGGATTTTATATCAAACCTTAAACACAGAGTAGAGTCACAGCACAGTGGGGGGCACTTGAGAGGGAACACAAGACCGTAAATCTCTTCCAACGTAAGCTCCCTCAACAGCATCAGCAATGGGATGGTGCTGGAGCTTTTGGGGAGAAGTGGGTGACAAAAGCCCCCCTCCCCAGCCAGGGTCAGCCTAGAAGGTGGCTGATGCTTGTCCTCACCCTGCCCGGGGAGAGGTCTGGTCCCTCTGCCTCCCTCCCTTCCCAAAACACCCTTGGCGGGGCTGCAAGCAGGAGCTCCCACCCCGAGGGCTGGCGAGGCGGTGAAAAACGATACGAACCGAATGGCAAAATCAATATTTGGTCAGGCCGAGGGGGGACCATCGATTCTTTTCTCATGATATCCATGTCTCCTGCACTTCCTGCTTCTCCGGGGCACTGGAAACCCAAGTCCCTCCTAGACCAAGGGTGGCCAGGCTTTGACTCTGTAACATCTGTACCTCACAAGAAGTTCACGTGTGGTCTGCCGGGCCGACGCTCGTCCACTTGAGTGGCAGCAGGGACACGCTGGCATGAGGGCTACTGGCTAAGCCAGGAGGAAGCAGGACAGCAGGAGATGCTGAGGGCAATGACACTGGGTCAGTGCAGGGGAGAACCACATGAATGTGCTGCCAGCTCCTACTCCTCCCTCTCCCTCAAAGCCATGTGGCTGCATCAAGGTTTTAACCTCTCACTTTTCGTTCAACCCCTCACATCTGTTTTCTCTAGGCTTTCTTGCCCTCCCTCTTTCTGTCCCAAAAGTCTTTTGTCCTGGACAGAGACAGCCATGGTGCTCACACAACTAGAAGATCCAGGAATGGTTGCCAATCCTCATGTCAAGGGACAGTGCCTGGGCACATCCAAACCCCAAGCCCAAAGACCCTCATCCTATATCCAGATTTCCATACACTGTAGGAACCTAGGGATGAACAGCAGCCTTCATCATGGATAAATGCAAGCACAGCCAAGACCTAAAGTTGTTCTCCTAAGAAACTTTTTCCCAGTTTCCCCACCACTGAGGCCCCTCTCATAGGTAGCTATGGACAGTGGCCAACACAGGAGACAGTGGACCAAGAGGGAAATAAAGTGACACTGCTGTGTCACTAACCACACTCAGGTTAGCATCTCAAAAAATGGCAGTTCTTTTCTGGAAATGTTACTGTTTAAAGGACCTTTTTCCTTGGAGAAAGCTGGGGTCTCCCTAAAAGTTACTTCAGATTGAGAAGTTTGCCAAACCACACACTGCACTACTTGGTGTTTCCATTTGTTGAGTTGCAATAGTTTTGAATGACTCTGGAAAGCACCCAGGGATATGAGAATGAGAAGAGCACAGGAAAGGTTTCCTTCTCTTTCATAAAAACGTTTTCCTCTCAGGTTTAAAAGCAATCCCACTCACAGCAGAGAGGCTACTGTTAGCCAAGACTTAGAGAAACCTGCCAGGTCCCTTGAACTCCAGGGTCAAGAGTGACCAGAGAAGCTTTTGACTCCTTGCCTGGGCAGGAGGCTATTTCCTCTGGAGCAAGGATGAGGTGGTGAAACAACTCCCCATGAATATCTGTCCAACATCCATAAACTCAACCCACGCTGCTCAACAGCCGTGCAGACACAGTGCAACAGCCAAACACCACAGCACAGGCTGTCTGCTCCAGGGAGTGCAGAGGAGAGATTCTCACATCACCAGGTTCACCCAGAGTTTGGTCCCACAAGAAAGCCAAGCCTCCTCAGTCATCTGCCTGTCATACATGCAGAGTCCAGGTTTGGCTTGAACAGGGAATATGGAAACCTGCTCTTCCACACAATCTAGGTACAGGAGGAAGCAGCTGGAGCTGGCCTTTGACCCACAGTGTCTCCAAAGGCATTCCCAGGTTTTGTGGAGCCCTGGCCTCTCTCACTGTTCTGCCCTCGTCCAGGACAATCTGATGAAGGCAGAAAAAACCTGAACTCAGTCCTGCTAAAGTGCAAGAGGAAAATATGGGACAGCCAAGGACGTCATATCAGTCAAAACTGTGCATTAAGGGAAGCACAAGCCCAGCAACAAAAGACTCACCCAAAAAGTGCTCAGCCACATTGGGACCAGGGTTAGGCACGTTGTTGGGAGCACCAGGTGGTGGCACTCAGTGGCTGCAGTGCCAGGGACAACAGACAGACCAGGCTCTGCCTCCCAAAGCCTTCCCACAAATGAAATCGGATCAGCAGGCACCTGAAGGAGGGCAGCTCCCAACACTGCTCGCAGGAACACAAACAAACCAGGGCTGCATGTCCTTTGTGGGTTGCATCTGGCAAAAACTGCCTTGCAAGGGCTTGGGAGAGTCCATAGAGAAAGCACTCAGCCCTCAAAAAGATAAATATACAAGAGAGCTGGCTAGGTGGTGGCTGCCCTCGCTAAACTTCATGGAAAAACACAACTTGTGCAAACTGAATTCCCTCGCTAACCTCTTCCCCTTGTTGAAATATTAAACAAAAATAACTTCTCTTTTTATCTTTGAGCCAGCAGGACAAATTCATCATTAAAGGAACTTCACTGAAGTCAACAGGAATATATCTGAGATGAAGAAATTAATTTGACCTATTGCTTTCCATGTCCTTATGTTCTAACTAATAACTAAATTGCACAGACTCCTAATCAACTGGATCAGAGAACCTGGCCAAAGCAGCTTGCTTTCTTCCCCCCAGCATTGCTATCTGTACTTTTATATTGTTCTCTCTGTAAGTAACTTTTGAAAACAGGTATTTTCAGCCAATTTAATCACATATTTTTTTTTTTTATGAGTATACTGTCAAAATCTTAACATAGAGTTTTCATAGAATATTTGCCCCTAACACAGAAAATAAGTAAACAAATTTTCTATTTAAAATTTTACCAATTGCCACTTAAAAAAATATTTTTTTGGGTGTTTCAAGCACACACATTTGTTAAAATTACTCCAGCCACAGGATGCCTAGCCTGATCCAAGGATCTCCCTGGAAGATGCATGGAATGAAGCAAAACAAAGCTGTGGCTACACAAGGAGATCCAAAACTCTGTGTCTCGGCACACTGACAGCCCTTTCCGTGGAGCCAGGGCATGCAATCCTTGCCAGGCAGAATATGAGGACTCAGTGAAAGGAAGAGCTGCGGGCAGAGGAGCAGGAAGATGATGAAATATCGAAGCTACCAAAGCCTGTGTTAGGCAGAAGATGCATTTTGTGTCTCGTGTTATATTGGCTGCCAGTCGATTACGGCGCAGCCTGTATAAACACGTCATGCGTGCTCTGACAGGGAGTCGGGGTGAAGCAGGGTGTCAGGGTAAAACAGAGGATAATAAAATCACTTTAGATTTATTTCTCTAAATTGGAAACTTCATGCTTACACCTGACTAAATCATCAGCCTGAAACTCTAGCTCGACTCCCACAGAAAAAGTATGAAACCTTATCCCATCTTTGTTTAACAAAGGCCAATCAAGCTCGCCTAATGAATTCTGCAGATGTAGGCGACAGGACGTGTTTGGCCATTTTAATTCTGTGGGGCTTCCTCAGACCTGTCTCCTACAGACCCATCTTACTCTTGGAGCAGCTGAAGAGCTCTCATCATCTCAAAGCCAGGCTGCCCCACAGCAGCCCACGGGCAGAGTGAACCCAAGAGTGTGTTACTGGGCATTAGCCAGAGCAGATATAAATTCTGGCAAATATTAAGGACAGCATCACAGGTGGCTGGTGGCAGGGGCTGGAGGATGGCAGCACTCTCCCTGCTCCTGCTCAGCTTGGCAGGAGCAGGGCACCAGCACCTTCACCTCCATCCGACCACCAGTGAATCCCCCCACCACCAGTGAATCCCCTCACTCACAAAGTGCAAAAGGACCTTTTTTTTTAAAAAAAAAAAAAAAGTCTAGCATAAGGAGCTGGTTAAAAAACAATAAATCAGTGGTGAAATGTGGATAACAACCTTCTCTGTAAAATCAACATGGATTGTGTTCCTGCAGAGAGCTGTCTGACAGGCCGGTTGAAGCCTGACTGCTTGCAGCCAGATTTTTTTTCCTTTTTTTTATTTTTTCTTTTTTTTTTTACAAGCTGGAGGAGTATCTTGGATCAGGGGGAGGCAAGGAGGTCTCTTCCTTTTGTACGTGGTTCTGCTGTGTTAGAAAATCAATAAGCAAGGTCCTGACCTCAGCATAACTTCAGACATCACTCATGACTCCTTTGAATCTCTTCCCCCACAAAAACCAAATTTTCTTTTTAATTGTGCACACCAGAGGGAGTGCTGGCAGGGAAGGGATATCTTGCCTCGAGATGTGGGCAAAACCCGTTTGCACCCATCTTTCCTGACAGGTAAAAATCAAATTAGAAGAGGAACGCACCCGAGGAGAGCAAGGGGAGCGGGGTTAGCTGAGGTAGAGCACAGCCCAGCAGGAAATGCTGAAAAAGAAACCATATGGAGCGTGGAGGTGCTATGGATTAATATGAGAATTCCCACTTCTTTTTTTTTTTTTTTCAGAGGGAAGGGAATAAAAACTAAAATGCACATTATTTTCCTCCCTTCTTGTTTTAGCACTGGGCTATTTTCTGTTAAATCTCCTTTTTAAAAGATAAAGCAAACCAAAACAAGATTTGCCACACATTTTCCTTCCAGCCTAGTCCTCGGGCTGGCTAAATTGGGTGATTAAAATATAGGAAGGCCTCCAGATTCCCCTCAGGACTGTTTTTAATATCTGTAAAACTGCCACTTTGTCTTGCCAAGGTAAACACCATCGCATGCAGTTCAAAGGTGAGCAAGCCTAAATGTTTCCCTTTGCCTGAAAGGAATCTGCCTTGGGACCCCGCGGGCCGTGCCGGAGGGGGACACGGCCGGGCCCGGACCACGGTGTGGTGGCCGGAGAGGCATCTGTGTACACAACTCTAACTTCTCCCACACAAATACTAAAAATTTCTCATTAAAAATTATTGCTGTGTCAACATGTGAGGCCGCTCAGCCCCCAAATCTGGAAAAGACGTTCTGGGTTTTTTTTTTTCCTTGCCTTTGCTGGGAAAGCGGCGGCAACGGTGGCAAGGGTGGGGGGAGAGAGATGGGATGTGAGACTGGAGTCATCTGCTGCTGACTTTGGAGCTCTTCTTTCTCCCTTGTCACTCAAGTTGGGATTTCCAACTGTTCCACTTCATCTATTTTAGTTCCTTGCTACCCAGGTTTTTCCCCCCCCTATCGCAGAGCTTTATATTTCCCTCACATGGCTGGGCTGGCTGCTTGGTGTTACTTTAAATGGAAATGCAATTTTAAGTCATCTCTTTTGTCGTGGCGGCTGCAGTGCCTTCAGAGCAAAAGGGTTGCTGTTATCTGGACCCATCTACACAGATGCAGCTGTAAATCTGAACGTGCTCTACCCATGCATGATCCTTTTCATGGGTGGCCAGGAATTCATAGCAAAACAGCACAAGGACCAAATATTTGATCCAGTGAGACAAAATTCACAAAGCCCCATCAATTCTAACTCTTAACTGTGCCCTACGACATTGGGCATTTTGCCCCAACACACCAAAATAAAAACTTTTAAAAATGCTCTGTTATCAAGCGAGGTGAGGGGAAGTTACCCCAGGGAATGAAAATATGGGATGGGGTGGGGTGGAAAAGGGAGGGCAGGGAGCCAGTTATGTACTGTAAAACCCAGCAGCCGCCTCTGCAAGGCATCCATCTCCAGGGAGGGCTGGTGGTGGGCAGGTGGCCAGCACACCCCAGCCCTCCAAGGGCTCCTGAATCCCAGCTCTCCAATGCCATGGCACGATGCACACGGGTTTGTGCCGAGACGACATGAAATACAGCGAGGCGTAATTAACCTGATGTAATGCTATATATCAATAAGTTAAAAAACCAACAACTTGCTTTGAGGTCAGGCACCCACACACGCAACTCAAACAGTGGAGACCTAATCCAAATTTATTGGAGTTTGTAACAGCTGGACTTATGCCTCTAATACCTTTTAAGTGCCTCTTTTAACAGTGAGCCGAGTGTGTCTTTCATTAAGGTGGAGTTGAAAGTATGTTAAGTTCATAAGCATGAAAATAGCCATTTAGTTCTCTCAGAGATTAATTCTGCCTTCAGTTTGCTCTCACTGAACCCCATTAATGTCTGGGATTTGGGGTTTAGTGTCCCATTTGCATAATCTCTGTTTATTACAGAGCCTCGATAATGTGAAAGTATTAAAATACTTCTTTCCCAAAATACAGAGGTATTAATCTTTGAATCCTCCTAGTGTCCTTAATTTGCCATCAAATCCCACAACAGAAACAAATGTGCTTTCTAATCAGCAATCTTTTCTCGCTTATAGGCCCTGATCCAACAAGCTTTTAAGCAAACAATTTACTTTAGGCAATGAGTAGTCCTATTGGAACCAATGGAACAGCTCGTGTGCTGTGATGGATTGGGGCCATAGAAAATTGCCTTGATGAAAATGTCAATGCTCCCAAGAGCTGGTGAAAATATATTTTTATTATAAACACACAGAGGAACTGTTTTGATCTGAACATTATGGGGAACAAGCTTTGAAGCAATGCTTTTCCACGGTCAGACCTAAACAGAAACTGAATACCACCAGGTTGGATGACAGTTTAAAAAGGCAGCCCAGAGCCAGATTGATGTTTGTATATAATGAAATTCAGTATTGATGTGATATGGACACTGTCCAGCCTCTACGACTTGTTAGGGTGATGTACAGAGAATGTGGAGAAGATAAAAATCAAAGGAGCACAAGGAAAGTAAGTCTCAACACTAAGAGGAAACATTGTTTTGAGGAGCTATTTTGCTGCAAATGTTTTGAAGATAATCCACAGCCCAATGTAAAACACAGAAGTGACAATGATGTCTAAGCATCACACACAAGATATCCATCATGGTTCATTTTAAATCAGAAAACCAAAACTGGGTCATTCCCCACACATGCATTGAAAACTGGAGATGGGTTCAGAGAGCCCTCAAACCCTCACTTTGTCTCCACACCAATTAATGCCCGTGGGCACTGTGTGCCCAGGTTTCAGGCAGCCTTCTCCACCTCCCTCACCTGCAGGGGATTTGGGGTAACACCACTCCATAGCCAGGCACCAGCAAGATACACAGGACTGCCAGGTAGGAAGTGATAACAGACAGCAGCCAAACCCCAGAGACCAGCCCAGAGTTAATCCTGGATTCCTGCTGCAGCAGACAGGGAATCACCCCTGCTCCTTTATGAATATCATATGTTCATCTGTTTGCTGGATTGCCATTGTGCTGCCTGCTCTGCAATCACCAGGGCTTGCTCTCACCAGGAGCCAACTGCACATGGGTCAGAGGGTTGATGGCAGCCCCAGCTGTCCTACTCACCAGCACCTAAAATGGACAACACAGGTGTCCTCCACCCTGGAGGTTCACCTTGCACCAAACTCAGCCTGGCAGGAGGGGGAGAGGGCAGGAATCAAGCCAGAGGTAGGAAACTGCAAATGAAAATGCAGGTCCTAAAAGCATAAGGGAGTCAGGGAGGAGCATTTCTGGGAAGGAAAGAGAGAGCCCAGGCTCAGACACAGCCTGGATCTGCATAAACCAGCCATAAATGGCTTAAACTAGCCCAGCTTTCCTGACTTTTTTTTTATCCTGTTACCTGCAAACTCGGAAAAGAAGATTTGCACTGACACAGCTTCTGATGTTTTCCATGCAGAGAAGACAAACCACACAGGACACCAGGGGACAGAATTAACCAGTTTCTCACAGTTCTGCAAGAAAAGGGTCACTGCTGAAGAAAACAGGAAAATGGACAGCAGCAGCAGAAGCATTTACTAGCACATTTTGGAGAGCAAGAACCCTTTAAAAGTTGAGTTAAAATAAAAAATATAAAGAGGACAAGACAAATTCAATGCCAGGCCCATCACTGATTCCACACCCTCATACTGCTAAACTTCCTGCATAGAGGAAGTGTCAGGAGAAGAATCACTCTCATCTCATTTTTCCCAACTTCAGGAAGCAGACACACTCACAGCACTGGGCTGGACACCCTGGGGACTGACCCAGCTCAGTGTGTGGTGTATTTGCACCTGGGAGGACAGCAGTGCCTGGTAAAGAGGTCACAGGGTTGGGAGAGATAATACCAGCACTGCAGCAGGGAAAGAGGGAAGGGAAATTAAGCTGGTAAAAGAAGGGGTGAGGTAGAAGAGGGAGCTACGTCCCATCAGCACTTCCAAACTGGATGCCTTTGAATGTGGAAAATTTCTGGACCAAGTAGAATCAGGCAAAGAGCCAGCAAGGAGCAGGCTATTCACCAACTTCATCTGCAACAAAGCCACATCCTGACTGCAAATCTTGCAAATCAATTATGCCCACAGGTTGTTGGGTTGCAAAGGCGGGGAAGAGGGAGTTTGTTTTGCTTTTCTTAGTAAACCACAAGACCATTTCCTAGCACATTATCCCAAGAATGACAGGCAGGACCAGGGCTGCCAGGTGCCCGGGAAGAGGCTGCCAAGTCCCAAGGATCACCATTGCTAATTGGCTCCTCTGAAATGAGCGTGACAGAGAGCCACATTTTCTCACCCACAGGTTTCAGGGTTATATTTAACTGGCTGAGGCAGAATTAAATGTCAGCTTGGCTGGAAGGAGAAAAAACAAAACAAAACAAACAACAACAAACAAAGTGAGAACTTGTCATTAAGCCGGAGGGGAGTCAGTGCTAAGTTCACTGAGGATGGTGCCCACACACAGCCTGGCAGGCACCAGCACAGGCAAGAAGGAACCAAGGGATTTATCCCTTTAAAAGCACTGTTTAAATTCAAGTTACTTATTTTGATTTGTAAGCAAGACAGGGGGTGAGGGAGAAGGGACACATTTTCCCCCTCTGATTTCTGTCCTGGGTACTCCCACCTCTCAGTTTGATTGCAGCCACAGATTTCCACATCCAGCAACACTGATGGCAGAAACTTCCAGCAAAAAGAGGATGAGGTGGTGAAAAGAGACAGACTCAAACACATCTGGAGCCGCTGGAGGAAGCTCAGTTCAGCTGGAGCGCAGGTCCCTTTGTGGGTGATGAAAGAGGGTGGAGGAGGAAGGGGAGGGAGCAATGCCTCCCCCATACACAGCACCTGCTCTGGAGCAGCCAGCAGGGCTTCCCACAGCAATACACACATCACTGGCATGGGAAGGGCAGCTCCAGACCTCCATCCTCTTGCTCCCTAAACCATGGGTTCAGGTTTCCTTGGGTCATGGTACCAGCCAGAGCAAAACCAAGACCCCATCCCCAAAACCTGCTGGTTTCACCCCCTGCCTGCTTCTTGCCTGCCTTCAGGCATGCAGGTGTGGGAACAGCCCTTGCACAATTCTCAACAGCACCCAGCCCCTTCCCCTTTGGGGGAGGACAGTATTGGCACATCTCAGGCTTCAAAGTCAGTATGGGGCTGTTTGAGACCTCAGGAGCCTCACTCAGATACAGCAAAGGGAATATTTGTCCTCTGCCAAACAGGATGATTCAGGATGTGCAAAAAGACAAGGCACATCCAAGGCCTGCTTTGGTTGTTCCTCACTTGCTTTGGCTCAGGAAAGAGAAGGGGACTGAGTACATCACCATGTTTATGAAGGCAACCCCAGCACTAACACAAATGAGTCCTAGACCTTCCCCATCACACTGGACAGCACAAACTTGATCCCACCCCAAAGCCAGCTGAGCTGTGTGCCCTACCCAGTGCCATGGACTGGGAAAGGAAAATCAGGGTCACAGGGAGTAACGAGGGGAGGTCTCAAACCATGGGGGATTGGCTGCTTCATGTGCATTAACCACTAAGAAAATTTAAGTAAGGGTACAGATATAGCCTTAATTTTGCATTACAAGAAGGTCTGTTTTCTTTTCTCTCCACCATAAACTGTTGTTTAATCCAGGTGATCTCTTCCTCCTCCCATTCCTCAAACAAGAGAAAATGGCAACTTCTAGGAAAAATAGAGCTATAAAATGGAAAGCATCCTTTCAAAACGTGGTGTTTCACTTTCCAGTCAGAAGTGAAGTATCCTGGACCAAGCTGAGTTTAAAATCATGCTTTTCCAAGTCAAAATAGTCATTGCAAATGAGGTAATTGTTTTGAAGCAGTTTAACTTTGTGAAGAGAATGACAGAGTTAAATATTTTGACATTATTACATCAAAACTTCTTATTCACTGGAAACAGGTTGTTTTGACTTTTTAATCTTAACCAGGAACCAAAAATTTCAAAAACCCAAAAAAATGTTGACACATCCAAATTTCCTTCAGGCTGGCAGGTCTATTTTCTAACCACCCCTTCTTAAATGAAGACGGAAATATTAAGCTTCAGCTCGTATTTCTCCAGGCTTATTTTCTTTAGCTCCCATCTTTAAAAAACTGGAGACCATAAATAGCCTGGGTTTTTTCCTCCAGACTGCAACACAGACTTTTAAACCAAACATTTGCAATCATCACAGCTGTAATAAGTACAACGTTTCTTCAAAGGGATTACATTGGACTGTGGTTTTCAGTATTGCCTCGTTGTCTGTTGTGAAATCTCCTCATCATAAATTAATTTGATTCTATTATCTTTCTGATACAATCTGCTTTCTGACAGATCAGTTTTAATCTTGGTTGATTCCTGTTTCTTATTGACAGCTCAGAGCACAGTTGAAGAGATGCAAGTTATTAATGTTGACAGGGTTTGTAATGGAATATCTTTTATCCAGCAATGTGTCCTTTGTAATGTTTTTATTCCCCCTTCTCTAGCTACTTTAAGAGGCTAAACAGAAAAATCAAACAAGCCATACAGCTTGACTTTCCTGGAACCCTTTCCAGGTCTTTCTGGAGCTTCCTTCTACATCCACTGAGGATGTTATGGTATAAGGTGTTATTCATATTGGACAAAACTACTAAAACAATAACATACTGAAGGTTAAGCACAGTGCAATCCAGCTGGAAATCCAAACTGGATCAAACAACTTAAAAGAATTTCATATTTTTACAAAATTATGTAAGTCTACAATGCCAACCAACAAGAGAAACAAGGAGGGAAATTAGCAAGACAGCTGATGCACTACCCAAGCTTGAGATAACACCTCCCCATGCACCACCAAATAGGACAGAAAAGAAACAAAGAGATTTGACCCATTGAGTCAGAGGTACTTGGCTGGCTCACTGGAAATTAGGCTCCTATCTGCCTTCTGTGGCCCTGATCCTCAGGACAAAGTAAGGGAACATGAACCTCCTCTGTCCTGCTCTACCAGCTATCCTCAAAACACCCTTCCATTTCACACATGATTCATTTAGCCTTAAATGCCTATTAAATATTTTCTTGAAAACATTGTAACTGTGCAAGGAACACAAGAGAAGAATTAAACTGTCACGCCTCTCCCTTTGCACCTTCTCTGCTGGAGCAAATAAATTCCAGGCCCCAAAACTTCAGCAGCAGCAACTGCAGCAATACCAGGGACAGCAGACAAAACACCTCTAAATCGGTGTAATTCTCTATTCAGGTTCCCCTGCAAAAGTGTTTTACAGCCACTCTGGGTTCACACTGCACAAGATACCAGGATTTACGACTGGGATTTAAGCAAATCTGTAACTCCTAATGAATGGGGAAAGGCTTTGTGTGCAGGGAGCATGACCCCCAGCAGCCTCCTCTTGGTTTCCTATCTCTCTTTTCCAAGTGTTGTGCTGATGCTGCCAGAGGCAGCAGAGGGACCAGGTGTCCAGGACTGGCCCAAAGAGTCCCAGGATAGAGCAGGAACTATTCTTGCATATAGGAGGGGGAAAAAAAAAAAAAAAAGCCCTGACAGTCCCAATTTCCACCCTGAGCTTGGTATTTTCTCATTGGTCTCTTAGAAGCTGCACCACTGGGAATGCATCTCCCAACAGGAGAGGATCTCACCTCCTGCCTCACTCACAGGAATTCACCAGGCCAAGGGCTGCCTCAGTCTGACGTGTCCTTACACTGACATTGACTAACAGAATGTTTTCTCTAGATCTGCAGGTTTACTTTGACCAGCTTCCACGTTCTTATCTTTCCTCCAAAGTGATCAGGCCCTATTTCTTGGTATCTTTAGCAGTAGGCTCTCAAGAGCTCAGACGGTTTGCCTTCCAGTAAAATTAATAGTACCTTTTCCCAATTATCTGGAGCCCTTGAGAGCCCCATGTTATTACTGGAGTGTTTTTCATTAGCTGTGCTGGTTCAAGGCTGCAGGAGGATGGAGCTCAGCACAGGAGTCAAACTGTTCTGGACAGAATGAACTAGGAACCTCGTAACACAATTAGAAGTACCCACAGGGTAACATATAACTTTACTGTCAAGACCTGAAACAACATGGCTAGCTAATGAAATAAAATAAACTTTGTTTGAATTAAAATTAAAAACATTTTATCTCTCTCATTTCAGTCTTAAAACAGGGGCAGTTCAAAAGTCACCATGGAACAAATGAAGAAAACATTTGCAAAGTGAGGGGCAGGGATGAGGGTAACATCACTGACTTTGGAGTGACCTGCACCACGAACCCGTGGCAGGGTCTTTGTCTGAAAACAGCCTGCAAGAGATGTTTGTGAAACAGATTCCTGAGGAAGACTTGAACCTAAAAAGCACAGGAATGTTCTCATGGACCCACCCTACCTCTGGGTTCCAACTGAGCAGAGGATATTCCCCCAAAGCAAGAAGCAACTCAAGCAATTGGATATGAACGTGCTCAGGAACCACGTGGATACAACAAGTGTGACCCAGCACAAGGGATCCCAGTCCCTGCCCTGTAACCCTCTGGGCCCCAGAACAGCAGCTCTGCTCCCTGAACAGTCTCATTCCACCTTTCCTTCTCCCATGGGCAGCAACTTCCCAGCAGGTCTGACAGTAGGTGGCTTTGCTGCCACAGCCACGATCAAAGGCAAACTCTACCCCCACTATTCTCACTTCTCCTTGCCTCTTCCTCCTGTAGCTGAGTGCTTCTTAACTGTTCTCCAAATCCTTGGAGAGGCACTCTGCCAGAGGGACCCCCTGCTTTCCTCTCACTTTCCATGGTCAGTCAGCACAGGAAGGAGCCTGCCTAGAAATACCCTAGCAGAGCATGGTGTGTTATAGAAGCTTTATGCACACAAAGAGAGAAAAGGGAGAACTGCTAAAAAAAATAATGAGCTTTCCTTTTCTTTACGTATATATGTAAACAGAAATTTTGGCAAAAGGTATTGGGGCAAAAAATAGTCCATGCTTGCCCAGTTTGATGAACAATGGAGGTATGCAGAGAGCTAAATCAAGGTCTGATGAAAACCAGAAATTACCCAGGGGAACCAAATCCTCTTGGTTGAAATCCCAGTTTTCTGTCAGAAACTCTTCAACAGCTTTTCAACAGTTTCAATGTAACCTTCTTTAAAACCAGTTTGGTACCTAGTCCTGCTATAAATGAGATTTAAGGAATTTTCTGATCTCTTAATGCTCCATCTACATGTATATCACCAGCACATCCACTATAGATATGGCTGAGTACTTCCACACAAGACAAGCAGCAGTGGAATTCCAGAATGAAAAGGTATATGTATATACATATATATACACACACATACATATTTCTTTATCTCTTACTTTTATCTCTAAAATTCATTGTAACCTCTGGACCACTACATTCATTCATTGACTCCATATTCCCCAGCCATTCCTGCTTGCACACAGCAAGTTGGGGAAGACAAATCAGAATGAGTCTGAAGTGAGTTAGAGCAGGGCTGATGAGTTGGTTGAGTTTTTCCTGCTCACAGATCAGTCTCCCCTATCTGTTCCTGAGTCCAGTGGAAGCACAAGTAAAAAATAAACCAAACTTCATCCTCATCCCCACTGCTTGTTAAGGGTCAACAATACTGGGAGGTGCTCTGTAGGGAGCACTAGAAGATGTTCAGAAGGCAGATAGATCCTCAGCTCATTCAGAGAATCAGGCCCCTTGAAGTTCAAATTGAACACCCAAGCCCTGATTCACAGAAAGTGGGTCTGAAATCACTTACCCAAGCCCAACAGCTGTCTCCCTGCTTTGAGATAAATCTACCATTTCCCAAAGAAACTGGCAGGATCTCTATCTTGTTCTGGTCACCAAATGCCAAGCATGGAAAAAATAAAACCCCATACCAAAGAGGAAGTAACATCCAAAGCCAAGGAGTATTAAATCAGTTGAAATAGCCTCTCCTGCTTACTGTGAGACAGCTCACTTGCTCTGGAAGGGATCCAGTAGATGGGCAGCTTTCTTCTCTCCAAATTTTAATTAAATTCTTGACCTCAACCATTAGTTTCAAGAGCCAAAACCTTCAAGTTACAGGGAAATCTGTCAGCAGCCAGGCAGGAGTGTAGCATGCAACTGTGGTGGGGACTCTGCCAGACTCAGCATTGCAGATGAATTTGCTCTTTCTACCAGATCTAATTGCCAGATGACCTGAGCTCCACAGCAAGCACAAGGCAATGAAGGATACTGCTGCAGTGGTCAACGTATCTGCTGCAAACCACAGCACAAGAAAAGCTCTTTAAGGCTCTTTGATGCAGTGGGTACATTGCTTTCAGATTAAAATCAGCTCGAGTTTGCTTACATGTGCTGTTATCATGTCTAGAGACCTGCTTAGTGCCAAGTGTGCACTCTCTATGACAAATATTAGATATTCATTAAAAGCAAACAGGCTTCCAAAGCCAGAGCAGGAAAGATTAAGGGAAGAGGTGTGAAAGGAAAAGAGCAGAAGAATAGGAACGAAAGTCTCAGAAGCAAACTCAGGATGTAGAGAAATAAGAAGTGATGTAAAAATAACACAGGAGGTCAATCACAAGTGATACAGTTCACTGTTCAAAACATGTATATCTTAAAAACAATCTGAACTTACTCAATCCAATAAAAGCACCAGTTCTCATTATACACTTACTATAGGGAAGTATTATTTCTGTGTTGGCTTACAAATTGTCTCCCTCTCTCCTTCTCAAACTCATCGCAATCTTAACTAATACAAGTAAATCTCTGCACATGAAATATGAGCCACTGGCAGCTCTCAGGCTCGCTTTTCATCCCAAGCCTAATGGGCAAAGCACTGTGATTTCATTTCACAAGCTTTTCCAGCTGAGCTCAGAGTCGATCACTTGCCAGCGTTTGACTCTTGCAAACAGCCTGCTGGAGCCACTGAACTCACAGGGTCAAATCCATCAGTGGTGCAACCCCAGCTAACCTGAGACACTTCAGGCTAGAGACTGGTTTGTTCCAAAGCATTAAATGTCCCTTGAGACCTGTGATCACAGAACATTGTCATAACACTTAAGCAGCTATGGTATGTTAATTTAAAGTTGTCAAAATATGCATATAGCCCTGCCTGTGCTTCACTTGGATGCACACGAGAGGCCACAAAGTCCATTTATAATATGGGGAACGTCCCCAGAGTGCTGCAGCTCCACGAGATGGTGAAGGGGCTGTTCAGCACAGTGGGACAGGCTTTCAGTGGAAACTCTTTGCCTCTCCAGTACAAGGTTCTTGTTCCTTCAGCAGTGCTACCAAGCTCAGCCACTCCTTTAAATGCCTAGAGTAAAACTATTTCCCGTCTTAAGCAGCGTTGACACTTGGTGCTCCACTCCAGAGAGAGAGCTCTGCTAACTTAAAGGAATTTAAACCCCCCTAACTCTCAGGCAAAAGGCAGGCAAAGAGCCTACAAATCTTGCTAGATAGCAGGATTTCTCTACACCCAAGGGAAATGGAAAGATGTCACATGTATTCTTTTGCTGCTGACTAGTTTCCAGTGTGGCCCAGAAGAGGTGCAAACACCTCCTGATAGAATTAAAGGCTGCTATAAAGAGTGGAGCAAGTCAGATCTCAAAGCAGTGGGGTGCCATGACTGAAAATTAAGCCTGTGATTACACACAAGAGCTGGACCCCCAGTCTATTTCCCATCTCAAGAATATGTTTTATCTATTGGAAAGTTCTTCCTGAAAAACATGGAGGATGAGCCAGGGCTACAGGACAAGAGATGTGCCAGCCCTTGCCCACTCTGCAAGGGAGCCAACAAGCAGGTCCTGGCTCCATGGCTCTCAAACACCAGTCTAGGAGCACTGTGGATCATCCCCTGGTAGATATCCCCAGGAGCTCTGCTGAGGGAACCAGAGCTCTGGGCTAGAACCCAATGCATATCAAACCTGGAGCATTGCCTTTTGCACTCCATCCAGGGGCAGAGGACTCAGTGCTATAGTCCTGCTCACCCCACTCCTGTGCTCTTCAGAAAACCCTGAACAGCCCAAACCAAGACTTGCCAGAAAACCAGATCCCAGACTTCTACCTGCTGGAGACTACTCCACTCCCAGGGATGCCTTGGCCAAAATCCTACACCTCTCCCAGCACAGTAAAGCCACTCCCATGTCCCATTTTCATGTCTTTACCAAAGTGCTGGTGGGAAGAATCACTTCACACAGAAAACCCAGCGAAAGCAGGAACTTTCTGTTAAAATTTTTGTTTTTGACAAAGGCTTCAGTTTCCAAACAGGGGTTAGGGGACAGCAAGGGGGAAATGGGTTGTCAAAGAATTCTCATAGTGCTTTCTTTAAGTGCTTTGTTGGACCTGGATACAAAGAAATAAGAGAAAGGATAAAAAGCACAGACAACATGCTACGAAATATATTAGAATCATTTCAATCCTTGGCAGAAGTATTTTGGTTCCCATTGCTATTAATTATATATCATAAAAAGTCAGGAAAAGCATTGTGCCTACAGCCTGTAAAAATAACATCATCTTACAACAAAATACTTCATTATTGCTTTCTGCTTAACTGCCCTAGAACAGCAAGCTACAAGAAAGTGGAAATTTCCAGGAAATGCATTAATTGGAATATAAGGACGTGTTGGATTCCTCATCAGAGAAAAAGGCACTTTTATTGAGCAAAGATCATTATTAAAATTCAAGTCATGCAACTCATGCTCTGAATCCAACAGGCAAGAACTTTCCATAGTTATTTACAGTACATTTTCATAGTATTAAGATGATACACAGTTAGTTCTTTTTAAGCCAATTATGCAGAACAAACAACATTATTCGGGTGGATCTAGGAAAGCAAATAATATTTGTTTCCAAAAGAGCTACATGGAGCACTGGTTGACTATTCTGCTAGGTAGCTCTCCATTTATTCACTTTTCAGTGCAGTTGGCAGGAGCCAGCACTGAAGTAAGGCAGCCTGACTTGTGGCTAGGTCCCTGGTAAGCTGAATAATGGGACAAGGGAAAGTTAAGTCCAGAATAAAACCAATACAAGTTTAAAAAAGTCAGAAGCCTTAAATTATGTTGGTGTTTCCACTTCAGATGGTCTCAGTCAAAAGAGCAGTGTTCCCTCCACCACACACCCTGTTTGTTCCACAGCAACTGCAATGGGTGTGAGCCCAGGGGAAGAGAGGAGGGACAGAGAGCACCTCACATCCTTTGGACTCAGTGATACCAAAACCAGCTCTAGATGCAAGTTTGAACTGCCCTGGAGGGGCTCTGATTTACAATTGTTCAGGGGCCTGGCAGCTCTCTGCCAACAGCCTCTCAGGGATGCTCACTGGCAGAAAGGGGATAAAATCCTAAGCACAGCAAGTCCTTCTTAGCTGCCAGTTTTGTGCCACGAGCACCAGCAGGACAACAAACAGGAGAAAAAAATATCCAGCTTATCCTCAGCTTTGACACACGTGAGCTACCAATTATTCTTTTTTCTCCCAGGTTATTTCACCTAAATTCCTAATCCTGTTCTTGAAACACCAGCAGAGAAAAAAGCAAAAGTAACTGAAATGCACATTTTACAAAGCTCTGCTGAACTTGGCAGTAGGCTCTGGGTGTCCTCAGAGAGCTCAAAATTTAGGGCCTGAATCAATTCCTATTGGAGCTTTTCCATTCATTCAACAGCAAAGAAATTGGGATTGTCAGTAAGAAGACAGGCAGGGGAGGCAACTGCACAGGAAAGAAGACAGCCAGGATGACTGGGTTGCTTTCTCATCTCCCTTTCCCAAACTCAGCCCAACGAGCCCCTGTACCTCCCCACAGCTGTTCCCCCTTCAGCCCACCTTTGCAGACAGCATTAGGCCATTTTAGCTGCTGCAGCTCTGCCCAAGAAAATTTCACCCTTTTCAAAAGAGTTTCCTTTCCCATGATTCATGAGCTCAGAAACCAGAGGTGAGGCCTGGGAAAGTCCAGCCCAGAAGGGAACATTTTGGATAGGCATGAATACGTAAAAGCAGGGTGTGGAGAGACTGCACTGGGCTTTGCCAAACCCAGGCTGCCCGGGTGCTAGAAAAACCTCTTCCCTTCCCTGGGATACTCGAGCAGAGCAGGGAGGTGGGAGGCAGCTAAGCATTAACAGCTTGTGCTACAGGGTCGGGCCCTCCACCGAGGTCAAAGACGTTCCTCATTCCTGGAACATCCCCAGTCCCTGGCCTCCCTTGAAACCTGGGAACGCAGCCACCTTTGCCCCACCTTCCCTGGCTGTGCCAGGCCCACGCTGGCCACCACCCAGCTTTGGGGCCACTAATTCTCATTTTTGAAGTAAAAAAGGGGGAGAGGGGAGAAGAGAGGAACCAAGACATGGAAAGGTCAAGTGCCTTTGCCAAGGTGAAATGGCACATCAGTGGTGGAGCTGGCATTTGAGCACAGGAGCGCCTGTTTTCTGCACCAGCACTGAAACATCCAGACCACCCTGCTGCCTCCGAGACCACACCGCCTCTGTGAAATGTGTGGAAATTTGCAGGCATTTTCCCTGATTTTTACAGGGATTTTTTTTTGTTGTTGTTCCACACTTGGCTCACAGCTGTTTGCCAAAATCAAATTGCTGAGGTGTTTCTGTCTCTTTAAAACTTCACAAACAGACATTTGGACAAAACCCATCAGTGAATCGCAGCTGCAGCGGGGGGAGATTTGATTTAGGCATGGCAGGCTGAAAGTAAGAAACCCAAACTGAGATCCAGCCCAGTCCCTCTGCCACTCCAGGCTGCTCACAGCCCACAGTCCCCCTGGCATCCCCCACAACTCCTTCACTTGCTGTGAAAGGTGCTGGTCTCTGGAGAATCAGACTGCCCTTTGATTCCTCCCAACAGCTTTCTGCAATAACTCTTTTGCTCTATACTTCCAAAGTAAAATATATAAGAAAATATTCAGGTGGTCTCCTGCTCCAGTGCTACCAGGCTCTGCTGCAGCCTGCCATCCATATTTCTGGAGGATGATGACAATTTGCTCAGTTAAGCATCTGCACCTCACCATATTTCCCCAGCTTGTCACCACTCTGCTCCGCTTGTGAGACACGCACAGCCCCAGCATCTTGAAAGCCAGACAGAATCCTCTCCTATCCCTTCTCAGCACTCATTCCTGATGGATGTGCCACAGATTCCTGCCTTCATTCCTGCCCTCAAGGTCCCTGCCAATCCCAGAGCCTTCCCCTGGACCATACACCTCCCTGCAGAGCAGCCCCCAGGCACATCAGGTGTATCAGAGGAACAGGGAAAGATATCCAAGGCTTACCCCAGGCAGAGGCAATGCTGCAAGCAAAGCACATGCAGATGATCTGACTACTTTTTCCTCCTCAAAAAAACCAATGTAAGACACCAACACATCTGCAATCAACCCACATTCTGTGACTTGCCACCAAGGTTCTGAACAGCAAACAAAAGGTTAAACAAACAAACCCCGAGCAATATCTCAGGCTTGACAGATGTAAAAAAAAAAAAAAAAATTCAGCCAGTAACATTTCTTGTTCCCCAGCTGTAGGTTCATATTTTTAATGTCAGATTGCAAAAATAATAAAAAGGAGGGGGAGAAGACAAAAAAAAGCAAACATTTAGCTCACAACTGGATGGGAAATGAACTGGAAGCTCACATTTGTGTATATTTTTCCCTGGCAAAGAGAAGCCAGCTGGTATGTTGGAAGGTCCTGAAAACCTGTCCTGACATCAGCAGAAGTGTGAGCAGCAATACCTCTCCCGTGCTGGCTCATGTGTTTTCTCCTATCTCACTTCATCTCTCACTAAGCTCGAGTGAGCCCACACTATTGCAGATTTATCGCCATCTGAAAAACATTAAATATCTCAGGGTTTCAAATATTTGCAGACAGCTGAAGAAGTGGCTGTGATGGAACTGTCTCTTTCTGGCATAAAGCTATCAATTTTCCATGAAAGTTGAGGCCTGGATTTTTTTTTTTTATTTTTTTACCCCTGGTAAAACACTGTAACAAATGACTTACTCCCCTTTTAGCGAGTGCGAGGAAAGCGGACAGTCATTATTACCAAATGTGTGCACGCACAAGTAACTAAGGGAAAATAAATCCCATTTGAAGGTTAATTAACTAAGGCATTTTTTTTTTTTTTATTTTTTTACCCCTGGTAAAACACTGTAACAAATGACTTACTCCCCTTTTAGCGAGTGCGAGGAAAGCGGACAGTCATTATTACCAAATGTGTGCACGCACAAGTAACTAAGGGAAAATAAATCCCATTTGAAGGTTAATTAACTAAGGCAGGGTCACAGCTTGACAATCTGCCCTCAGCAAAGGGGAAGCACAACATCGGAGGGTCTATGAAGCTGAGCCATAATGAATTGTGACTTGAGGCTTGTCTATACAGGGAAATTACTGTGCAGCCAGCTCGGAGCTGGATTTATAGTGCTCACTCCACATTTATAGCATTAGACCCTTTGTGCAGACTAATTAGGAACTAGTTTACCTCATTTACCTTCTGACAAATGCTGTTTTGCACAGAAGCCCAGAAAAGCAAACTGAGCCCCATCAACTCCTTGGTTTTCAGCCTCACTGCTGGCTTTGCTCAGTGAGTAGCAAGTCCAGGCTGGGGAGTGAGAAAGAGGTGAGGACAGACATGTTCAGCCTCCAGAATGTGAGCAAGAGCTTGGGCTTGAGTTCAACACCCTTCAGTGCCCCCAGATTTGCACAGAAACAAGCTTGCAACAATCCAAGTGCTTACAAGTCATATCCATCCTGGAAGAGAGCTGAAGGTGAAGCATGGGAGGAGCCAGGTTATATTTGTCACCTCAGCATCCCATTCAGTCCACTCCTCACTCCATCCCTGCCTGAGCCACAGTGCCTCTCACAGCCTCGTGTGCCCAATGGGTCAGTAAAAGCCACAGAGGTTTAGCCCTGGAGGCTGCAGGGAATCAGAGCAATGCCTGTGAGGAGAACCACACTCCCAGTGCAAGGCACAAAGGGGTTCTGGTGGAGCACACCAGGGCTGAGACCAACCTAGATTTCTTCCAAGGAAATTTCTAAGAACAACCAGCTGGCTCACTTTCACCCTGCCTGGCTTCTTGGCCAAGCTGAAGGGCACCAAGCCAACATCAGGCCACCACAGCTCTGAACAAACACTCCCACCACAGGGCTTTGCACAGGTCATTCTGCTTGCACCCCTCTGCCATGCACCAAGCAGAGGCAGCAAGGAGGTGGTGTGCTGCAGAGGGGGGCTGTGCCAGGCACCAGCTGGCACAGGGACAAAGGGTAGAACTGGCATGGGCAGCATCAGGCCAGGAAAGGTGACAGGATCAGGCTCCCACACACTGATTGACAGCTGAAGTCACATCCTTTAAGGCTGCTTCACAGATGCAGGGTCACACATGTGAAGGTAGTCAAGACACCAGGTGCCAAAAAGTGCTGGGGAAGGTCAAATATGCCATCAGCAGATAAAAATAAACACACTTCTTTTGGCATTTTGGCCTTTTGAAGCACCATAGACACAGGGATGTTAACAGATGTCAGGAGGAGGAGGCGTGGGAAGAGCTGTCATGTGGGACCCTACAGAGACCTCAAACTCAGTTCACTTCCCTGTGCTGCTGTTTCCCTGCAGTAACAGAAGAAAAGCAACCTCCTCTGAGGGAAAATTTTCCAAGTCTTAAGGAACTCTGATAAGAAGAAACTCAAGCCATGGCCTTCAAGGTGAAACATGGCTGCTTTCACACCTCATTTCCCCCAAACCAGAGAGGTTGGGCAAGTTTTAGGGGTAACCTCAAGGGCCAAAACACACTTTCTGTCCAGCAGGGTCTCCAACACAGTGAAACAGGCCAGCCATTGGGGGACACACCATATGGTGGGCTAAAAGCTCCCCCTTTTGGGGAGATCCCTTTGGAGACAGCTCCAGCACAGGGAGGAGGTGTCTGGCAGACACATTTCCGTGCTAAAAGCAGAGATAAGAGCAGAAATTACTGCCTCTCTCTCATCTGCTCTGGCAAGAATGAAAGGGGTTCACATTCACTCCCTCTCCTCCCCTTGGGGCTAGGAAGTCCACCATCTCCTGTCTGCAGCAAGTTTTACATTTGTCACTTTATCTCATTTTTCTTTTCCTGCTTACAAACTGTGGATTTCACAAAACTTCTGAGAGAGCTGCTTTACTGAAAAGGAAATACTTAAAGCCAGCTTGACTACAAGGTGAGCCTTGCTGAAGGCTCAAGTCAGCTGGTGAAAAAAACTGTCTTTTCCCCAGTAGTCCAAAACCCAAAGGACGTGGAGATAAAACCATCAGAGAAACTGCTGAAATGAGAAACAGGCACACAGGCCACCGAAAGACAGAGCAAACCCCAAGAGGCACCATCTAAGCAAAACCATATGGCAATCTCAGCCCAGCCATCAAGAGATGGATTCTTTTTCTACCCGGCGCCTGCCTGTGCTCTCCAACTGCTTCACTGCGGTCCCTTCCAGCATAGAAGGATCCCAAGGGACCTGCCCAAAGCGATAACACCCAGCTAAAACCTCCTGCATGGCCCTTTTCTTTCCCTGTCCTCTCTCTTGCTTCTGTTTCCCCCACAAAAACACTTTTTTTTTTTCTTTCCATGCATAAATATTCTTTCACTAGTCACTCCTAACTTGCCATCATCTAAGACTCTTTACTTTCACTTACTGGATATTAGGAAAAATTTCTCCACTGGAAGGGTGGTCAAGCATAAAGACAGGCTGCCCAGGGAAGTGGGGGAATCATTGCTCCTGGAAGTGTTCAAAAAGCACAAAGGTGTCCAGGTGGTGCTTAGGGACATGGCTTAGTGGTGAACCTGGCTGTGGTATATTAAAGGTTGGACTTTATGACCCTGAAGGTCTTTTCCAGCCTTAATGATTCTGTGGTTCTCAACCCAAGCACTGAAGAATCAAGCATCTCACAAGCTTCCAAAATGTTGGCATCACACTACCAGCATTGGCCAGCTCATGAGAAATCAACCACAAGATGATGTTCCATCATGGCCCACCAGATGAGCTCTTTCAAAAGCAATTGAGGGGAAGAAAAAACACCAATGAGAAGGGATTGAAAAAAAGAAGGAAAAACACCAGTGAGAAGGGGATTGAAAAAAAAGAAAAATCTGTGAGTATTTAGTTTTATTTTTAATGGTCTGTTCCAAAGTAGAGATTCACATTCATTGCTGGATATACAGATTGCATGCCCATGAAAATATAGATGGCCCCTTCTGTATGAAAAACAGCCTGGGGAATAAAATGGGTATAAAGCTGCACAGTACATACTCTGCAGGCTGGTCCTATGAAGTCACAGCCCACTGATGTGTGCATACTGTCATATATTTACCTAATAAAATATAAATAATATTTTATGTAGGAGTCAGTTTACGAGGCCGAGTGCATGCAGAAATGGGAGGACCTGTTATACAGGAGAGAGGGAAGGTTAAAAGACCTGTGTTGTCACACTGATTTACAGGCTGATTTAACTGGCGTTTAAATATGATTATTTTGGGGGATGTGGGTGGTCATTGACAAGGGAATGCCAATATCATTATTTAAGGGGTTTTCATTATTATTTCTTGAGCTCATGTAGTTGTATGAAATCTAAATACATGAAACTGCCAAAAACTCCAAATACCCATTTCGGGTACGTTTGTACGGCACCATTACCCAAAACACCACAAAAAACAGGTGAGGACCTTTATTCCTCAGCCTGTAAGAGCAAGGCTCTAACACCCGTTACACAGACAAACCCTCTGGGAACAGATGATGTTTAGCAGCCTCTTCCAGAACAAGGAGGAAGGTGGCTTTCAGCAGTGCTGTCCTGACCATGGGGCTCCTCTCCCTCATACCCTCACCCACCTCATATTTCTATGCTGTGCACGCTCATATAGTCTTAGTCTTATTTTAAGAACATGAATATATACATCTGAAAACCCAAACCATTAAAAAGTAGTTGGCTCAGACTTTTACTGGAACACGTGCACAAATATGTTGTTTGGATATTTTTACGGCCATTAACTTTTCCATATATAACCCAGACCTCCCATTAGGTGTTGTGAACTGGATTGCCTCTTTACTTGCCAAGTTATATTTCAATTAAATTAAAGTCACCTTTGGTCCTAATGAACCCCCGTTGTTTGCCTAATGCCATGATTAATTCCAGCTGCAAGAAATGGTATTAGCCTGGGTGGGTACATGGTTGAAGACTCTGATTCTCCCCCAAGATTTATGGGTGCTAGAGGAGGCTCCATAACTCATGTTGCTGAGTCTATAACTTTTCAGGCAGTAAACAGAAGCCTCTGCCACAACAGGCCTCCAACTGGTGGATTCACCCTTAATTTGTTCCTGCAGTAGGAACTTGACACAATTCTTTGGGCATGAATAAACTCCTCTTTTTTCCCCCAAAGCTCAGCAGAAAGGGAGGCATCCCAGACCCTGAACAGACATTTGGTGACAGACAGCCTCACCAGCAGATCCAGGAGGGACTGAAGCCGGTACTCTCCACCCACACCACCCTCCAGAAGTTAAGGGTTCCCTCAGACCATGCTACCACACCAGACTCACAGTGCCCAGAAGAGAAAAGCAAGCAGGGACCTGATTTTGTGCTGTGGTCAGAGAAGTGCTGAGCTCCGGTTCTGGGGCTAAACACTTATTTTTGGATCCAAGACTAATTACCCAATGACTAGTTAACATGGAAGAGTAGGATTGGAAGTAGAAGCCACAGGCCATGGAAACCCCAGGTCTCTCACATACATGTCCAGCCATTAAGATGCTCAGAAGGAAGAGGATGGCTCCCAACACCCATTCTCAGTGCCATTAGAGTGATCTTAGGCACACCTGGAGCACATCTAGTGCTCCCCAAGGAGATGCAGACATGAGAGACTCAGCTGTGAACCAAAACCCACCCCTAGGATGAGGTCTCAGCTTCACCAAGAAGAGGCTGCCTCAGTGCTGCAGCAGAACCCAGACTTTAGGCACCCCAGCACCAAAGAGCAAAGGCCCATTTAATGTAGAACCTCTTTCTGAGCCACTTCCAGTGCAGGAAAATTTTGCATGATCAACAGCCACTGATGAGCTTCTCTTTCACCACTGTGTCAAATCCCCTTTGACCCCACTTGCACTTACAGCTGTCATGGCACCAAATGGCAGAATCCCACCACCTCCCCTTCTCTGGTGTAGCAGAGGCAGGTGCCTGCCAGGCACAGCACAGTGCTGGAGGAGTTGGGCCAGCTCTGGCCACTGAACCATGAGATCCCAAAGAGAGCATCATAGTGACCTACAAAACCCTGGAGTTCTTCTGGTTCGCAGGTGAACTTCCTTGTGGTCAGTCCCTTCTTCACTCCCTTCCCCTCCTCCCCTCTGTATTAAGACCACAGAAGTTGCTTGAGTATTCAAAACCATTACAAGATTATCAGTCCTTTTATTAGTGTCAGTGGCAATCTGATACCATGTCCCAGCCTGGCCACTTGCTTCACACCTCCCCAGCCAGCATAAGCCTTCCTTACCCATAGCTGCAGAGATTTCCAGAAAAGAGAGGGCACACAGCAAGTTTGACACCACAAACTCAGAAAATAAAGCACTGGTTGGACTGTTCAGAGGTGGAATAGGATAAGAACAGATGGGATACCTCAGCTATATGAAAACTTCTGCCTTCTGCTCAAAAACATCATCATTACAGAGAAAAAAAAAAAGAAGTATTCTGTTGCCAGAACCCTGCTTTAGGCTTGCCTCTGTGTAAGATGAGATCTGTTGCTTACATCCAAGGCAGTCTTTCCCTGGCAATCAGCCTAAAGGATCAATTCTTAGGAGAATTATCACCTATTTAAACCCAGGTATATCAGGAGTAGCTCAATCTAGATGGAGTTTAAGACAGAGATGAGAATAAGGGATATGATTTCAGAGGGGCAAGGGAGCAGAAGCAAACATCCCTAAGTCCAAGGCTGAGAATTGTCTTACTCCAGAGAGCAGCTCAATACAAATCACAGCCTGAGTACAACATTACCATATTCAGTTCCCATGACTTCTCTGGCACCCACCTCACCTAGACCAGCACTGCACTTGAGCAAGAGTGAAAAGGCAGAGCCAAACCATGTTACACAACTCCACAAAGAAATACAGAGGTTCAATATGTTTCAGACAAACCCAAGAATAACCATTACACTGTGGAAAGTATTTGCCACTAAAGCATTTTTCATTAAAAGTGGCATTTCTGAGAGTTCTATCCTGCTGAAAAGCAATACCAGTCTCACATCAGAAAGTCTTTAAGAAAAATTTCCATTGCTATAATTAACTTCTCTGTTGAGATTGTATTGTTCCTCTTTCACAGAAAAATCTCAGCAAAATTTCCATGGTTTAGAGGCAGCCAAAAAGGTGTCCTATTCCATTTTTCAGGAAAAACTTGTGGTCAGGAGGCATCTAGGAGAACTTCAAGTTATACATGGGGTGGAGAGCAAGCACAGGGTAAACATCTACTGCCCTGAAACCCAAGACAAGCCAAATGAAAGGCCTAGCTCATTCTGTGACACTGGAGCAGCTACAGAGTCCAATCTGTTGGCCAGAAGTTGCCACAGAAGAGTCAAAAATAGTGCAAGATTCAGGCTTGTGCAGCACATTCCTTCTCCTGATATACCTTTTCTTAAAATCTGTGTTATTGACTTGCAAAATATGTGAAGAGACTTCAGAATAAGACAAAATCTTAAACAAGGAACCTAAAAGGAAACCCAGGCAGCTCAAGGAAACTCCACTCCCCACTGCAGCCAGCTTCTAACCCAGCTTCAACCCTGCCTGTGCTCCAGCACCGAGAGACCCTCACACATGAACTGCTATCAGTCCCAACAAGACCAAATTCACTTTTTCCAGGCAGGTACAGCCCTGTAACTCCCCTGATCTCTGCTTTTGGGTTGCTAACACTTGCAGATTAATAGACCAGCCACTGCAGGAGCCTGCCCCACACGTTACTGCAAAGTCCTCTGGCTTTGTGCATTTCAGAGATGTGGAAGGGCAGGAAAGACCCTCCAAGGCAACATCCAGAACAGAATTGAACTCAGTTACCTCTGCACTGATTTCTCTGTGCACCTTGCTCCTCACTATTCAAATTAAATAGGAGCATGCTTGAATTCTACTTTGAATATAGATCTAGTAATAAAGGTGCTGGTTTTATTCACACAGCCCCAAAGGAGATTAATCATTTCCTCCTGGAAATAGCAGTCCACATACTAACAAAGTAATATTAAGTTCATCTTTCTGAGATAAGAATATTTAACTTTCTTCTCTTAACCTCAAGAGCTAATACTGATTGTTGATTTCTCCATCCCTGTAAAAAGGTCAAAGCCATTCTCCCACTTTTTATAGCCCTTGATCAGACTTTACTGAACTTAAAAGATAAAGCTGCTGTGAATTGGGTGGGGAGGGGGCAGAAACAAAGGAAAAAAACAAAGCCTAGTTTATGTCCATCAAGACAAAGGAAGCAAGAACTGTTCAACTGTCCCACAAACATGGAAATATGATCAGCTAAACCCCACAAAAAGTACAGAACCAGATGCATTTTATGCACACTGCTGCCCAGAGAATCATTAGGAGACGAGGGAAGTGAAAATGCATTTTGGAAAATAAACACATTAGAGTAAAGGTTGCAACCATGATTACTGAGGATTCATTGCTCATAAAAGCCTCATTTTCCTTTGTCACAGCAGAATTTTCTTACATTTCAGGAAAAAGATCAGAAACAGCCTTGCTGTTTAAGCTGCACATTTCCAGAATACAATCTGGAGCAGGTCAAGGGATGGTGAAGCAGCTGATCCCATTCCCAGCAGAAGACATCCTGCCTAACAAGGGGGCATCATCTCAGCTCTGCTGCTCCAAAGCCAGGTGCAGGTTGGTGCTCAAACCCCCTCCTCCCCCCAGCCCCCAAAATACCTGATCTGCTGCTGCCTTCCAGCATCCCAGCAAACCCCAGTATTGTCCATTTTTGTGGGTGCTGGTTTCCAGGATCTGGAGCTGATGTTGCCAGATACAGGGATCCCCTTTATGAAAGCCACATCCTGTTCTGCTACTGAATCTTGGCTCAGGAAAGCTATCTATAACACATCTGCCCTCACTCTGCCACTTAAATACCACTGACAAGTACAATTAACACCAGGTCAAACATACCAGTCCACATTTTAGAGACTCTGGTTTCAGCTGTTGTAATGAAGCTCTTTGATTGTGCCAATGACTGGTAACAAACACCACGACATAAAGCAGGGTCAAGATATATCTGCAGGATTTTTTTTCCCCTGAATCAGTACAAATTTTAGTCTGTATTTTGCTTGCTAACTGAAAGAAAAAGGATTTCTTAGGATTACTGTCTCTGTATTAATATGAAACCTGTTAACATATAAATATATCTATTTTATACATAGAATATATATTATACAGGGTTGAATGATACCCCAAACCATCAAAAAACTCAATATAAAGTTGAACAGACTTATCTTGACCCTCAGGCATTCAAGGAGGCAAGTCACCCAGGGGAAAACCAAAACAAAACCAAAAAACAAATCAATAAAACAAGAGAAGCAATATAATTTCCAAATTTCTTTCAGGCCTGCTTCAGTCTCATTGATGCAGCTTCAGCCTTTATCAAACAAAATTCCCAATGCCTTGTCCAGAGACTCAGGTGAACAACTGAGTGAGGATATTTCAGGATATCTCAGCAGAACACAAAGCTAACAGGAAGAACAGATGTGTTCCCCAACTTTGAGCAGCTTCAGTTTGAAACTGATTTTGTTATTGTGCTGTTAGACAGTGCTCAGTCCCAGGACTTGGTTTCACATGCAGGGAACACCCTGGGAAGGCACTGGGTGGAGATGCATGGACAGGCACAATTAAGGAGCACAGCTTCTGCTCTACTTGTGGCTTAACCATGAAGAAGGAAGAATTCCCAGAAATCCCAGATGCTGCAAACATCCTTTCCCAGGAAAAAAAGAAGTAATTTTAACATGGTTTCACAGAGCCAGGAGGTCTGGTTTGTTGAACTGGTGTTTGGTTGTACTCCCAGCTACACCTGATCCCCTTCACTGCTCACTCACCATCCCACAAGGAACACCTGTAGCAGATCATCCACTTGTCCTAAAACAGCAGGTCAGGATAAGAAAAACTGAAAAATGAGACCTCAAAAGCAGGCTTACATCCTATGAAATGTTCCTTCTGCTGCTTTGGATCATTGCAAGCAAATCACAGACTCACAAGTGTGGCTCAGTTGGTTTGTTCATTGTGAAACCTCACATTCTGCAGGTGACCTTCTCCCATCCCACCAGCCTGCACTGCAACATGGGGCAGCTGACAACACAAATACATCCAGCCCCTCATCTTCAGAAGGCTTCCAAGACTGCTCTTAAAAGGTCTGCACAATGTAGCATAACAATAGAACATTTCTTTGCAGCAAAAATAAAGTCCACATTCCCATCAGATTCTGTTCACAAAATATACATCAAATCAACTTTTTAACCTTCCCTTTACACTATAAATCAAAGTAACTGCCACCTATATCACATCTCAGTCCTCAAACCTAGAAGAGGATCACTACTCATCAGAGAGGGACAAAGTTGCCCTAAGCAGCATCACAAAGAACTTAGCCAGAATGAATTTTTGAGACAACAAAGGAGAATTGTGAATAGATATGAATTGGATAACACTGCAATAAGCTCCACATGGGTACACACAGCCATAGCAATAAATATGGCAATCAGCTGCACCTTCAAATTCATCTCTTCAAGAAAACCAAATAGTTCTCACCTGTGAGGCCGTGGCAGATGGGGACACACAAGGTCAGGAGGATGAGGTGGCTGCACAGCTGGTGGAGCTTCTTGCTGTGGAACAAAGCATGTCCTTACCTTACAGTCCAGGGGAAGCAGGCAGTGCTGTCCTGATGGATCACCAATCCCAGCTGCTGGCACACCAGGGAACCTGGGCAGAAGGCAAAGCAGAGACCCACCATGAATGGCCAAAGCGTTTCTCTCCCTCCATACCCCAACAATCCTGCTCCATCTGTCAAGAACATATTTCTAAAGCAAATCCTGGCAATGGAGGCTCAAAAGCTGCAGGCAACATCCCACTGCAAATAGGCAGAAGAATCCAGGGCAGATCCTTCCCTTCCTCAAAGGACATCCCAGGTGGAGTCCCCTCCTGGAGATGGAGACTGACACTTCAGTCAGACTAAGTTAGCTCACACTTCTCACCTGGGATACTCATAGCTAAGCCCAAAATGGATTTGCTGGCAGTGTTCACCCCTTGCTGTCATATTGCTGGCACCTGGCCATACCCCTGAGCAGTAAAGCAGGCAAAAGCACAGAGAAAATTATGGGATGAGCTCTTGGAACAGCCATAGGCTCATCTAGAGTTTCAGACCCTTCATTTAGCAAATCAGTTCTGGCTGACACTATGGCAACTGGGCCACAAGAGTCTTCCTTCTCCAAGGGGAGAGACAAATTAGTCCCATTCCCATTGCTTATTTTTTCATGCTCAGCACTAAAAGCTTTATCCAGACTACAATTATTCCATCATTGACTTACAGCACAGGCAGGTTTGGAGGATCATCAGAAAAGAAAGGAATGTGTCTTCAGCAGCATCTCTCAACTGCTATGCCTTAAAAAAATACATTTATACACAGATGCCAGAGTCCTCAAAAGATAGCAGAAGGAATTCTGAGCATTCAAGATGACTGCAACTTAAATCCTTCAGTTAAACTACAGATATTTTGCCAAAGTTTCTTTTAAAAACTGAAGGCTCATTCCACCCCAACACAACTCTTTCCATCCCATGTATTTCAAGAAGAAAAAATTATTGTTCTCTAAAACTGTTTTAGAGATACTGTTATTAGAGTTACTGTTGTACAGATAACTGATATTGTTACTTGCTACCTCAAAAAAAATTCTGCTTTCCAGCTAAAACACCAACCTGCAGTCACAGCCTCAGAAAGAGCTAGAATCCCCAATCCCAAAACCTCCTCTAATTTTACAATCAACAAATCCACCCCAGTGAATATTCCAGAGATTACTCTGCAAGCAGCAGAATGAGATCGCCTGCCCAAGTGGAGGATGAGCAGAAGAAAAACTCACACGAGGTTTGCTGGCAACCCAAATGTCCCATTGTGCCCTCCAAGCAGGGCACAAATCTCCATCCTACCCCTGCTCAGCACCTTCTGCTGCACAGCTGAGACTGCTGCGGGAAAAAGGGCTTTGGACTGGAGAGGTGTCTTGGGCTGAGCTTGTTGTCACTGGGTGGGGACTGTTGTTAAGGGGAGGGGCTGTTCCTAGAACCCTGGAATCCTGGAATGTTAGAGTCATAGAATCACAGAATCATAGACACCTTCCACTGGACCAGATTACTCCAAACCCCATCAAACCTGACCTTGAACGCTGCCAGGAATGGGGAATCCACAGCTCTGTTGGGCAGCCTGTGCCAGGGCCTCACAACAAAGAATTTCTTCCCAGTGTCTAATCTAAAACTCTTCTCTTCTAGTTTAAAACCATTCCCCCTTGTCCTGTCACTACCTGCCTCTGTAAAAAGTCACTCACCCTCTTTTTTAGAAGCTCCCTTCAAGTACTGGAAGGCTGCAATAAGTTCTTCCTGAAACCTTCTATTCTCTAGGCTCACAAACCCCATCTCTCTCAGCTGCTCCATCCCTCTGATCACCTTTGTGGCCTCCTTTGGACCCACTCCAGCAGGTCCAAGAGTTTCTCGTGTTGGGGACCCCAGAGCTGGATGCAGTGCTCCAGGTGGGGTCTCACAAGGGCAGAGCAGAGGGAGAGAATCTCCTCCCTTGACCTTCTGGCCCCACTGCTTTGGATGCAGCCCAGGATTTGGTTGTTCTCTGTGCTGTGTGCATGTCCAGCCTTTCATCCACTAGAAACCCAAGTCCCTCTCAGCAGGGCTGCTCTCAGTGACGTGTTCTCCCAGTCCATACCCACATCTGGGATTGCCCTGACTCGGGGCAGCACCTGGCACTTGGACCTCTTGAAGTCTGTGAGTTTCCCATGGGCCCACTTCTCAAGTTGCCCCTGGGTGACATCCTGTCCTTCAGGAGTGTCACCTGCACCACTCAGCCTGGTGTCACCTGCAAATTTGCTGAGGTTGCCTTGAACCCCACAGTCTGTGGGAGATGGAGATTGGCAGAGATATTAAAGAGTGCCAGTCCCAAGAGAGACTCATCACTGGCCTCCTCCTGAACTAGAGCCATTGACTGCAAACCTCTGGCTGCAGCAATTCAGCCAGTTCCTCATCCACCAAAGAGCCCACCTTTCAGATCCTTGTGTTCCAGTTTGGAGATAAGGATGTTGTGTGTTAAATGCCTGTTGAGACAACATCAGGCTAACACACACACACACACACACACACACCCACACACACACACCAACNAGTGTCTAATCTAAAACTCTTCTCTTCTAGTTTAAAACCATTCCCCCTTGTCCTGTCACTACCTGCCTCTGTAAAAAGTCACTCACCCTCTTTTTTAGAAGCTCCCTTCAAGTACTGGAAGGCTGCAATAAGTTCTTCCTGAAACCTTCTATTCTCTAGGCTCACAAACCCCATCTCTCTCAGCTGCTCCATCCCTCTGATCACCTTTGTGGCCTCCTTTGGACCCACTCCAGCAGGTCCAAGAGTTTCTCGTGTTGGGGACCCCAGAGCTGGATGCAGTGCTCCAGGTGGGGTCTCACAAGGGCAGAGCAGAGGGAGAGAATCTCCTCCCTTGACCTTCTGGCCCCACTGCTTTGGATGCAGCCCAGGATTTGGTTGTTCTCTNGGACCATCTGGCCCCGCTGCTTTGGATGCAGCCCAGGATTTGGTTGTTCTCTGTGCTGTGTGCATGTCCAGCCTTTCATCCACTAGAAACCCAAGTCCCTCTCAGCAGGGCTGCTCTCAGTGACGTGTTCTCCCAGTCCATACCCACATCTGGGATTGCCCTGACTCGGGGCAGCACCTGGCACTTGGACCTCTTGAAGTCTGTGAGTATCCCATGGGCCCACTTCTCAAGTTGCCCCTGGGTGACATCCTGTCCTTCAGGAGTGTCACCTGCACCACTCAGCCTGGTGTCACCTGCAAATTTGCTGAGGTTGCCTTGAACCCCACAGTCTGTGGGAGATGGAGATTGGCAGAGATATTAAAGAGTGCCAGTCCCAAGAGAGACTCATCACTGGCCTCCTCCTGAACTAGAGCCATTGACTGCAAACCTCTGGCTGCAGCAATTCAGCCAGTTCCTCATCCACCAAAGAGCCCACCTTTCAGATCCTTGTGTTCCAGTTTGGAGATAAGGATGTTGTGTGTTAAATGCCTGTTGAGACAACATCAGGCTAACACACACACACACACACACACACACACACACACACACATACACAGAGTGTCCACCAAGCTGTGATAAATGGCATCAGGGGCATTGCTTCCCTGCCTCCAGAGCAGTGCTCTTTTGCAGGATCTGGGTTCTTTAAATGTTCTTCTTTAAGCACGTGGCCCAAAGTGATGGCACCTACTGGCTCTGTGGAAGGCACAACCAGGCTGGATGTGACAGGATTCCACAGCACTGCTCAGTGCCCCACAGCATTACTTGGCCCTGAGTGCTGCCTCCAAGTTAGGGGGTGCCTGGGTTGATTCCTTAGCCAGAATATTTGTCTCAGCAGCATTCAAGAAATAGAGGACTCCAAGCCAACTCCTACAACAATTAAAGTCTCCAGTATTATGCCCAGTAGAATCCACACTAAAGCTCCTGCCAAACCTCATCCAAGTGCTGGCCTAGGAAAGCAATAGAGAAATTCCCTTAGTTTACAAAAGCTCAGTTTTACTTTGTGAGTGCTGCAGATTTGTCAGAAGAGATGGGGAGTGTTGAGCATACCTTGATTGCCTCTCCTCTCCATGCTGAGCTCCATCACATGCTGAGTTTAAACTAGATTGGCCACAAGCCTTTCGAATGTGAGTGTGGAAACCATCCCATGATAGTAGAAGGCCAGACAGGGCTTTGGTAGGTTCTGTGTGGTATTTCTGGGACTTTCCACACAGAAGAAATCATTAAAAACTCTGCTTTTCTGCATCTGTGCTAAAACCTGGGAAATAGAGCATCTTCATGCTGTCATAGGTGGAATAATAGTTTCATGTTCCAAATAACAGGGTTCTTGTTCTTGCTCTGTCCCCAGAAGCAATGGTCACATACAGAGGTTGAAGGACCAAGAAATCCCCTTCAGCTCTTTCTCCTTGAAGTTGTCTTACATACTCCTGTGGGAACAGACCCCAGATTAAATCTTTTTAGTGTCCTAGCACATGGCAACTGAGACACCAATAGGGTTTCCAGGAAACTGCTGCATTCTCCTGAGAAAGCAGCATCTCCAGCCTGCTTTGCCCCTAGAAATACTTCACTCAAATCATGCATGAATGGCAGAGAATGTGTCTGGATGTTCATAGACTAAATGACACAAACTGCAGTCACAGCTTAAAGTCAAGTCTGTTTTCACTACAGTGAGGTGGAATTAACGGCTTTATTTACCTGCAAAAGCAGATATCTGTGATCAATATATATTTAGTTCCTTCCCCTGAGTGGTGGAAAAAGTCACTTTGCTCCATAACTCCCTGGTAAGCATTGTGTCCCTCTGAAAACCATGCCCAGACCAAGTCAATTAGAGCCAAATATTTCCCTTCTATGCAAATCAAGCTCTAACAAAGCCAAGAACAGCTCAGTGTTTCCAAAGACAGAGACCAAGGATGCCTGCTGGCACTTGCCCTCTGTGTGATCTCAGAGCTGTGAGGATGCCACGGAAGCAGGAGGTGCAGGCAGCAGGGAGATGGGGTTTAGTGCAGGGAGAGAACACCAGTGGGTGAGCACTCAGCTTGGCCTCCAGCTGCCACTGCAGCACCTTTGCAAGAAGCTCTCTGATTCCTGAGCCAGCCACATTTTGTGGGCACAAGGATATTTCAGGCACCGTCTGCTAAGGCACAGCTGGCATCCAAGTAGGTCCTTTTACAGCCAGATGCAAATACACCAAACCCCACTAGGTACAGACACAGATTTCCTGGAGGGTGCTGGGGACAGGAGCCCTGACTCCCCCACATGTTTGCACTGCTTGATGTGGTACCTGTGTGCCACCACTGCATCCTTCAGCAACTCACCCAGCCCTGACTGTGCACACGCCGTGGCTCCGCTGGGCTCTGCTGGCTTTTGCAGGAGGAGGTCAGAGGGTTCATTTGAGGATACCCAAACCATTTCAAACTTGCTGCCCCACTCCTTTATGCTACAGTGGCATAGGAAATGCTGCCCCTTTCCCTTGGCAGCACAGCAGATGCAGAGTCAGGAGTTTGGACACAGCTTTAAGCCATTGCTGTAGATGCGTCAGCTTTCCTGGCTTCCCTTGGGTCTCTACCTCACACAGCCCCCACTCAAAGCAGAGGGAAGGATAAACATCTCAGACAGTCTGGAAAGGCTGGGTATTCCTCCCCTTTCTGCATGACCGCCATGGACTTGTCTTCCAGGGTTTCACAGCTCTCCCTGGGCTCGACTGTGCATTTCATTGCTCCATGCTTGGCCTCTCCTCCGTCCTCCCCACGACTCCTCGCAGTCGGGGGTCACTGAAGCTCGAGCTGCCGAGCCTCCCCAAGACCCCATCCCTCATTCCCAACCCATGAGTCACTTCCTCCCCTCAAATCTCACCTTTCAACTTCCATTTTTCATTTGCTTATGATTTTCTCTGTATCTCCATAGGGGTTTTTGCCCTACAGCGTTCAGTTGCAGCCCTGTTGGTGCAGGCAGGAGTGCTACCAGTGGTTTCAGCAGCAAATGGAGAGGGGTAAAGACATCACATAAACACGAGGGGCTAAATCTTCCCTCCATGCAACACAGTGCCAGCCCCTGTGGGCATGACCTGACTTGCATCAGCTGAAAGTCTAAGCTGTGTTGCTGTGATCACTGGGGGTTTCTTTTCTCTCAAGAAAACAATATCATCTCTCAAGAAAACAAATCCATCTGAAAAACAAAAAAAATCACTTTTTATTTTACATGATTTGGATCGTTTTTATGATTTTTTCATCAGTATTTTGTTGAAATTACTGTTATTTTTGGAAGTCATCAGAAATACGGCTTTTGGTAGGAAAATGTAGTGTCTGGCCAATAAAAGAATTACTAACAAGATTTAAAGCAGCATGCTGAAAAATCACCTCTAATTTAATAAGCTGAATGAAAATATAATTAGTGATAATTTAGTTTCATAAATTTTTATTTTAAAAGAGCTTTTAAAAATCTCCTGTTGTCCTTAAAGCATCATAAACTTTTAGCTCATCATAAAACCATGTAGGCTGAGGTTTTGGTGTTTTGCCATCCTCAGCCTACATGTCAAGCAGTAGCTTCTGAACAGAGGGGTCTGTCTGGGACTTCTGTCTCAGTGGTCTCTGATGGACACATCCTTTATAGCTCTGTCTCATATAAAGCACTGACTCTTCTGGGGTTAAGTAATCCTTATTCTTTTTCTGTGTCAGCCATAAATAGGAAAGTCCTCTGTGGAAGAAGTGGATGCTCAACCAAAATGGCCAGGCCTGGGATTTTAGCATGCATAATAAGCTGTACCTATGGTTAGAGCAAAGAAAATTCAATAGCCACTGTGGCCCCTTTCAAAATGTCATTCCTTAAATGCTCAGTGACAGTCACTGCCATTTCCTCAAGGACTTGCCACCTGAGCACTCCCTCCTCATTGAGGTGGTGTAATTGTCCAGAGTTCTTCCTCCTGGAGTTTCTTCTGAAGGTCCTCAGCCTCAGCCCAGACCTCTCTAGGCAGTTTTTTCCTCCAGGAAACCACTGGGCAGAGATACTCAGTTCTAGGAACTCATTAAACAGGGGTAGTAATTCCACAACCACCCCAGGAGAGAAGAGCATCCTTCTTAATTTGTGTCACCTTCTGACAGCAAGCTCAGACCCTCCAAGGTTTGAGCCTGCCCAAAGCCACCAGTCCTTGCCCTTGACCAAAAAATCCCAGCCTGTGTTGGGGCCTGGTGTTGGATCTATGGTTTACTGCTGGCTCATGTAAATCCCAGCTTTCTCCTTGTGCTTGTTACACAGACCCCAAATGCACCTTCCCAGCATCTTCCCTAATGCAAAGTCCAACACTTTGCCAGGGTTTGCTCACTCTGGCCAGGTTTGAGCTCTCCCTTGTCACTGTTGGGATAGTGAGAGGTGCAAACCAGGGAGGGAAGAGTGAAGCCTGCCAGGGACAGGGTACTGACCTCCATGGATGGTCCCCTCAATTCCTGGTGACCATCAGCCTGTGAGAAGGAGGAATTGTGGGCGTGCAGGGAATGAGACAGGCAGGGCTTGGGAGGGTGCTCTGGTGCCTGCACTCACCTCAGGGAAGCCTGGTGGTGCTAGAGGATCTTGCACATCCCCAGATCAGGAAGCCAGAGATGAATTACTGGGGACAGCTGAGACGGGAGGCAAATGGCATCACACTGAAGCCCAACAAGGCCTGTGACTGTGCACTGTGGGATCCTAAATATTTGGAGAGCAAAGGTCAGGAGAACAGGACACTTCTCAGAGATGATTTTCTTCCCACCCCAGGCAGGGACATGGAACTGCTATGCCTGGAATGACCCTGGGCGTTAGCCAGAGCCAGCGCCCTTATGGGTCACCCCGAGGTTCAGTGGTACCCGCAGGCAGCTCTGTGTTCTCGGGGTTTTGGCTGCCACCAGGGCCCAGCAGGATGCCCTCCCTGTGCCTGGTGCGTATCTGTGACAGACCTGATGTGGTGCAGGGCAAAGCCAGGAGAAAAGTGCCCTCTGGCCAAGCCACACCCTCGGTGGGGCACGGTGGGAGCCGGCGGAGCGTGGTGGCAGGAGCCGCCACCGGGTGGCCGACCCTCCTTGCCATGAAGGAGCATCGTGTCCCCCGTGCCTGCTGGCCAGGCCCCCGGCTGTTTCCAAAATAAACACCCGGGCATGACAACGCTGACATTTGCTTTCCACAAACAGGCGCTGGGGGAAGGAGGCGGCCGCGTTCCTTTCCGCAGGCTGGTCACGAGGCAGGAGACGACCTGCTCGGTGCAGGGAGCTTGGGATCATGTGCCACACACCATCCGTCCCTCCCCCGAGCAGAGCATCCCTCCACCAGGCTCACAGATCCTCCCGGTGTCCCACGCCTGGCTGCTGGCTCTCTCTGGGGTGTAGGCAAGGGTGGTGAGCTGGGATTTCACCTGCTGCCTCTTTTCATGCTGGAAGAGGTTAAAAAGGCATCTGGAGGGAGGTTAGAAGGCTGGAGAAGTTGAGTAAAGGATCCTGCCATAGATGTGCGCAGAGAGGATCTCAAGGGTCACCACAGCCCAGCCCACCCACAGGAACAAGCATCTGTCAGACCCCTGATGGAGAAGGGTCCATTGGGACACTCACAGGTGACAGGGACAGGTTTCAATAAGGACACCCACTCCAGGCTGCCCTCTGATGCTTCAACCTTTCTGACCTGTCTCAATTCCTATTCCCATTTGGGAATCAGGTGAGATCTGCTGACAGAGTGCTGGCATCCCTGGGATTTCCCCTGGTGGGAAGGCTGGGGACAGAGGGCAGTCCCCGGGAATGTGGTGCCAGTCAATTTTATTCTGGGAGAGATGCCAAAGCTGAGCACAGCTGCCGAAACAGGGGCTTTCCTCACGAGCAGGCTGCTCTCCCGCAGCCCCTGCCCTTGGCTGAACGCTGTGGGGAAAGTGGGGAGATTGTACACCCCTCTCCTGCACCCCAAACACCCCCTGCAGGGGGGACAGGCATCAACATCCCCCCCAAACACGATCCCAAACTGTCACACTGGAGCTGCGTGAGCATTGCTGTCACGCTCACTAATTACCCAGATAATTCAGCTCAGGGAGAAATGAAGGGATTTATTTTTCTGGTTATTGCTCCAGCCAGGTTAAGGCATCTGGAAACAACTCCCACATCTTCAAGCTGAAGTGAATATTGAAGGACAAGTTGCAGCAACAAAAGGTCAGGCTGGTCAATCGCATGTCTATAATTAACACTCCCAGACCGTTACGAAAATGGTCAGGAATCACAAGGTTGGCCTGGGAAACTGAGGCACAGAGCAGCAAAGCAGCATCCCCCAGGAGCAGACCGTAGCTCTGCCTCATCCCCAGCACCATCCTGGTCTCCCCCTTGGTGGAAAGGCTGGATGGAAACCCTGCTGAGCCAGACCCAGGTCCCGGCAGGCAAAGCAGTTTCGGAGGGAGGGTATGGAGGGCACAGAGCCCTCAGGGCCTGTGCTAACGGTGTGGGTGAATTCCTTCAAGCTGCTGGATGCTTCTCGCAGCTGCAGAACAAATTCAATAACAATACTCTGAGCAATGCCTTTTTAATAGGCACGAGGTGAAAAGAACCCGACGAGTCAATATTTGCGGACGAAAACAAAATAAGCCGAGCTGTTAGCACAGAGGAATGTGAGGGAGGCCGGAGGCGGCTGGGGTAATTATTATTTCATCTGCCAGACAGCCGTGGTCCTGCCCGCTGCCTCCTTCCCCCGCTGCCCACGCTGCCTGTGCCGGAGGGAGGGCAGGGGGAGGTGGGGACGGGGCAGCAAAAGGAAATTTGGCTGCGGCAGCACCGGCGTGTGGCTGGGCTGGCTCAGCGCTGCGTCCGCCGGAGGGTGAGCGCTGCCCTGGCCCAAGTATTTAATGTCAGCGCCTGGAATGTGCTTAACACAACATTTTACAAGGGAACATTAGTCAAGCATCTGCACTGACAGAGCGGGTCAGCGATAAGGAGCCAGTGCATGGGAGCTGCGGGGAGACAGCTCTCGTTTCAGGCTGAGGAGGGCAAGTCTTGCAGAGACGGCGCTGGGGCAGGCTGAGGGGGTCAGAAGGAGCCAGGCAGCCCTGCTGTTGGTCTATCTGTCCTGACAAGCATCATACAGGAGTGAAAGTGCCGCAGTGACAAGAGAGGTCTCGCTTCCCGTGCTCCCCAGCTATTGCCTGTGGTTTCTGAGAGCCCTCCTCCAAACCTCCTGCAAGGTGGGATTTGGGGTAACCTGCCCAAAAGCCGTTGCCTGCCACACACCCTTGTTTGCAGGAGAGCTGGTGTTTGGCTGTCCGTGGGTGGGAGTTTTTTCATGACACATCTCAGGCTTTGCTCCCTTGCCACAGGGTGTCTTGAGAGAGCAGCTTCCCCCTGAGCCAGCACAGTCAGGCCATGGCAAGAAGCATCCATCCCTAATCAGCAGGAGCAAAATGTGCCTGGAAATCGCCCAGAAATCAGGTCAGTGAAACATTAGTCAGCTTTGCCTGTGACCTGAAAACAGCACTTCCCTCCATCTATTCCTGGAGCTATCCCTGTTCATTAGCCTTCTTGGCCCCCAGGCTTAAAAAAATCACCCAGTGTCATGACTCCTTAATAAGATGTCATCTTCAGCCATGACAAACATGAGCACTCAGTAAATAATAGCCCTGCCATGTAATGTCATGCCTCTACCATCTGTTGTAGCAATGACTGTGCCTCGCTCACCTGCCACCCTCTCCCGGCTGCTCTGTGTGAGCAGCAAGAGCCAGGCCTGGGCTTGGCCATCCTGCCCCTCTGACAGCTGCCAGGCTTAGCTCTGGGTTGGGCAGGGCAGCCACCCCTTCTGTGGGGCAGGGAACATGCTGGGACACAGGTGGAGATGTGTGATCCAGGGCAGGAGAGAGGGGTCATGCCCTCGGCACCTGTCTGCTTTGGGAGATGCTAAGGGGCTTCCTTGCTTTCCTCCCTCTTTCCTCCTTATTGTCACCTTTTTTCTCTTTTCTTAATATCTTTCTCCTTCTGTCTGTTTTCCTTCCCTTTCCTCTTTCCCCTTTCCCTTTACTATTTCCTTTAATCTCTGCCACAGTCCTGGATCTCTGTGCTGGCTTCCAGTTTGAGCATCATCTCTGCTTTTGCTGCAAACCCACTTCCACAAAGCTCTCCAAGCATTGCCTAAGGGACAGAGCAAAGCTGAAGCCAATTGAAAACTCACCTCAACAGTTTTGGAACAGAGTTGCCCTTGTCCTCCCCACCCTCTACCACTGGCAAGCATTAACCTCTTTGTGCCTCAGTTTACCCATCTGCAGACCTGGGATTAATGACCCAGAGCAAACCTGTTGCCATGAGGGTGAGTTTTTCACACTGGTTGGCTGTGGACACTTAACCCTGCTCTGCAGCAGCACACCTCCTCTCTGAGCCATGAAGAGGAGACTGCACTACAGAGCAGCTGTTGCTCCTCACAGCTCAAGCAGCTCCTGTTTCCCTTCTCCACACCCCATGCCCCATTCCCACCCCTCGGTGCAGCCCCTTCCCAGCGCTGGAGGGACACAAGCATCAGGTGGGAGTTGCAGATCCAGGAGGCAATTTTTGATAGCAATTCTTAAAAAATTAAAACTATTTTTTAAATGGCACAGATTAATGAAAGCTGTTTCTGGGGGGATTCAAGTGTGCAGTGCCCTCGGTCTGCAGAGAAGGAGAAGGGCACTGCCTTTCAAGATGCCTTTTTTGCCCCCTCCCTTTCCTGTGAAACTTGGGTTACACCGAGTGCGTGAAGGATCTCAGGACGTGGCAGTGCTGTTTGCCATGAAAACTAATAGGGCCATGCCTGCTTTCATCAGGGGTGTAACCAGAGCCACGGATAATGTTTTAAAAGGCACAGCAGCTTCAAGTGCAAGCAGGGATTTATTAATGAAATCGAAACCACGCTCGAGGCTTTGCGCGTCTTATTTTAAGAGTCTGAAGGAGAAAGGAGCGGGCTGCCTGGCTGGGTGGGCAGGGAGGCAAGGTGGCCAGAGCTCTGACACTGAGCAGGGGTGACAAGCAGCGGTGACAAGGGCTCACAACACCTCTGGGCTGCCCTTCTTGCTCTGCCACAGATCACCTGCCCAGCCCTGCTCGAGTCACTTACCTCACTGTGCTTCAGCTCTCAGCCTGCACAGGAGGGTGTGAATCACTCCCCTACAGCACCTTTAGAGAGAGATTATACTTCTGTATAAATAAGGATCGTGCTCCAAGGATGCTTTCTGTCTCTGCTGTTTTTTCAGGCCCCTAAAGGACATAAGGCATTAGTCAGGGGTTCCCACAGGGCAGCTCTGGGACATTTTCCTCATTCTGGCACTGCTGTATGACAGGACAACCATGCATGTGGGAACAGGATGAGACAGATTAAAAATGTCCCAGGAGGTGGTTAGACCAAGCAAATAAATGCCCAGACTCTGAGGGTCTCTGCTACAGACACAGAGTCCATTGGTGTTTGAGGTCCCTGGTTTCTGCTGCTTTGAAACAGAGGCAGAGCCGTGGTCACTGCTGGAAGGTTGAATTCCCAGTTTTGGCCAGCTCTCAGTGCTCCTGGTGCTACTCAATAGACTCAAATAACTCCTGTGTGCTGGTGGATGTGTTACCAGTCCTCAATTAGGCTGCAGGAGGCAGCAAACACAGTCTGCTCCTTCTGATTCAGGAGACAGCTGAGTATGACTTACGAGTGCATCCGAAAGCTGAATTTGGTGCTGGGGGAAAAGGAGACTGTGCTCCTGAGAGCCTGTCTTGGTTTAACCCCAGCAGACAACTAAGTACCCTGAAAATTCTTGCTCAGTCCCCCTCACCCCATTGGGGTAGGGATGAGAATTAGAAAAAAGTAAAATCCATGGGCTGAGAACAGTTTAATACTTGAAATTAGTTACAGTACAATAATAAATAATTAATGATAGTAAGGGAGATAACAAAATGAGAGAGGACTAAAACCCAAGAAAAACAAGTGGTGCACAATACAATTGCTCACCATCCCATCCCCAGGCAGTACTAAGTGGCTCCTGGCCAACTCCCCCCAGTTTATACACCAAGCATGATGATCCATGGTATGGATTATCCCTTCGGCCACTTCGGGTCAGCTGTCCTGGCCGTGCTCCCTCACAGCTTCTCGTGCACCTCCACACTGGCAGAGCATGGGAAACTGAAAAGTCCTTGACTTAGGGTAAGCACTACTTAGCAACAGCTAAAACAGCAGTGTGTTATCAACATTATTCTCATACTATATCCAAAAAACAGCCCTGTACTGGCTACTAGGAACAAAATTAACTCTGTCCCAGCTGGAACCAGGACCGAGCATGACATGGGGTTAGGGTCTGTTTCTCCATCCCAAGGACAGTGTGGCTGGTTAGCAAGTGTGAATTGTGCAGAATAGATGTTCCTGTATTTATTTATCTCTTTTTAAAAGAGGGAAAACCCTGGAAAGTAAGTGTTTCTGTTTGGAAAAAGCCTGTTGGAAAGGCTTTCTTAGCCTCAGATGCCCTTGCCATCTGCACACATATGAAACCCTTCATAAGGTTCTCATTTCCTCTTTACCTTTTTTATGTAGCCCATAATAAGATCCCTAATTTTAATGGACTGTATGGATCTCACTAGCAGGGAATGGCTCTAGCAGAGAGGCTTTAACCCTCTGTTTCAACAGGATCAGTAATGGAGCTTTCGGTCCCTTGCTCGACTCCACTGCAGGTTTTGGTAGGATTTCTGCAGCCACCTCCACCAAACCCTCCCTCCCTGCTGGGAGATGCTCAGATGGACATGATCCATGTAGTGTTTGTGGGAACCTGCCCCTCTTCCTCAAATGCTTATGAAGCTGTAACAGAAAAATTAGCTGTACTTTGCCGAGCTGGAAGATGTGCAGAGAGATGGGTTTGTTCAGTCAGAGAAGCTTCACAGGTGGCTAAAGGGACTTCAGAGCCACCATCCTTCTGGGAGCAAGTGGGAGGCAATGGACACAAGGCACAGCAGGGGAAATTCTACCTAAATATTCAGAAAATAATTCCTAGTGAGTTAGAAAAGCAAGTGGAAGGGTGACTTCTCTGGGCTGACCCTCTAGGGGAGCAAAGACCCTAAAGGTGGGACCCCAGGAGAGTGCAAATGGTCCCAGCAGGGCACCACACCAGACCTGGGTCTGTGTTAAAACCCTCTTACTGGCTTGGGTGAGATGCAGGGCAGAGTATAACCCAGCCCAAAGGAGGTTTTGGCCCTTGCTCAGGGCACAGCTCCACTTGGGTGTCAGCAGCCTGGCTGGGCTCTCGCCTGGGAAAAGCAGCACATGGAAGCTGATGGAGTCCTCACAGCAGATGGGTGAAGGCAGCACCAGGCAGAAGGATTCACAGAGCATGTGTCAGCAGATCTGGGCTGGTTCCTGGGTTTCTGACAGCTCCTTTCTCCCAAAGCTCCTGGACAGGAGACAAAACGTGATTTCTTGCTCCTTCCACTCAAAGACGGCTGTGAAAGTCTGATTTATGCTGAACACTCTGGAAAAGAAGAAAGCTTGGCTGTGGAACCAAGTTCAGCTCCCAGCCAGGAGAACCTTGTATGGGATCAGCAAGTTTTAATCATGCAAATCGAATTTGAGTCCAAACAGAGCCCTGTTTCATGACTTCTGCCTTTCCCTTTCTCAGTGCAGAGGGTCAGGCTACCTCTTCCCTGAACAAGCCCTCACATCCATTCCCAGGACTAGGGACAGGCTGGGATGTTGTAGAGAACNTTTTTTTTTTTATTTTTTCTTCTCTCCTTCACAGCACAGCCAAACACGGCAAAGCTCTGTCTTTCACTGAGATGATTCCCAGCTGCCAAAATGTACTGGAAGAGGTCCACCTGCCTGTGAGCCTGTCACCAAAAGCTGTGTCTGAGCTGTGTGACCCCAGGCAGTCTGGAGGAGTGCTCAGGGCACTGGGGGGAAGAATTTCTTGGCTCAGTTGTCAGCAATGAAGGTGAACAGGTGACCTTTATTATCCATGCCTTTGTTTCCCCAGGTGGATGCAGCAGGCCAAAGGCCACCATATGTCCTTTTTCTCCAGACCCACCACCTCCTCAAAGTGGGTTATGGGAGGGATATCTGGGTGTTTGCAGTCACAGGAACAGCAAATCCTCACCCTGTTGCACAGGTGAGAGCTGTTCAAAGGCAGCACAGATGCACCACAGAGAGGTGGGACCCGTCCAGCCTGCTCACACTGGGAGAATCCAAGGTGCTCAGGAGGTCCAGAACCCTCTGTCCAAGATGGGAAAATTGTGCCCAACGATCTTGTTTACAAGGGAGGTACAACAGGCCCTGAATGGCTCCTGATGAACCTGGACATCTCCCTGGTGTACACACAGACATGGAAGGAGAGGCAACAAATACAAGTTACAGGAGGGGAAGCTCAGATTAGATATTGGGGGAAAATTTACTCTGAAGATGGTTCAACACAGAGGACCAGAGGTGGGAGGGAATCTCCATTCAAAACTTCACTGGACAAAGCCCTGGGCAATCTGATCTAAGATGACTTTGCTTTGGGGCTGTTGGACCAGAGATGTTCAGAGGTTCCCAATGACTTGAATTATCCTGGGACCTACATCCACAGCACTACCCAAGATTTTCTTGCATCATCTAGAGTTCAATGAGCCCATCTGGTTTTCTGCTTCTAAATCAGCAGGATCCTAATTCTCCCTTATGGTTTAATCCCTTAATTCATTTGCCGTAATCCTGTAGTATGTGGCTGGAGGAAAAGGAAACAGCGCAGCAAAGAAAAGAGAGAAATGCAACAAGTGCCCCTGAGATTAGTATATTACTCCTCTTCTTTCCTGTTTGCCTTCCTGCTGTTCTGCTTCCATGAAAATTTGTGGGATTTCATCCAAAGCTCCAGAATCTCCTCTCCAGCAGTGTCTGGGGATGGATGCTTAGAAAGAAAATAAAAGAAACAGTAAGCACAGAATGATTCTCTCCCTGCTACTCTCTGCCAACCTCAGGCAACTGAAGCCTGAAGGACATCTGAAGTTAAAGGCCACATCCAGACTTGAGCACTTGGTGGTTACCATCTGAGAACCTTCCAGCAGAGTGAGAGCCATGACAGAGTGAGTTTTACAGGATGACCCAGGGAAAAGTATTTCCTCTTCTTCATGTGAAACAGGCTGTCCAGTTCTCTCACTGGACACCTCCCTGTGCCCTCTCACCTCATCAGTGCTGCCTTGGCAAAGTTCATCTGAAATGTGGCTATCTGGGGAGCTGGATGGTGTGTCCAAATACCCTGTGTTTCTTCAGAGGTGTGAGTGAAGCACAGCCTTGTGGAGGAAAATAATCTACACACATACTCACCACTTTTGTCCACTAAGGAAGCTCACAGTGGTGGTGGGAATTCCCCCTCCATGGTGTTTTGGGGTACTCAAAGTTCAAACAGCTGCAAGAGGAGAGAGAGGGGATGCCTTGCCTGCCCTCATGCTGACACACAGGGCTGGCTTCGAAAAGATGTCAGTGGAGTTTGGAAAAGAAGCAGAAATATGTATTTCCCTAATAAGCTGAAAACTTCAATAAATGTTTTCCCTCAGTAGGATGTAGCTGAGGAATCTGGGGACCATTGCTGGAGCCAGCCTCTCTGAGAGGAGAAAGTGAAAAACCAGTCCAAGTGCAACAAATGCCTGGACAATAAAGGGATCTGAAGGGGTTCAAGGGTAGAAGGGATTTTTTTGTCTCTTTGTTGTTGTTTCTTGATTCATATTTACGTGTCAGAACCAGCAAAGCACACCTCCAGATGGCACATGGGATCTTTTTCTCCTTACTTGGGCAACAGAACATATAGACAGGACAATTGTGCAAACAAAGCCGTGTGCCAAGCCCACTGCACCAAAGGGAAGAAATAAAAATACCAGTTATTTAAAACACGTGTATTAACAGAGGGGCTGACCTCTCCCCTGCCTTCGTGCTCTGCTGACATCGAGGAGGGAGACAAAAAACTTCACTGGAGCATCAGACTGGCTCCAGCCCCCAGGGGATGGAGGGGCTTTGCTGTGCTGGGCTGTGCTGGTTCTCTGGGTCACCCATGGGCACCTGCTCCATCTCTCACCATCACCTCCCTGCCCCAGCAAGGTCCTGGGGAGCACAACACAGCTGCAGGAGAAGCTGGCTGAAATTCCCAGCCCTCCCCCAGCAGGGAGAAGTACAGCTTTGGTTCAAACAGAGGGGCAAAGCAAGTGGCTGCAGTGCTGTGATACCTGTGGGGTGCTTCTGGCCTGGCTCAGCCTCATCTGCGTGTGGCTGCAGCATCTCCTGGGTACAGTGACAGATGACAGCCACAAAGGGACAGGATTCAGGCAGATCAGCTTCATGCCAGAAAGGCTGGGGCTCTTTCTACTTCTCATGCCACTCTCTGCACCCTTCTTCCCTGCCTTCCCTCTTCAAATGCATCCAAAAGATTCCAGCCCAAATGTTCCAAATTTAGGGCTGAACAGTGTTGCCAGCATTTTTGCTTTGTAAGGGGGATGGAGGGATACAGAATAGCAAGGGGCTGGTGTCACCCAGCCCATTCCCACTGCCCGGCTTTGCACCAGGTTTCCAAACCCTGAAGAGAAGTGCCAGGTCCTGCCTGGGGGTTCTCCACTGGCTGAGCAATTACAGCAAACTGCCTGGGTGCTCCAGCTCCACACTGAGGAGGGTGCAGGGCCCTCGGCGAGATAATGAAGGCCCGAATGTCTTATCAACTTCTTCGAAAGCAGAGTCAAGCCCTTCAAATAAAAGCCCTTGAGGGAGAGGAAATAATCTTCCCTCAAGTGTCAGGCACATTTCAGCAGTTTATAAATATCACTGTCCTCCCTCCACCACACTCAGCCTTGCAGCACCGGCCACGACATCAGCCCTGAGCCTGGTTCTGCCAGAGCTGAGCACTTGTGCTTGATTCAGATGGGGGAGCCAGGATGAGGCCTCAGGTGTACATTTCCAGAGACACTTTCAGCTGCCACTTCTTGGTTCAGCCTTCCCAGATTTGAGCTACATGTTTTTCCCTATGCAGACCCAAGAAGGGGTTAAACCGAGCTTACCTTTTCAGGATCAGGACAAGACAGCCATTTGGCTGGAAAGGGAGCAAGATCCAGTCACTTTCTCTCCCCCTTCCATCCCTCTCCTCTTGCCACCCTGTTTCTCTCCTGCACATCCCCCTGCAAAGCTGCTCCGGGCTCAGTGATGAGCTCAATGATGAGCTAATGACGGGACAGGGACAACATCCTGTTGTTCTGCTCACCCCTCCCAGTGCCTGACACCTGTCAAGGGCAGGAGGGAAGGAACTGAAGGCAGCTGATTTCTCCCCGCCCTGCTGCAAGGCACCCAGGGCTGGTGCTACTGCCTTTCAGTGAGATTCCAGGTCTGCTTTTCCCCTGACCCACCTCCTGTTTAAAGTCGAGGGGGAATTGCCCCAAGAGGTGTGTGAAGTTGCTGGTTTTATTCTTCCAATCCTAAGAACAAAAGGAGCATCCCGAGACGGAGCCTCGAGTCTGCTAAGGCAGTCAAATCCCAGCTGGCAATAATGATTTATCCACGGGATGAGTTTCGGGATGGGCTCAGCAGAGACACCCAAAGCTACACAAGGGCCGGGGTTGTGCCTGGGCTCCCGGGAGAGCGGCTGGAAGGGGTGAGACGGGAGAATGGGTTTGCCAGCCCTGCCTTCTCTCGGGACACCGGCCAGCCCGCCCCGCGCCGGTTCCTGCCTCTGCCCCCGGGTTCTTCCTAACGAGGTTTCCAGCTCGGCTGAAGCCCCGCGCTGCTTTCAGGACCGCAGGGCTGAACAGGACTGGGGAGGGAGGTGGGGATCGCCGTTCCCATCCCCCGGGTTCTCTCCTCCACGCAATTATGGAGGGCTCGGGTTACACCAAACTAACGCCAAAGAGGGGCAAATCTGAGGAGGGGGTGCAGAAAATATCACTGGCTCACGGACAGACGGGCGAGGAGGTTATAAACCCTGTACCTTTGGAAGGGGAGGCTCGGGGTTGCTTTCGGCGGTGGTCCCTGCGCCCTGTGCAGGAGTTTGTGATGGAAAGTCTGCAAAAGCCATTAGGACTTTTGTGCTGGGGCACTAGAAAAGCAGCGCAGACACCACTCACTTTTCTAAATAAACATTAGTCTTAAAAAGTTTGCACTGCTGACCCCCGCAGCTCTGATTACTTGTAATTCTCTGAACCATATTTTAAGGCTCCTAACTATTTTTATTTTTTTCGGAGAGGGGGCGGGCTTCGTTCCTTCCTTCCTGCAGCCGTGCCACAGATGCGCCGCCGTACCGTGTACTCCGCGGCCGGGGGGTCTCTGCCCACCCCCAAGGCAGGTCCTGATTCCACAGCCCCTCCACCACGGCCACTCAGCGTATTCAACTCGCTCCGCGTTCCCCCGAAGAAGCTTTTCCTTCTTCTTCTTCTTTTTTTTTTTTTAATTTAATATGCATGGAAATAGGAGCAGACAGCAAAAATAAGCCCAAACTTTGCTAAAACGGAAAGATTATTCATTCAGTAGCTACTTAACTCCNACCCCCCTCCCCTCTTCTCCCTCTTTTAAAAACCGGCAGCAACCCGGCAAAATCCCGCACCTTCCCGTCGGGGCAATAACGCGGGGGCCCGGCAGAAAACAATGAGTGTTGGGCGGGAGGTTGGTTTGCGGAAAACCTTCCCAGAGAAAGCGGCCGAGGGAAGCCCCGAAAGGCGGCGGGGTCCCCGCGCCCGCGGGAGGCGAAAATGACCAAAGGGCGCAATTTCCAGGCGGGAGCGGAGCGCGGAGCCCGGGCTGGGAAGCGGGAGCGGACCGGGATCCATCCCTGCCCCGAGCACTCGGCGGGAGAGGGGAGAAGGGGACAAATATAAGGGCTCTAAACCCCCCGAGGCACCTGCGGCTTGGGCGGCGGGAGCGTCTCCCTCGGCCCGGCCCCGCGCTGGAAATCCGTTTTGTACCTCTTGGTTTTCCGGGAAACGTTCGTTTCCGATTTATTTGCCTTTATTATTTCTCATCCGTGCTGCCACGGTGCTTTCGCGCATTTTTATTTTCCCCCACGAATTTTTGAGGCAGAAAAGATGTTTTTAAGAAAAAGGACCCCTGTTTCCGATTATCAGAAAACGCCCTTCCCTCTCGGGGAATATTTCTCTTCTGTGTGTCCCAGACCCATAAATAAGTGCGACCAAAGAATATTGTGCAGAAGCAGAAGGAAAATTCTGGGAATATCGACTATAATATCAGCTGGATCTGGCGGGAGGCTCCAATACGTTTATTTTCCGTATAAGAGAGAGTACTGCCCGCCTTTCCTCGTCGACAGCTGATAGCAGCGCCTGAAATCGAGCTCTGCAGGATTTCAGTGACGCTTTCTGGAATATTTTTCCCTATCTATCAGTGAGGCCAGGAAACGAATATATTCTATCATTTTCTCGCCTTTATTTTCCCACGTGAGCCCGTGGACGAGAGTTTGCCGAACAAGGACAGAGTGGAAAGACCTGACAGCTCCACTCAGAGCCGTGCTTTCATTCCCTCCACCAAATTGTGCCCAACACCTGCCTGCGGTTGGGGTAAATCCCCACTCGGGGTAGAAACGGAAACGTGCCCGCTGTTGGCAGCGCCGAAAAACTAAAAACGAAAAAAAGGAGGGGGATGTGGGGAGAGAGTTCTGCGCAGCCCGAAGCGGCGCCGCCCGCAGCCGGTTCACACGCGGTTTGCGGCGGTGGAGCCGCTTCCCCCGGCCGGCCCCGACGGCCGAGCTGCGGCACCGACACTCGCACCGCCGAATATCCGCCCACAGACACGGCCACGCTGCGGGATGCTCCGAGCTGCCCCCTCGGAGCGCCCGTGGCGGGTGGGGAAGGCGCCCGGGGCTGCAGGGTCTGAGGGCGCCGCTCGGTCCCGGCCTCCTGAGGGCCGCCCGAGCCGCCCCCGCCCCGCACAAACCTCTGCGGCCGCCCGAGAGCCGGGCCCGCCTTTGCTACTGCCACCCACATCTCAGCAGAGGTGGTGGCCGTGGGATCGGGACCGCCCAGCAGCTTGGCCAGAGGGTCCGAGCCCACCTCTGGAAATCCCCGAAATCCCAGCGCTCGGGCCGGCATTTGGGTCACCAGGGAGGGCGGCTGTGCCAGTGGCCGTTCCCGGGGGGGACCCGAGGGTGCGGTCTCCCCACAGGAGCTGGGGTGGGGAAAAGAAGCCGAGATGGTGAGAAAGGACCGGCTGGAGCCGCGGGAGAGACGGAGAGGCGGCCGCGGGCGGGTGTCCCCTGCAGGGCCAAGAGGGGGTCCCTGGCCCCACACACAGACCCAGCTCCGTGGGCGTGGGACCATCCACAGTGCGGCTGCACGGGAGCCCCGGAGAGCACAGGTTGCCGGGAACACAGCCTGGGCTCAGCTCGCTCCCGCTCTAGGAAGGACAGAAAGGGTTTTTTCGACCATCTCCTGAGCTCAGGAGCAGCCAAAACCGTCCCTCTGAAGTGACCCTTTTGGCAGGGGCTTATTGAAAGACATGCACCGAGTACAAGCATGCCCGAGGGGAGATGGGAGCCTCGTGGGACAGGGGAGAAAACGAAATTAAAACTGAGTAAAAAAGGAGGAAAGAGAGAGAAAGGTGGGAAACCGAAATTATCCTCCCTGTGAAACGTGTCGGGCTTCTCCAGAGCAACTGCAGAAGGGAGGCCTTTCCACTAGGGTGGATAAATTTACTCGTGTCCCACATGACCCAGGGTGGGGGACACGGGCGGAGGAGAGGGGGGGGGAGAGAAAGGTCATGGGACTGGGATTTGGGTTGTAAGTCACAGAGGAGACGAGGATTTCAGTGCCGCGTTAGGTGGCAGCGGCCTCTGGTTTTGCAAGAGAAGTAATTAAATAGGAGAGAAAGAAAAAGGAAAAAGAAAAAAAAAAAAAAAAGCAAGGGGAGAGAAGAGAAAAAAGCATTTTGGNTTTTTTTTTTTTTTCTTTTAGTGGTTGGGACCACATTCGCGATCCCGGTGAAGAGATGCTGTTCCCCTCTCAGGGCAGAGGCGGTGCGGGCTGCGGCCCCGTCCCCACCGGGCTGTGCCCTCAAACAGCCCCGGGANGAAAAAAAAAAAAAAGCAAGGGGAGAGAAGAGAAAAAAGCATTTTGGGAATAACAGGGGTAAAACCTCAGGGGGTTAGAGGTGGGAAGGTGCGCTGAGGGGAGCGCCTCTGGGAGACCCTGCTCGCCATGGGAAGGGATTGCTCCCCACATGTCCCAGGGCCGGCGGTGGGTGCTCGGCTCTGCATCCTGCCCGGCCCCGGCTCTCTCGGCCGAGCCCTGTGCGCTCCTTTTGTTGCCTTTATTTTGTGGCCACGTTTCTCTCTTGGAAAGAAGAGATCGCGGTGGCGCTGCAGGCCGGAGCGAGGGGGTCGGCACTGCCCGGACAGCTGATTCCCATCTCGCTCCTCTCTCCCTACGCACCCCACTGGGACCTGCCGCGGTCCGGGGCGAGGGGGACCCGTCTGGCTGGACCCTGAAATTTTTGGGCCCCATGCCCAGACGGGGGAAGTTTTTCCCTCTCTGTTTAGTTTGTTTCAATTTAAAGGGTAAGCGGCGGCACCTCCATCCCCGGCCCGCCGGGGTCCGGCCCCCAGCGCGGCTCTGCTCCCACCCGGCTCTGGAGTTTCCCCACACTCGAGGTCTTGTCCTCTGTCCCCGTTCTCCCTCTGGCGAGGGCTGATGGGGGGGCATTTTGGGGGGCCCCCCAGCTAATCTCGTCCAGGTGGGGGGAAAAATTCCCACGGACTTTGCAGGGAGTGCAGCTGGAATGAAAGGCGATCGTGTGCCCGCAGAAGGCTCTCACTGCTGAAGAGTGATTTGCGAGGGCGGGGGGTGAGTGGGGGCTCATCCACGGGCTTTCCGAGGGCTCTCCGCTCCCCTCCGTCGGCGGGGAAAAGTGAAGTATCTGGGAATTTTTGTGAGAGTGAAAGGAATCGCCGGTGTTGTTTCAAGCCGTTTCAAACCCGCGGTACTGACGAAAGAGGAATCTAATTTCATTTAAAAGGCGGGTTAGAGCAGGGAAAACGAAATACGAATGAAACGGATAAAGTTGCCCCCGAAAAGCGCTTCTCTGCCACCCTGCCTCATGGAGTCCGAGCCTCGGTAACCAGAAAGGATCGAGGGTGGGAAAAACACCACTGAACCGGTCATTAGTCAGATCCCAAGGCACCGACACGAAGCCTCCCATGGAGAAACTGACGGACAAACTCCTTGCACCCCTCGGGTCTCCCTCCCGACCTCCCATCGGGGAGATTGTATCCCTTGCAGGTTTTCATCCGGCAGAGGCAGGGAGGGATGAGTAGTTTCACGCCATACCCCTATTCCTCCTTCACCCGGATCCCAGGGGAAGGGATGCGGGCAGCCAGGGCGGTTGGGAAGCGAGGAATCCCGGCTGCCCGAGGCCGGGAGAGGCCGCCGGGCTCCAGGCTGCTCGGTACCGGCTGCCCAGTGGGGCTGAGCCCCTTCCCGGGCCACGGGCGGGCGCACCCCGGGACCGTTCACCCGAGGATATCATCAACACCTGAATGATGAGGCGGGACTGGAAACGCGCGACAAAACCGTGCCGCCAGTGGGTTTTGTCCCGTCCGGGGTCTCAGCGTCACCTGTTGCTGCCACGGGCTTGAGGTGCCAATGTGCATCTCATTTAAGGAAAGAATAAAGTGCGAATTGGTCCCGCGAGGGCCCCTCGAGCCCGCGGGGAGCCGGCACACGCTCAGCCCTGCGAGCCCGCACGGGCCGCCGCGTCCCGCAGCGACCTCCCGGTGAATGCACCGGCGGAAAGGGGGTGTGCGGCGTGTGCCCCGGGCTCCCCGGCTCCAAAAACTCGCCCTGAGCTGCTCCGCAGCCCACCGGGCAAGGCAGGGGAAAGCGCTGAGCCAGGAGGGGCGCCCGCCGGAATCGCTTCGGGTTCAAAGGAGGGGAGATCCCCCTCGCTGCGGCCAAGAGAGAGATTCCCGGGGGCGGACACAGCTGGAAATCTCCTGGACAGAGTGGGAAAGAGGCCCTCTATGAACCGTCAGAAAAGTGAGTGAGGCAGGAGAGACAGACGGCGAGAGAAAAAGGAGGAAAGAAGAAAGGGAGAAAGATGGAAAGAGGGAGAAAGAGAGCGGAAGCAAAATAAATAAAAAAAATTAAAAGGAACATTGTTAGACAGAGTAAGCACAAAAGAGAGAGGAAAAGAAAAAGAGAAAGAGGGATAAAGAGAGAAGAACAAACCAAAATAAATTAAAATAGTTAAAGGGAGAAAGGGGGAAAAAAATAGAACACAAAGAAATTTAACAGGGTATGGAGATAGAAAAAGAGAAAAAGAAAAGGGAAAGAAAGAGAGAAAGAGAAAAAAAAAAGAAAGAAAGAAAGAAAGAAAGAAAGAAAGAAAGAAAGAAAGAAAGAAAGAAAGAAAGAAAGAAAGAAAGAAAGAAAGAAAGAAAGAAAATGAGAGAAAGAAAGAAAATGAGAGAAAGAAAGAAAATGAGAGAAAGAAAGAAAGAAAATGAGAGAAAGAGAAAAATGATTATAGAAAGAAGGAAAGAATGGAAGAAAGAAAGAAGAGGGGAAATGGCAAACGAGAAATAAAAAGCGAAAAAAGAGCGGATAAGAAATAAAAGGCGATGAAGAGGAGGAAGGGAGGAAGGAGAGGCGAGCCGTAGTCGGGGAGGCGAGGGGAGAGCACGGAGCCCCTGCCCCTCTCCTCTCCTGACAGACACAAGGGCGAGCACAGGTCCCTGACCTACCGCGAACATCTCGAGGAGACTTCAAAAGCACCAACTTAATTTCCAAAGCAATTTTCCCGCGGCTGAGCCGGCTCCGACAGCTCTTCCTGCCCTCTCCAGATCGGAAAACGGGATTTATTTTTTTTTTAAAAATCATCTCGTTTCTCTACGTTCTGCTCGGGGAAGGCAAGAAACGAAAGAGAGATGGGGAGGGACAGAGGATGCTGGAGGGCAATGTTTTCAGGTCGGGCACTGGGGCACAGGGAGATTGGACGTTATTATTAAATCCTAAATTCACCGTGAAAACGGGAGTTTCTGCGCAGTGACAAGGAAAGGCCAGGGCAGTCCTGGAGGAAGGATCAAACTATTCGAAAAGATGTTCTTGATATCTAAAGGTGGTTTTTATAATCCGGGATGATTTATTTTTGTTCGGGGCTGCGAGAAACTAGAAAGAGAAAACAAAAAAACTACCGGAGAAAGGAATAAGATCTTGACCTTTCCTAATTCTCCAAATCAGCAGTAATGGAAAGCAGAAAGTGCCAGGGGAAGAGGCAGGAGGTGAGGGCCGAGCGGGCGGCGCAGCGGGACCGGCCGGGCCGGGGTCCCGCACCCGCAGCGGGCGAGGGAAGGGCCGCTCCCTTCCCTGCTCGGGATCCGCACCACTTAACACGGGCTTAGTTAAGCGAAAGCAGAGAAAGAAATTACACACACACAGCCCTCCCGCTGTGGTCCCGACGGGGATATTCCGGGGCAGGATCGTTTTATCCCGCCCCGACAAACCCGAGGAGAATCCCCCGTTTTCCGCCTCTCCCGGGCTGCGCACACACGGAAATCCGCCGCGGAGTAACTGCGCAGAGAGCGCCGCGGTTTTGCTACAACCCTTTCATCTGACACACAGAAAGCAGAGGAGTGGGAGCACATTAAAAAA
>VZRX01011638.1:0-11459 GCA_013398075.1 Notiomystis cincta | reverse complement strand
GCGCTCCCCTTGCTCGGCACGGCGCTCCCCTGGCCCGGCGCGGCGCTCCCCTGGCCCGGCGCGGGCAGCAGCTCCGGCTTGTCGCGATCGGGGCGCGGCGGCTGCTGCTCGGGGGCACAGCGGAGCACGAGATTGCCGTGGCGAGCGGGGAGGCGGCGACAGCAGGGTAGACAGATAGGGAAGAAGTAGCTCTGCAGGGAGCAGACCCTCCAGGCGCTCCCAGCCCAACAAAAAAAACCAAAAACGGCGGGGAAAAATTGGCACTGTTAACTCCATGCTAAAATTCCTCCCGTAACTCAGCCCTTTTAGGGAGACCGTCGTCAGGCAGGCAAAATTTTCCCGGGCTTTGCGGTCTGCCCGCCTCCAAGGTGGAGGTCGCTTGCGGTCCCGCGGAGACGGAGCCTGCCTGCATTTTCTCATAGCAATCTCCTTGACGCGTGGAATATATACGGCTCCCAACACGTGAACAGCCCCTATAGTAATTATTCACCGCACGTGAGGAAATGGATTTATAACATATGTTGAGGCATAAATAAAAAGGAAATTGGTTCCTCACAATCCCTCCAGGGACCCCGACGGCTGAGATCTCTGGCTGTGCTGGCACTGGAGCGTCTCCGAGGGTCACCTTACCCAGGCTGTGTGATCACACAGGACATAGTACTTGGTCTTGCCTCCCTGCTGCCAGCGCTAGGCACCACTTACATATCCCTTACTTAGGCTTGAAGCTCCTTTGCCAGAAATTGTCATGGCTCCCATGCTGGTCCCTGCCTCCTCCAGCTTTGTTGCTGTGCAGCAGCTTTGTTGCTGTGCAGCAGCTTTGTTGGGGCAGTGAAGGGCCCAGGGAGGAGCTGGGCTGGAAGAGCATGGATAAAATTTTGCTGCATCCCACCGCTGTCCAAGCTTCTCAGTCCTGCCTGGATGTCTTTGAGCCGAAGCAGCACTCCTGCCTTTGTCCCTCCTTGCAGTGGGAAGAGGAAGCCGATTGGCTTTCCCATTTCTTCATGCCTATGAGGGATGAGAGGAGCTGCTGACCCTGCTGAGTGTGAGGACTTCTCTTCCATAGTGGCAGCAAAAGTGTATTTTTTTTGGTGAGGCAAGCTCTTGCTGGCAGAGGGCAAATCCCATTGGCAGCAGAGCTGTGCTCACATCAGGCTGTGCTGAGGCTGCAGCCTTTTGAGACCTCAGGAGAACACCCCAGGGTCAGAGGCATGAGCTTTTGGGCACAAGGAAGTTAGAAGGTGATGTGGTCTGAAGGTTTCTTCTAGATGAGAACCTGTCTTCTCAGCCTGTCTGTCCCCTGAGCCATCCCCATCAAACACTCTCTGATGCATTCCCTTCCTCTTCTCCCATCCCTGCAGGGTTCCATTGCACCTGGCAGGAAGAAAGTGCTGAAATTCTCTTACATGCCAGGATTACCAGTACCCTTCAGCAGGACTTACCAGCTCAAAGTGGGTGACCTGGACCCAGATAATATCTGCCTGAAAGGAGAAGGGGCCTTTCCCATGATCAGTGTGAACCTGCCCTGGAACATCAAAGGTGAGCACTGCCTGTCTGCCCCCAGGAAGGGCCTCTCTGGTTTTGTTCCCTACCACAGGCCCACAGGGCAGCTCATGCCCACCTCCACCAAGCCTGGAGGATTGCAGGACTCCCAGTCCAACTCAGGCCCTCTGGTTGCTTTATGAGTCTTGAGCAGAGGATCCCATGTGGGCTTTGTCCCAGGAACCATCCTGCACAGCTTGCCAGCTCTGGCAGGGTACTGGAAGGATGATGGCTAGACTGAAAGGCTTGAGAAAGCTGTAGGAGAGGCTGGCAGGGCTTTTGGCAGAGTTGGATTTGTGTGACATTGCAGGGGATGAGATGCTCCTCTGTGGGAAGGAAGGTGGATGGGAGTGAGCATGAGGATTTAGAGAGGAGCAGCAGCATCCACTTTCCATAGATGACCTGAGGGATTTCTTTCTGGAAGAGACCAGTGTTGGGAGGCAGGGACTTCTCAGCTTAAATGGGATTGGCGCTTTGCTCACACTTCTCTTTGTGGATGTTTTCTTCCTTCAGGAATTGAAAAATATGAGCTGACACTGAAACAGCTCATAAAATACCTGCAACGTGGCAGTCACAGGAGTAAATCAGTTGCTCGGAAGACCAAGAGCCAGGACACTGAGACCAAGAAGTCTCAGAAGCCAAAGCTACGCATGCCCGCCTCTGGCATTGTAGTAAGAACAGCTGTAGCCCCGTTTGGCACATGCCACCCTCTCCATGTCACTTGAGCCCTTACAGCCCACAGCAGCTTCCCGGTGCCCTGATGGCACTTGGGACCTCCCTGCCCACTCCCGACCATGTGTCACCTCAGCATTGCCCCCAGGGCTGCCCCTCTGGTCATGGTGTCTCCTGGGGTTGCACCAGCTTCCTGGCTACTCTCCAGGGAGAGATCCTGAGGCTTTGAAGGAGATGTAGGTCATTGCTGGGGAGTTTGTTGGTCCCATGCCAAGCCCTGCCAGATTTACAGACCTTAACAGCAGCAGCTTGACTGTGCCCTGGGACTGTGCTGGCAGTGCTTTTTTCCAAGCTGCTTTGGCACTGGCTGAGGTCAGGCAAGTATCTGGAGCTCTGGAAGGTTCCTGGCTTGTCTGTCTGCCTGGCCAGATCAGCTTTGCTAACAGCAGCTGGGCAGGCGAAGATGCTGGAGTTACTTCCCTGGAGATGAGGTCCTGTCTAAGAGAGCAGGAGGTGTCACAGACACTGAGCAGCCAGAGAAGAGAACCCCATCCCCTCTCTCAACAAGAGCAGGGTGGGATCCTTTCTTAGATGCAAACCTTGGGAAAGACCTTTGCTAACCAGATACTGTCTTCCCTTTCCTCAGTCAAACACTGATCTGCAGATAAAGATGATGAGGATACTGGTAGGGAAGGCTTGTCTGGAGCTGCAGAGAAAGTTCATCTGCCGTCCTCTGAAGACCAGCTTCCCTGATGAGGAGCTGTTCCAGAGTCTTGTCAAGTGAGTAGGGACTCCCGTCCCCATCTCCAGGCGCCCTGGGGGTAACACTCAACAATGTCCCCTTCTCCTGAGAGTTCCTTGTGTCTGCAGAGCTGGGAATAGCCTGGACTTCAGAAAGGGCCTGGTCCCAGAGGCTCCCAGTGAGCAGCTGAGTATCCCTTCCCCAGCACCATGCTGAGTTTTGGACTGCTCAGGTCCCCAGAGGTGTGGGCTTCTGTCCCTGGAGCTGAGGGGACCCAGTACAGACCTTCAAGCCCTTTCAGACAGCATAGATTCTGTCCCTGCTAAGTAGCTCTGAAAGAGACAACTCCAAGCTGATGTCTTGATTCCAACTAAACAAAAGGAGCAAGGAACTTCACATGTCAGGAAACCCTTTAAAACCCAAAATCAAAAGCTTGGATTCTAGTGGGGTGGCAGGGCTTATCTAGGTAACTTAGTCTGTCCCTTTGCACCGTCACATTGCAGCACGGGAGGCTTCAATTCAGGAAGAAGATGCTCTGCAGAACAGGTCATTCATGTGATCTGGTTGCAGAGCAGTGAAGACTTCCTGTGCAGGCAAATCTTATTCCCAGGCCCCAAAACAATTTCAGGCTCAGGCTGTGCACCAGGCTAAGCAGTTTCATTGATATGAGTATACTCACCTACACTGGCTTTTCATAGCAGAGGAGCTGTGACCAGTGTCCATTTTAAACTAATTTTATTTTTAGATACCATTGGTAGCTGATAAAACCTAGGACCTGCACTCCCTGTGACTTCCCAAAGTCAGTGCCAGGTGCTCAGGCCATGGGTTTCATAGGTTTGAGTTGAGCTTTTGCAGCAGCGAATAAAGAAATAGCAACTTCATTTGCATCCTCTGTCCACTTGGACATGTAGCCAGGCTGTGGTTTAAGGACTGCCCTTACTCTTTCCTCCAGCACTGAGCTGCCTGAGTACATCCTGGACATGGGCACTGTCCTTAAGGGTTACGTTGAGAGACGCACTGTGCAGATCACCAACCCGGGGCCGCTCCCAGTGTCCTTCCAGGTCGATGTGTCTGTCCTGCAGGACACAGGTAAGCAGCGCTGGAGACGCTTCCTGTGGGCTTGAAGGAGGTGTCTCACACAGATTAGCTTCAGCCACTGAACTTGGGGAGGTTTTTCACTGTTTTCTTCTCAGTGCCCCTGCTGGGAGCTTTAGAGCCAGAATTCTCCTGGCCAGCTGTGCCCAGGGACCTGTCTGGCCTGTGGACATTAGGATCTGCCCTAATGCTTCAGTGCAGGGGCCAGATGGGCTCATCACCCTGGTCACCTCTGAGCATCTTCTGCCCTTGGCTCCCATGAGCATCAAGTTTCTTTGGGGCCTCTGTGAACTTGTGTTGCAAACTCATGGGATCTGTTGTGATTTGGAAGTGCTTTGTTTGGAGTTCACACTGTCCCAGTATTTGTGTTAAGCCTTTTCTGAGAAAATAGACTGTGATATCCTCTGGTGGATCAAAAGAGGCTTCCAAAAGAGGCCTTGAGGCAAGTGTGCACTTCCATCACACAGCGGCTCACTGAGAGGTGTCTGAGAGGTGTTCAGGTGCACCCTTTTAAGTTTTTGTCCAGGTCACAGCATGGCATAGGGTTTTTCCCAGACCTCTCAGCCGGGACACCTGTAAGGCCTTAATGTGCTTATGACTCATTTTGTCTTTCATTTTGTCAGCTGCTTTGTTTTCATCTGTTCAAGGTTTCAGAGTGAACCTGGAGGAAGTGGAGTGCCTGCCCTACAGGTGCATCAAAATGTTTGAAGTGCGCTTTGAAAGTGCCCACCGGCCATCTGGGGAAGTGAATGTGCTGCTTCCCATCAAGGTAGCACAGCTCTTGGGGCAGGCAGCAGGCTGGGCACAGCAGCAGATGTCACCTGCACCCTCCACTGAATCCTCTGTCCTTCTCCAGGTAACAAACGGCCCCATGCATCACATCCGCCTCCATGCCACTGTGTTTGAACTGTCGCTCGACCTCTCCAAGAAAACAGTGGAGTTCTCTGAAATCCTCATTGGGCAGTGCCAGGTTGAGATGGTCCGGCTCTACAACTGGTTCCGAGTGCCCTGCAAATGGTTCTTTACTCTCGAGCAGCCTGTTAACAAGGTAAAGCACAGGCGACATTGAACCCCTAACTTCTTGGTTGGATTTGCTTTGCGTCTCTTGCCCTTTCTGCCCTTGTGGCTGCCTGAGCGCTTGGGTCTACACCGTGTTTGAGGAAGCTTCTGAGGGTCTAGATCAAGGCTGGTTTGCCTGACCTGTTCCATTAGCTGATGCTTTGCTTTTCTGCCATCTTCACCCATTCCCCCTCTTCTGAGGACAGTAGCTTCCCACCTGCCTGCCCTGTCTACAGGTTTTCCCTCCAGCTCTAGGCTATGGGGTCCGCACTTGGTTTGGCTGTGGGTGCTCTCAGCAGCGTATCAGTGTCTCAGAGCACTGCAGGAACTGAGGCTCTGTCCTCGCAGACTGAGGAGACCTCACAAGGCTGGTTTCTGTGCCCAGAACAATCAAATCAATTACTTGACACAGCAGGCCACACGTCAGATGCTGCGGGCAGCTACGGAGGATGAGCCCTGTCCCTTTGAAGTGATGCCCTCCAGAGGAACCCTTAAGCCAGGAAGATGGCAGAACCTGCAAATCCAGTTTACACCCGAGGAGGAGGTGAGATTGGCAGGTGTCAGTCGAGGAGGCCTATCTGGAAGTGAGGGCCTGGTGTAGAGAGTGTGGTATGAGCTCTGCCTTCACAGGGAGCTTTCTGCAAGTCCCATACTCAGCGTGGCTCAGTTCACCCCACAGAGTAGTCCTGTGAGATGTGCTTTGAAATGCCCACAGGGAGCTTGCACAGAAAGCATCAGGGCTCTGTGGCTGCCTCTCCACACGTGGAGGGGATATGCTCAACTCCCCTCAGCCTCCCCCTTGCCTGGCTGTATTTGCAGCTGCAACACTCGATGCAGAGCAGTGGCACACTCGCAGAGGAAAATCCTGGAATGGCCAGTCTAGGCTCACCCTGCTGCGGAACTGACAGACAAAACAGCCACCAGACACCTTCCTGGGCACGGCAGGACAGTCTCCTGTAATGGCATGCTGCCAGCTGTCCCCGGGGCTCTGGCCTGCCTGCATGTTCCCATGCAGCTGGGGATTCAACTTAAGGGATAGAGCATTCCCAGAAGTAATTTGCCCGTGGCTACTGGGTCTTGGAAACTGACAGTGTGTACCAAGATGGACAAGTGCTTCAGTGCCTGGAAACAGTCCCAGAGATCTTTTAATTGCTCAGGAGATGTAACCATCTTGTATCTGGCTTTGACCAGAGCCAAACGCTAAGCAGAGAAGATGACCCTTATTTCTAGCCAGCGAGAGCTCATTTGCTTCTCTCCTGGAGCTGGCATTTGCCTGATGCAGCAGTGCCAGCACTGTGTCTGGACACTGTAACCTCGAGGGCCCTTCTCATGAGCACTGCACTCCTGCATGCCTAGGTGAAAATGTCTGACAGTCCATGGTACATCCATCTGATGCCCAAACTGTACCCAATTACAGTACACACCAGGATTCATCCCAGTTACTCACACCCACGACACAGATGCTGTAGTCCCTAGCATAATTAAGTATCTGGTTTCTATTCATCTTGGAGGGACTGATACCAGCCTGACCTTGGGGCAAGGGTTGTCCTGTCACCTGGGACTTCATGGATGAGTTTTCTGCACTTTTTTCTCTTCAGGGGTCTTACAAGAATGAACTGAGGCTTAACATTCGTGGGAGCAGAAAATACTTAAAGCTGTACCTCTCAGGACAAGGCGTGGAGCCACGACTGGAGTTCAGCCCCCCAGCACTAAATATGGGATGGGTGATGGTGGACAGCGATAGGGTGGAAGCCACATTGGTGGTGAAAAACCCATGCACGTTCCCCATTGAGTTTTACTCATTGGAGTTTGATGAGCAGTACCTTGAGGAGGAGAAGGTGAGAAGGCAGGTCTGGTCCCCATGTACAAGCTGCCCAAGCTTCACAGCACTCCAGCATTCCCAGGCTTGTGCCAGGGAGATGGAGGCAATCCCCAGGGCAAAGCCAGCTCTGCTGACATGTTGTGGGAGGACTTGAATAGTTCGTGTTGTTGGGAGGAAGGGAGGAGAGAGAAAATGGGTTTGTGCATGATGAACGGCGGGAAAAGGAACCTTGCATATGGTTTCTCTCCCCTACGCACACAGATCCTGCGGATGGCAGCGGGTACTAAGTACCAAAAGACCTTTTGGATGCCTCCACGCGCCGTGGGTGGGACGTTGCCCCCAGAGGTGCTGCAGGACTATGAAGCACAGAAGAAGCTGAAGGCTCAGCAGGCAGAGCTCAAGGCCATGTCAGAGGCCAGGGCCAGAGCTGAAGCTGAGGCCAAGGCCAAGGCCTTGGCCATGGGCAAGGCAGCACCAGGTCAGAAAAACAGTGAGGGTTTGGCAGTGTCTGTTTTGACTGTGGTCACAGCAGGGAGTCCAGCCCATACACCCTGAACTCTCTGTCTCCCTGTTCTCCAGGGAAAGCCCATGCTTTTAGCATCTGCCTATTCCCCAGCTTGGTGGAAGAACTCTTGGGCAGTGGCATCCTCTACCAACCCTGAATGTAGCCAAAGCAAGCTCCTATCTGTCCGCCATAGGCTGGGGAAATAATCAGGATATTCCCTTGTGTCCCTTAGCCACAAAGACTAGGATTGGATGAGTTCTTTAGCCAGCAGGACCAAGTCTAACATCACTGGGTCTTTTACATTTGCGCCTTCATAGCAGCAAAAGAAGAAGCTCATGTTGCTTTCAGCAAGTCTCCTTTCCTAGGATCTGAGGAGATGGGGAGGATGATGAGGATCAAAGGTAGGCAGGAGGCTGACTTTTCCCTCTGATTTTGCATTGCAGCATTTCAAAAGACTACGGCATTCTATCCAGAGCCCATGGTGAAACTGATTGGCAATCCTATCACTCTGGCTGTCAAGCACCACCTGGGCATTGACACGTCTTCAGCGGCGCGTAAAGCACAGCAGCGCAGAGGGATTGTTGTCATTGTCCATGGGGCACCCCGGGCAGGTATGTGAGCTGCAGCCCTGGGCTGTAGGGAGAGGGGGAAGCAGGAGAGATGCATCCTGATGGACCATGGTGCTTGAGGCAAAGTCCTCAGCTGAACAGGAGGTGGAGATGATCCTCTTGGCTCCAGAAGTCAGAGCTTGTAAACATGCTCAAGCTGCCTCCATCGTGGCCTCCCCTGGAGGGACACTTGCTTTCCCACTGTCCTTTTAACTTTGCAGTCTGTTCGAGATTTTTCCAAGGCCTATCCCTGTAACACCTCATGTGCAAGTGTCACCAAGCAGTCCTCTCTCTCTCAGGAAAGTCAGAGGTAGCAGTGGCCCTGTGTTACCATTATGAGGCTACCTACTTGTCCATTGACGTTGTGGTGAAAGAGGCCATCGCCAACCATAGGAGCCGAGCAGGGCGCCGTGCCCGGGAGCTTTGCACCAAGGCTGCCATGGAGCTCAAAGGCAAAGAAAAAGGGAATGCTGGTAAGGAGAAATGCTGGGCCCAGAGCCAGTACTTGAGAAAGCCACCATGATTGTTCACTTCTGCTTATTCAGAGCAGCAGTTTGACAGTCCTTGGGTCTCTTAGGGAACATGGGTGAAGTACATCTCTGGCTTGTCTAAAAAACAAAAATTCAATTTTAAGGACTCAGTCAGGGGTTCTTTTATAGTCCCCTTTGCTGCCATTCTTGGCATATGTTCATTTTTCTAGGGGTGGTGAAACCTGTCTCTTCCCCAAATTTTTTATATTTCCTCAAAGCTGAATCGAGCTTGCTCCTCATAGGCAGCAGGCAGAATTACTGCCCAATTTAACAAGGAAAAAGCCTTCTGAATTGGCTCATTAAGCATAAGAGGACTGACTATGAGTGTAACCTTGCAAACGAGAGGAAGGGAAGGACAGCCTCCCAGAGGAATTTCCAAGGAGAGACATGCTATAGATGAGCTCTTCTCTTCAGAGATTTACTTATGCCCACTGTCAGGTTACACAACAGGCACTGTCAGGCACAGCTCATGCACCTTGGGCTCTTCTCCATGTGAGACTGGAGACTTTTATGAAACTTAATGAGCAGTTGGTGCCGTGAGCTCTGCAGGGTGAGGCCAGACCTGGCTGGGTGCGGGGGAAGTTTTGTCTTGCTGAGTTTTGAACCTGGCTGGGTTGGGAGCTGGTGGAAGGACGAAGAGTCTGGGTCCCAGCTGGGATTTTCCCACAAGGAGAACTTAGCTTCAGTGGGGATGGGTGATGCAAGTGGGGCAGAGCTGCAGGTCTCCACATGAGAATGCAGGATGGATGCAGTGTATGGAAACAACGGTCCTGGAGGATGAATCTTTGGCTTGATCCATAGGAGAACTGCTGTGCAAGCAGTGTCACCTGCATGCACAGCTGTTAGGAGGAACATTGTGCTGGCTTTAAAATCACGTATGGGATGGTGTGCTTTACCATGCTAGTAAGAGAAGCAGGGAAGGAGCTGCTTCTGGGAAACAGTGCTGCCAGTGCCCAGCAGACTGGAGAAAAAGTACCATGTTCCTTCCAGGGCCCAAGGTTGTGCCCATGGCAGTGAAAGGTGCCTGCTTGCTTTTCACAGCTCCCCTGAACCATTGTCTCCTGTGCAGGTAAAAAGTCTCAGCTGACTGTTCAGACCAAGAAAAAAAGCAAGAGCCCTCCAGCACAAAGGAAGAAGGAGGCAGCTGGCAAAGCCGAGAAAAAGGAGCCCAAGGTAAACATGATCTGCACTGGTTGATGCCTGGGACCTTTGCATTGTCTTTGAGATGCGCAGGGGCTGCTTACAGTGGAGGCTCTGTGCCAGCCAGGGCCTGGTATGCGGGTCCATAGTGCCAAGCCCAGCTGGCAGGCTGGGCATGACTTGGGCTGCGAATGTGCTCTGGCAGACAAACTCCACTGCTTCTCAGTGGTTTGCTGGCAAAGTGCAATCCTGGCTAGTGTGGCTGCAGGCAGTGAGCAAAGTGCTGGGAGACTGCACCAGGGGCTTGCAAGCTTGGGTCTCTGCTGGCCAAGGGATGGGCCCTCCAGGACCATCCCCTGGAGCTGCTGGCCTGCACTGCAGGGTTGTTCTGGTCTCCACTGGTGAGGAACCCCAGCTCCAAGCCCAGCAGTGGGAGTTGTTCAGGGCTTTCCACCATGGTTTATTTTCCTTACAATGGTGCACATTACAGTTCACAGTTTCCACTGCTCCTGCGCCGCAGCAGCTGAACATCACCAGCAAATGTGGGGAAGAGCTGAACTGCTTGAGCTGTGTGCTGCCCGAGGACCTGCTGGTGGACATCCTCTGTGAGAGGCTGAAGGTATGTGAGGTGGGGAAAAAGGAGACATTCCTGCTCCAGAGAGATACAGGCAGTGAGGTACAACTCGGAGGGGACGAGGAGGAGGTCTGTACGTGCTGTTGGAGGGTCCTGGACTGTCTGCGGGGAACCCTGCGGGAAGCTGCAGATGCCCTTAGTTGGCAGAGCCTAAGGAAAGATCCAAACTGCTCTTAGCTAATGCCCTTGGAACAAGGATAGCTGATGCCCTGTGACATCTGGGTTTGCTGTCCAGCCGCGAGCCCCTGCGTGCAATGGCTGACTTACTCTTCCCTGTATTCGCAGCGCAAAGACTGCTACAGGGGCGTGGTCTTTGATGGCTTGGAGAGCCTCTTTGCAAGCAGCCTGGAGTCTTCTCTGCTCTGTGTGCTCAAAGCTGTCAAGAATCGACGTCATATCGTTATGGTGAACCTGCAGCAGGATTACACTTCTTGGAAAGCCTGGGAGGAAGCTAAAAGAAAGAGTAAGGAAGCTGAAAGAGAGAAGAAAGGTGAGATATCTCCGTCCCTCTCAAATGGTCTCTCTCAAGCCCTCAACCTTATCTCAGTGTATCTGGGTTTACAGCAGAGCTTGTAAGAAATGTTTTTATTAATCTTTCCACCTTCTGCCTCAGTGTAACCAGCACTCTGAGATCTCAGAGTTGCAGGAGATCTGAGGTTTTAAGACTCACCTTAATCTCTAACATGAAAGCTTGAGCACAAGTGCCAGGCTGCTGTAGCTCAGTGACAAACAACTGTCACCAGCCTTGGTGCACTTAAGCCAGGCAAAGCACAGGAGCTCAGTGCCCAGCCATAATTTGGGGGATTGTCTGAATTTTGGAGCAGGGATATGAGCTCCCCGATATCTCCTGGTATGATAGGCTGGGTTGGGAAAAGCTGTGAATCCTTGCAGCTGACCCAGAGCACCCAGCTCTGCTTGCAGTCACTCATGGTTTCTCCTCTGGTTTGTGCTAAAGAACTGCAGCGGAGAAAAGCTTTTGAGAGGTACGCAAAACGTCTCTTGAAGATTGATGAGGACCAGTACAATGCCCTCCCTGAGGAGAAGAAAGCCATAATAGATAAAGTAATACAAAAAAGGAAATATATGCGGAAGGAGAGGTGAGTAAGCCTTCCA
>VZRX01011631.1:0-19284 GCA_013398075.1 Notiomystis cincta | reverse complement strand
ATCTCTGCGGGATGAGGGAGGCCTGAAAGGACCCAAGGGCCTTCAGGGAGCTCTGTGAGGCTGAGGACCCCCCTCAGGGGCGGGAGGCGTCGTATGGAGCTCTGAGAGGGACCCTCGGGGATTCCTGAAGGGCTGGTGGACCCTGAGAGGGGCTGAAGGGGCCCTGGAGGGGCTGACAGGGGCGTGAGGAGGCCCCTGAAGGGCTGAGGGGCAGTCCTGGTAGGGGCTCTGTAGAGGAGGGAAATGGGACAGTGGGATGGGGCCACCCTTGAGGAGTTCGGGCTGTTTTACCTGGATTTGGGGTCTCTGGGGCCGAGTGTCCCTTCAGAGCGGGTGGTTCGAGGAGACACGGGGCCCCTGGGGGTCCCTGGGTTTGGGGTCCCCGAGCTGGGTTTCCATCATCACTCATTTTGATTTGCTTTCCTTGAGGCTTCTGTAGGTTTTACCCCCTTTTTCAGCTGTGTTTAGCTGAGGTTTTCTTAATTCCCGACAAAAACTGCTGCCCTGATTTGAAGGTTTTGCACAAATCTCTGTCTGTGCTGAAGGCAGGGAGGGCCTGGAGCACAATGTTCCCTCAGCTGCGGTTCCTCAGGTCGGTCCCCAGAGCCCACAACTCCCCGTGCAGGAAGCTGGGAGCTGGTGATCCCTGATTCTTGCCAAAAAAAGCCCCAGATATGTGATTTTATCAATTTTCTGGCTAAACTGCTGCGAGAGGAGTTTGTATCCAGATTAACCCAGCATCTGTGGAGTCCTAATGGATTTACAACGTGGTGGCTGAGATCAGAATTTGAGCTTGTTTGTGTTTTAGGGGTTTTTTTTCAGTCTTAGCTTGTGCTTTGTGGCTTGAGGGTCGCTTGACACACTCAGGTTTACCCAGGAGTGTTCACTGACACTGCTGAAGGGTTCTGGGGTTTTATTTTAATGTTACAGGAAGGTTTTGTGGCTTTTAGTGGTGAGAAAACGCACTGGGGACTCAGACAATCCAGTTTAGGAGGAAGGAAGATACTTGTGTGTTTAATGCTTGTATTTCCAAGCATTTGTGGGAGTGGAGTCTTCAGAGTTCCATGGTTTTTTTGCATAATGAGAAAGTTTTACATTCTGAAGGAAAATAGAAAGAATTTTCAACATCTGTGTTTAATATTTATAATCACGGGCAGACTGACCAATATTCACTCAACCCTTTTATACAGAGGGAGTGAAATACACAAACAGTAAATGTGGAGATTATAAAGACAATAAATTCCGAAGAATTCTCACAAATAACGTGGATCTTCTTTTCCTTGATGTTAAAAACCAGAGTTCAGGGCTCCAGTGAATGCCAGGTAATGCCCCAAAATACCTGGAATGTCTTAATTTCAACCCCTTAGCAATTGAAGAAACATTATTTTCTATGTTTTCTACTTAATTTCTATATTTCTTCTTGGAGAAGATTCCTGTGGGGATGAAAGTGCTGAGCTGGCATTGCATGGGAAACCCAAAGGAGCTAAAAACCTCCTATTTACTTCAAAAAATCAATTTAGTGTACCCCAGACACAAAAATGGAGATGCTTTGTAAATAGAAAGCCATAAAAGCAGAAATATCAAAGCCTTATAGTTGTGAGTGAAATGCAAAGTAGTTTTAAGCCTGGTTTATCTGGTCCCAAACCTGCACTGAACTTTTTGGGAAGCTCACAAATGGGTAAATTTGAAGCAAATCTTGTGAGTTTTGAACTCCAAACATGAGCCTGGCAAATAACTCCCTGCTAAAGCTTCTGCAGCAAAAAGCACCAGTTTTGTACAATAAAAATCCATTTAAAAGTTGCAGCAGCCCCTCTCATGTATCACAGCTGGGAATATTTGCTGTAATTTTATTTTGGAGCCTTTTTTCCCTGTTGGGATGCCAGTGGTTGCAGCAGAGCCTTTCCCAGGAGAGTTGGGCTGGGAGCCTGGAGCAGTGGGGGGGGGGTTGGGATTTACATTTGGTTACAAACATTTCTCTGCTCCTCTCTTCTGGCCTTAATTAGATCCAGCACATGGTGTGGGGAAGCAGGGGTTGGTTCTGGGAAGGGCAGACCCAGCCAGGATGTTGGAAACCCACCTGGGACTTCTTGACTGGACACCTCCAGGAGTGGTGGCTCCACCACTGCCCTGGGCAGCCCCCTCCAGTGCCCTTCCCAGAAAGGAATTTTCCCCAGTACCCAACCTAAGCTCCCCTGGTGCAACTTGAGGCTGTTTCCTCTCATCCTGTTGTTCTCTGGGAGCAGAGCCTGACCCCACCTGGCTCCAGTTGTCAGGAGTGAAAACTGCCATGTGCTCCAGGAGTTCCCACCCACCTCAGTGTAGTGGTGCCTGGACTGGCGAGGAGACAGAAGCTGAGAAGGATTCCCAGAAATCCCAAAGGATGAAAAAGCCAGAGCTCTTCCCATGCCATCTCCCTGCCCACGTTGTCCCAGGTTTTGGGAGGGTGCAGCCGTGACCACTCCGATGTTCCCTGCAGAGCCAAGTGGTGCCAGCTCCTGGTGCTGAACCTCAGGGTCTTTCCTGGGCTTCCACTTGAGCTGCAAGAGGGAAACATTTCCCAGTGGGAAGCAGATTCCTCGTGGGATGCTGATCCCTGTGTTTGGCTCCTGGGAAATCTCAAAGGCTTGAAAAACAAGCAGCAATTCCCTCAGTGCCCCTCAGCCCGTGGTGGAGCTGGGCCTGGAGAACAGAGTGGTGTCACTTCCTTCCCCTGCCTGGAGCGGAAATTCCTTCCCCTCGAGAAAGGGGATTTAACCACTGTGCTACAGGAGGTTCATTCCTGTTCCCACCACGTTCAGATATGGCTGGGCAAAAGGAGGAACCCTCCTGGCCTGCTTTATTCCCACTGGAAGCTTCATTAAACAAATTCCTTGGATGTCACCTTGGGAATTCTCTTGGGAATAAAGGATGGGGCACAGCGGCATCTGAGAGGTCCAAAATCAAGCAGGAAGGCGATGGGGAAGGGTTTCCACCTCTGATTTTTTGTTCTCCAGATGTGTTTTTGAATTCCAGAGGATCCTGGGGGTTTGTTGCTGGAGCTGGTGTTGGATGGGCTGTGCTCACTCCTGCTCTTGGTTGGGATTGTTGTTTTTGGCTCCTTCAGCTGCCAAGCCTTGAGCTGGATGCTTATTCCATACTGTAGTCACCCCTGGGAAATACTATGGATTGGCAAAGAAAAGGCTTCCTCAGCAACGCCAGCTGCTTGGAGGAAAACAAACCAGGCAGGCAGAGAGGCTGGGAACGTTCATGTGGTAAAATATGTTTCATTTTGGAAGAAATACCAGAAATCTGGGAGCAAGTTTGCTGCGAGGTCCAGGCACACCATGGAGGTGACTGTACAACTCCACTTTTAGCTGTAAATAAACCAATATCCAACTCTGGAAGTGAAATGGAACTATTGTTGGACTGAAATGTGGCTTTGGAGAGTGGAGAAGAACTTGAGAAGCACAGCTTAAAGCCCATTTTTCCCCAGATTCATTAAACCTGACTTCAGTTCTTCACTTTGTCCCCCCAGTTGTGGCTGTTTCCTTCCCAAGCTGCTCTCGGTGCTGCTGGGGGTGGTTTGGGAAGCCCAGCACTGGGGTTTTTGGGGGTGTCTGGGTAGCTTTACTGTCCCTTTGCTTTGATGAAGCAGAAGTGGTTTGGGAGCTGCTTCAGGCTCAGTTTGCAGAGGTCGTGGTGGAGATTTTCGGGCTGGATCGACTGTTTTGGGGCAGTTTTGCAGCACATTTACAAACCCACAACTGTTAAAATAAGCACAGAGCTGACTTATTTCAGAAATAGGGAAAAAATGGATTTTAAAACTCATTTTCTGATGTGGAACAGACTTTTTGAATGTAGAGGAACATTGGTTGAGCTCTGATGGTGGTGCTGGGATGTGGATTAAACATAAGCCACACTGAGCAAGCTCGGAACAACTCCAGACCCTGTTACCTGGGCTCCTGAACAACCAGAATTAGGGGAAAATACAGGAAAATGGAATCCTGCAATCACAGGCTGGTTTGGGGTGGAAGGGACCGTCGAGATCACCTGGGCCATGGCTGGGTCACCTTGCACTTGTACAGGGTGCTCCAAGCACTTGTGGAAGAGCACAGGCAGGCCAGTAATGGTGCCTGTGGTGCCCACTGGTCTGTACTGGTGATGACCAGAAGTGATCAGCTGAACAATGATGGGTTTTGAGGTGCTTTATGAGCATTTTGGTTCTTTGTCTTGGATTGGGAAATGAACCCGCTGCAAGTTGGTGTCATCAGGGAAACTCGCAGCTCTGCTCCTCCTCCCTCCTTCATCGTGCAGCCTCAGCCCCTTCCCTGCTCCCACCAGGCTCCTCCTCTCTCCAAAAACGAGAGCACATCTTTTAATTTGGCAGCCTCAGCTCTCCAGCTGAGGAAGCAGCGTGTGCTCCGCGCTGGGAACGGCCCCTCGGTGCAGCAGATAAAAGGACACAAACACACACTGCCCGAGATCCAGCCCCAGCAGATGCTGACACTCAGCTGCTTCTGCTGGGGAGTGTTCCACTGAACCAGAGGGGCTGGGACGTAATACTGGCTGATTTCCCTTCTTTTTCCCACTCCTGTTAGAGATGGCATCCGATGTTTCCTCGCTGGGCGCAGCCGTCGGCTCCGGGAGCTCCGGGTCGGGAGCCCAGGCTGGAGGAGCCGTTGCGCAGAGGCCCAGCAAGAGACGGCCCGGGTGAGTGTGTGCTGGGCTTTGCTCTGCGGGGAGGGCTGTGGGAAAGGGCTCTCTGAGGAAGTTTTGTTCTCCAGAAAGAGCCGTCAGCCTCAGGAGGAGCAGCTGTGGCTGCTGCTGAGAAGTTTCCTGGTTCCTTCAGGTGGGCTCTGTCCAGTCCTCTCCCTTTGTGGTCGTGGCTTTGTGCCAGCTACACTCCTTGAAGAGGGGGTTAAGTGTCATGTTCAGAGGGGGTTAAAAGCTTTGCACCTTATAGAAGGAGCAAATGCACACCAAGGACTGAGAGCAAGACAGGAGATGCTGCAAGACCTGAGGGAACAGAGAAGCTGAATTTTGGGGCCTTACTCCAACCTTTGCAGCTGTGCTGTCCCTGGGAGGGGTGGGGGGAAGACACAATGTGCTTGTGGGAGGCTTTTTGTTTTCTAAAAATGCCTTTGCAAATTCAAAGGGAGTTGAGTGGCTGTTTCCAGATTTCTGGCACGAGAAATGGCCTCATAATTTTCAAGCAAACTGAAATCTGTCCCTACGCCCCTCCCAGTCACTCAGACTCTTTCCTTCAGCCCCATTTGCTGATGCTCCCACTCCCCTGCAGCTCCTCCCACGCTGCCTACTCTGCTGCATCCAGTTTTCCATCCCAAAAGGAAAGGTGAAAAGTCTTTACTCTGTCCTCCTACATGAAGTACTCAGAAGTGGGGTTTTGGCCCTCTGAGCAAATACTGCACAAACTGAACTCTTAACTCCAGGAAGATTTTACCCTCCTCTTTTTTTTTTTTTTTTTTTTTTTTCAAGNTTTTTTTTTTTTAAATTTAAATCCACCCAATCCAGGCTTTTGAGCTGGGATTGCTCCATTTGTAGGCTGTTGATGGTCCCTAGGATTTTCCTAGGTGATCCAGGCTTTTGGAGCAGAAGGTTGGGATGCAATGGATGCTCCAACTGGTTTTTTTTCCTTTGGAACTGTTTTTCCTTGCTCTGTTCCTGATAGACACCTAAAAGAAGCCCCTTTCCAAACTTTGTGGGCTGTTTCACGTTAGGATCACTTAATTGCTTTGGGATTACTGAATTTTTCCCTTCAGCAATCATCTGCATCCACGGGGACAGAGAGAAAAGTAATTTAAAGGAGAAACCACTTGGTTAATAATTATCTTTTTTTTCTGTTTTTCAGGCTTGATTTTGATGATGATGGAGAAGGGAACAGTAAATTCCTCAGGTGAGAGAGAACATGGCATCCAGAAGTTTCTGTCCTGTGGTCTAGGTGTGTCTGTGTCTTCTCCCTGGAGCAAGATCTTTCTGCTCCTGTGGCTTTTCCTCTCTGGAAGTGAAGGGAATTGCTCCAGTTCCTTAAACTCTTCCCTTTCTCCCCGTCAGTGATGTTCCTCCATCTCTGTGGCTTTTGTTACTGCCTCAGACATTGTTAATTATACCTCATCTGCTGTAAGGATGCTTCAGTTCCAGAGACATCCTTATTCCCGAGGAGCTGGCGAGGCTGCAAGGATTTCCTCATGATCCATATGGAACACAGAAGAGCTGGAATATCCTGTGTCATTTATTTGTAGCCTCACTACACGGTGTAGGATTGAGTAACTCCAGTGATACTGGAATTCCCTGCGCTCCCATGCTTTAAGAATGGCCCTGGAATGGTTTCAGGGTGATGAATGTAGGATTTACCTAGAGAAACCCCTGGATGAAGGTCCTGATTTGGGCTACCTTCATCTTCCAAGTGCCATTTATTCTGTTCCTTGGCATGGGATTAAATTGAGTGTGATCCCAGCATCCTTGATTGGAATATGATATGGAAAACCCCGTGGAGGTGATGCCAATAGTTCACCCATAGTGTTTGGGGTGATCAGAGAATTGTCCTGCACTGCCCACCCAGAGCCACGTTGGCCTTTTTAACCCCCCACATTTTCTGTGGGAGTTACTAAACCTCGTTTTCTCAGTGTTTTTTTGGGAAAGCAGGAAGTGTAAACACTTTAACCTCTCCCCCTTCTCCTAGATGTGATGATGACCCGATGCCAAACGATAAAGAGAGATTTGCCAGGTAAGAATTTGATGATTTTAAAGCTTTTTGTGCCAAAAAGCCTTGATTTGAGAGGGATCCTGCAGCACCCTTCTCACGAGCAATTCATCATCTCTCCTTGAAGGTGCTCCAAGGGATCCACACAAATTCCTTGATGTGTTTTGGACCAGTTGAGTGTGACGATGACATTCCTCTTTTTCACCATTCCTTTCAGCTCTGGCCTTGGACTCTCATTCTTTTCTCCTGCTCAAGAAACTTGCAGAGATTCAATTCTCCTGCTTAGCACAAGTTTTCCCTGAACAGGGTTTCGTGGCACTTGCTGTGATTTGTGTGTTTCGTGGGGAATTACCCAGAAGCTCTACAAATCGGGGGTTTCCTGGAGACTGTAGGGAGTACTTTGATCACTGTTCGGTGTCTGACAGTACCTGTGAGTGTTGGGACTGAGTCTGTGGTATTTTTACAGCTCTTTGAAGCTCCATTCCCTTCTCTGGACACACTCGAGCCCATCAAAGTCCGTCTTGCCAGGAGGGGCCCAAAACTGCCCTCAGGATTTGGGGGTCGCTGTCCTGCTGTTACCTGCTAAAGGGCTACAGGGAATTCCAAACTGGGATTCTCCAGCTTTTTAAGTTGTTTGAGTCCTTCTGAAGTCAAGCAAATCAGAAGTATGTTAGAAATATCAGAATACTTCTAATAATAGAAATGAGCAAATTAGAACTAGGTCACAGCCTCAGAAAGTATCTTAAAACTCCAACACATCAGGCACCAATACAATGTGGAATGTTGCAAACTAATGACTGTTTTATTTTATGGAATTGCTTCTCTGCAAAACAGACCTGTCCCTAGGCTGGGTTTCCTAGTCCATCTTTCCATTTTTTTTCCATTTCTTTCAACTTTTTTTCCATTTTTAGCTTAGCTGGCTAATTTTATTTTTAGGTCTGATGATGAACAGAGTTCAGCGGATAAGGAGAGACTTGCCAGGTAGGAGAATGGAGATTTCAAGCATGGACAAGCAGAGTTTTTCCTTTCCTTAATGTTTCTCTAGGCATCCCTTCTCTTTCTTTTTTTTTTTTTCCCCTCCTTCCCTCATCTGCTGCAGAGGATTTAACAGACTCCTGGAAATGGCTGTGGAATTGGGATTAGGAGGGGAAAGGCATTGAGGAAAGGCACACCTCATCCTTGGGAGAACGTTTTTTAGGGAATACATGAAAGGATTTTTGCCAAAGGCCACAGGGTTGGGCTCCTGCTTTCAGCTGTAGCTTTGCTAACCTATGATAAATACAGTTCCTCTTGTCCTGGGTCGAGGTGCCACGTTGTCCCTCCAGGAAGGTCTTGTGTCCTGGGAATGCTATTGCACTCTCAGAACAGGCAGGAAAAGGTGTGTTAGCTCAGGTGTGTTCCTTCCAGAAAAGGTGGTGTCACTGGAGACAGGATTTAAATTTTCCCCCGAGTTTCTATTAGTAATTAATGAGAGACTCTGCCTGAAACCATCAGAATATTCACCTGGAATGCTACACCAGGAATCCAGGAATGGGCCCTGAGGACACCTGTGCCCACATGCTGCAGGTGATTTGTCACCTGTGCACACCTGCCCTTTGTTTCCCACCTTGCAGACTTAGCCCAGTTTTGGGCAGTTCTGTCTTTAAACCAACACCTGGCTGCCAAAGTGCCTTTGGTGACTGCACTGAGTTTGCTGAAATGTTGGGGGAGATCAGGAAGGCACAGAGGTCAGGCCTGGGAATAAGGAGAACAGCAAAGCCTTCCAGGAGTTTGTTCCCAGGAGCCTGTAGTAAAGAATATTTCAAAGAACTGTGGAGTGGTTTGGCTTGGAAAGGACCTTAGAGCTCATCTCATTCATGGCAGGGACACTTTCCACTAGCCCAGGTTGCTCCAGGCCCCATCCAGTCCAGCCTTGGACACTTCCAGGGATGGAGCAGCCACAGCTGCTCTGGGCAACCTGTGCCAGGGCCTCACCACCTTCACAGGGAGCAATTACTTTCCAAAATCCTGTGCCACTGCCCTGTGTCAGTGGAAAGCCATTCCCCCTTGTTCTGTCCCTCCAGGCCTTCTCCAAAGTCCCTCTCCAGCTCTCTTGGAGCCCCGTTTTGCACTTGGAAAGGCTCCAAGGTCTCCTTGGAGCCTTCTTGTCCACAGGATGGACAATCCCAGTTCTCCCATCTTTTGCTCATGGCAGAGTGACAGTGGGGCAAGTGAAATGTAAATGTCTGGTGGTTCCCCAGTAGCTTTTGTAGTTGAAGGATCTTTGGTTTTCACACCTGAGCTTGTGAGTTTAGAGAAGCTGCCTGACTCAAAGGTGAGGTCACTGAATGTCTGCACACATTTCATAGTGAGAAATGCTCCATTTTTGTATTTATCCTGTTTATTCACCTGCCTATCCTTGCTCCTTCCAACACTTCCATCTCATTTCACTTCCCACCATGTGCTTTCTTGCACCTGATCCATCCTTCTGTATAGGAAACCTGGCTTTTAAGCTCTGTTTTGGAAAACCCACCTTAGGAACCTAGTTAAATTATGTATCCTGGACAAAAGCACCAGGTTCTGGTCTGTGAGACTGATGGGACTGTGCCCTGTGAACCAAAGGGGTGCCAAGAGCCTCTTTAAGTGGCAGCAATGGCCTCAGTGTCTCTTTAGAGGTTGGTTGGACCACCCAGGTGTTGCCTGGCCCTGGTCTGCCCGGGTTGCTTGGCCTTGATCATCTGTGCAGAAATGAGGTGTCAGCTGCTCTGAAGCTTTCCCTGCTGTGGTAGTGAAAGGGCTCTTGATGTCACTGAGAAGTGGCTTCCCAAAGCACTGTGAGGTGAGACCCAGCTAATGGAGGTCACTCAGAATCCTGGAATAGCTGGGTTTGGAAGGATCCTTAGAGCTCATGCATTCCCCACACCTCCCACTAGCCCAGGTTGCCCAGAAGAGCAGGTGTCCAAGTTTTAGCTGCAGACCTGATGGGTCTGATGATGCAGGGGATCTCATCCACCCTTGGATGGACAGTGTTGAGGCCACCTGCAGTGAGGTGACCTCGCTTTGGGAGCAGAGGAGCGATTCCTTTGGCTTCCTGCAGCGTTGTGTAGTGGATGGGGAAGGTTAGCCCAGCTCCTCGCAGTCCCCAGGTACCAGGGAGCCGCTGTGACTGTGAGGGAGGTCCAGGTGTAGCCTCTCCTCCTTGCCCCTTCTCACGTTCCCCGTGCACACCCAGCATGTGAGGCTTGACTCCTAATCCTGACGGCCCCGATGCATCTCTGTGTTTCACACCCGTGCAAGCGCTGACGTGGGGACACACCCGGGCCTGCCAGCCCTGGTGACTCCACCTTCCTCCCTCTCTCCTCGATCTCTGGCAGGGAGAACCACAGTGAGATCGAGCGCAGGAGGAGGAACAAGATGACCGCCTACATCACGGAGCTGTCGGACATGGTGCCCACGTGCAGCGCCCTGGCCCGCAAGCCGGACAAACTGACCATCCTGCGCATGGCCGTGTCCCACATGAAGTCCCTGCGTGGCACTGGCAACACCTCCACAGATGGCACCTACAAACCCTCCTTCCTCACCGACCAGGTCTCTGCCCCTATCAAAAGTCCCTCTTTTTATTAAGCCCCTTTAAGGTCCTGGAAGGCCACAGTGAGGTCTCCCTGAAGCCTTCTGATCTTGGCCTGATGCTGCTTTGTGGGAATTACAGCAGTCAGAGGGGAAATTAGAAAATTAGATGATGACAGTGGGGCGGGGAAGTCCAAAGCCAGGGTGTGTTTTGGCTGCGGAGTTGAGAGGTGTCTGTGTTTCTGCAGGAACTCAAACACCTGATCCTGGAGGCAGCTGACGGCTTCCTGTTCATCGTGTCCTGCGAGACGGGCCGCGTGGTCTACGTGTCGGACTCGGTGACGCCGGTGCTGAACCAGCCGCAGTCCGAGTGGTTCGGCAGCACCTTGTACGAGCAGGTGCACCCCGACGACGTGGGCAAGCTGCGGGAGCAGCTCTCCACCTCCGAGAACGCCCTCACAGGTACAGCAGCACGGGAGGGACGCGAGGGGCTGGCAGGTGGGACAGCCTGCGGAGGACTTGGATTAAACCCTTCCCTTTGTAGAGGGAACCAAGCCCTGGTGCCTTTCTACCAAGGATGCTGCAGCCCCCCCCGAGAATGCATCTAAAGGTACCCCCAGTGACACTCGTGTCCTGCCAGTTCCCAGTACGTTACCTGGTGCCACACTTGTCTGGGTGGAAGGACTCCAGTGCAGCAGCATCTCCTTTTTCTTTCTTTTGTTTCAGGTCGTATCCTCGATTTGAAGACGGGGACTGTGAAGAAGGAAGGGCAGCAGTCCATGAGGATGTGCATGGGCTCCCGGAGATCTTTCATCTGCCGAATGAGGTAGGAAGGAATTCCCAGGGGAAATCTCTGAGCCTAGAGCTGAACTTGCTCCTTAACCTTGGCCCCTCCATGCTTTTATTTCTGCTTTTTTTGGTCTCATTGCGATGTAGACATGATAGAATACAGCTAAGTTTTCTCTACAGTCAAGTCCTTGAAATGTTTATTTGCCCTGTTGTTGCAGAAAATCCAGTTTAAAGTAACATTTACTTTTAGCCTCAAGTGTCACCTCCCTTGAGTTCTGCAGAGTGAGGGGTTTGTGTGATGGAAATTCCTTTCATTCAAGATACCCAGATTACTTTCATGTTGATCAAGAAAGATCAAATCCTTTATAACCCTGATGCAGGTGTGGCAACAGCTCTGTGGATCCAGTCACTGTCAATCGTCTCAGCTTCATGAGGAATCGCTGCAGGTAAAGGATACATAAACAGCACATAAATAACACAGCTAAACACCTTCCCTCACCTTCCCCCACTGCAGCACAGCCTGTTTCTCTCTCCCAAGGAATGGTTTAGGTGCAGCCAAAGATGGAGAACCTCACTATGTCGTCGTGCACTGCACAGGCTACATCAAAGCCTGGCCCCCAGCAGGTAAGGATTCACCTTGTGTTCAGGTGGGCTGGGTTTAAGAGTACATGGTCTAAAGTTGCCATTCCAGGAGCTGAATGTGCCAGGAAGTGCTTTACAAATGTATCTATGACTTTTATTTTAAGATTGACCTAATTTTTGCAGGTGCAGCAGCAGAGATCTCTGATTGTAGAGGAGGAAAATAATATTGAACTGTCTGATGTGTGACTTTTGCTGAAATTCAGAGACTTTCAATCCTTCTGATGAAAGAAGGGAGGGGGAGGCATCTTAATTTACAAAATCCCTTCATGGGGAAGGGTATTGAGTTACAGACCAGGGCAGAGAGATGTCTTGAAGTCCGTTCCTCCTAAATGAGCCATTTTTCCTGTACTAACCTTGCCGGAATTTTTGGCCCTGCCCTCCCAGGTGTTTCCCTGCCTGACGATGACCCTGACGCTGGCCAGGGCAGCAAGTTCTGCCTCGTGGCCATTGGCAGGCTCCAGGTGAGCGGCCTGTTCCCCTTTTCCAACACTGCCTTGCCCTGGCAGTCCCCAGATTTAAACTGTTCTGGCTGAAAACATTCCCCAGTTGCCACAAGTCCCAGTGCAGGGCAGGCAGCTCAGGGACAGCGAGGTTTGGTGACTCTCCCTGTGTTCCTGGCAGGTGACCAGCTCCCCTAACTGCACAGACATGAACAATGTCTGCCAGCCCACAGAATTCATCTCCCGACACAACACCGAGGGAATTTTCACCTTCATCGACCACCGGTGCGTGGCCACTGTGGGTTACCAGCCCCAGGTGAGGACCTTTAGGAGCTTTTTAAGAAAAAACTGCTCTTTGAACTTACTTTTCCTTCTACATCATGGCTCTGCTTGTCCAACAGAGCTGATAAACCATGCCCAAGGCTTAACCCAGACATGTGTTTCTTCTCCACTGGTTGCTTTTCCATGTGTTTTTCCAAGTCCTTTGATCATGGGAAGGCTGGGTGTCTCTGGATTATGTCAAATGTCAATTAAAGCCATTTTTGCCTCAAATTGAGTTAAAGATCAAACATTAATCAGCAGCTGTTGTGCTTTTCTTTTAAAAAACAGCACACCAGCTCTTGTGCTTGGGTTGTGTAACAGGGATTTGGGGGGGAAAGAGCAGGAACTACCTGTCCAAAAAGGAATTAATTATGGAATCTGCCTGCCAGATGAACTGACTCAATCTCTCACAATTCCTTGAAAAATAGGAACTTTTGGGGAAAGACATTGTGGATTTCTGCCATCCAGAAGACCAACAGCTTTTACGGGACAGTTTTCAACAGGTAAAAGCATTGTAGCTGCCCTTTGCATGCAGGGTGGAATTCAGATTGGAGTTCATTCCAAGATTGGAATGTCTTGGTGCTTGCAAAGCAACGAAATTGACTGGAAAACCAAGAAGAGAAACAAAGCTTAGAAAATTCTCCTGTGCAAACAGTTGCAGACTTAATCATTAAATGCAAACTGAAACAGAAGCATCTGATGTCTTAACTCCTGAATCCAGTCTTAACTCCAGCTCTGGCTGCTGGTCCAGTCGGCTTTTAGGGCCAGGAATGTGGCTCCCAAGTGCCTGCTTGACTTGGCTGAAACCCTGGTTCATCTCTAGGGCCCAGCCCAGTGCTGCAGAACCCGCAGTGGAGGTGGTTTTCTTGCCCTGTTGTCGTTACTGTTATTTCTGAGGGCCTTGGACTGGTGGCAGGGCAGGTAAGGCTGCCCCTGTGCTTTCATGACTCCAAAAACCAGCTGCTCATATCCATTGCTCCAAACCGTTGGAATGGGAAGCGAGAGCATGTGTTTCATTTCTTGGAGGCTTTTTCATACATCTCACCAGTGCAAAGAGATAAGAGAAGTGAAGCCAAAAAGGGGATTTTAGATTCCCCTTCTATATCCTTCAGGAATCAAGCTGTCCTAGGGGAATAGTGCCATTTAGTTTGGGAAGACTAAGATGTGGTGGTCCAGGTTTGAGGCAAAGGGCCATCACAGGGGTCTGAGGGAGGGGGCACTCGTGCTCAGGTTACTCTTACCCACCTTTGATCAGGTGCTACTGATGGGATTCCATTTTTTTTAGGTGGTGAAGTTAAAAGGCCAGGTTCTGTCAGTCATGTTCCGCTTCCGATCCAAAAACCGGGAATGGCTCTGGATGAGAACCAGCTCGTTCACCTTCCAGAACCCCTACTCAGATGAGATCGAGTACATCATCTGCACCAACACCAACGTCAAGTAAGTACCTGGAGAGGCCTCTTAGTCCAGAATAACCCAGAACTGGGGAGCCTCAGCCTCTCCCCCTCACAAGCTTCCCATTAATTTGCACAGCCCTGGAGAAGTTCCTAAGTCACTCCAGCTCCCATTCCCTGCTGGGCTGTGCCAGGCACTGGAGGACTAAAAGTGCAGGGATTGTAATGCCTTTGGCTGTCTCATTGTGTGGCTTAACAAGCTGCCAAAATTCAGGTCTGGCAGTGCCTGAAATTAGTGAAATCTGCCTCAGAATGGAGCTCTTGGATTGCTGTGACAGCCTGGGGGGTCCCATCTTTGGGAATGATCAGAGCTACTCTCTCTTCCCATGAGGGAGCTCCATGCCTCTTGCAAGGACCAAGAAATTGTGCCTGTGTGTGATCTAGAGCTGCAGGCTTGGCAGGGGCAGCTCCAGCAGGCAAACAGAAGGCTGGATTGCCTGGGAAAGGGAAATCCAGGATTTCTTTGCTGTGAGGCAAAGTAGCACTGTTTCCCTGCAGGCCTGAAATCTGCTGCAGGCCTGATTTCCTGCCCCATGTCAGAGCTCTCTCTTTGAACTCCTTCATTCCACACACAGCCAAGCATCCAGAATCCTAAAATCCCTGTGGAAGTTCTGAGCAGAGCAGCAGTGACTGGTTGTGTTTGAGATGCTCAGGGACTTAGTATGGAGGAGGGAGGCACAACCCCCACATCTGGAGCATCCTATTCCATGACACCTTTCAAGGAAACCAAGTGGAAACTCACTCAAAAACCCCTTCACTCAAATGGGGTTTTGCATCTTGTCCCAGGCAGCCACACCCTGCTACACAGGACCCAGCTTTGCTACCAGCTGGGACGTTTTAAATCTCTTTTTTCTGTGTTTGCTTTGAAGGAACTCGAGCCAGGAGTCCAGGCCTGCCCTGGCAAACTCCATGCCAAGGCCTCAGCTGGGGCAGAGTGTCAGCCTTCCCCTGGACATGGGCACAGCCCCACTGCCCTCAAGGTCAGGAAGAGCTCGGCTCTTTTTCCTGTTTCCGCCTTTGCCTCACACACCCTTCACTCCCAAATTCCCCTCTCTGCAGCCAGGAACTGCAGGCTGACAAATCCCTGGTGTAACCGCCCAGAGCTGTTCCCTTGGGAATTATCTTTAGCAGCCTGTGTTCTCCTGTTACAGACACTTTCTATTTTAGGCAGCAGCAGCCACCCCAGGCAGAGCTGGAAGTGGGCCCAGGAAGGGAGAGCTTGGCTGGGTACGAGCACTCACAGGTGAGTGGTCCACACAGTCCACAGAGGGATTTGGGCACTCCCTGTTTGCTGTCCTGCACTGTTTAAGTCACCTTTTTGCTGCAGCTTTACAGATGGTGGCACCAGGTTGAGGTGGGGTGTGAGGGGAAGGTTTTTCTGCCTTGGTTGTTGCTTGATTCCAGTATTTATCATGTGGAATCATAGAATCATGGAATTAAGGGATGGAAGGAACCTTAAAGCCCATCCACTTCCACCCCCTGCTGTGGGCAGGGACACCTTTCACCAGACCAGGCTGCTCCAAGCTCTGTCCAGCCTGGCCTTGGCCACTCCCAGGGGCGTGACTGGGCATGCTGACTGGCCCTGCTCTCCCCCGAAGCCCCGCAGGGTCCCGGGAGCAGCCGTGCCCTCAGCTGCTCTCCGCTCGCTCCCTGCGTGCCGAGGTGTGAGCGGCTGCGCGTGTCCCGCTCCCAGGTGCCCGTCCAGCCCGTGAGCGCTGCCGGCCCCGAGCACAGCAAGCCCCTGGAGAAGGCCGAGAGCCTGTTCAGCCAGGAGCGGGACCCACGCTTCGGGGAGATCTTCCCTGGCATCAGCACAGGTGGGTCAGCAGGACAGGTCTGCTCTTGCTGCTTGCCCTGGGCACATCCTTCCTGCTTGTCCCTGCAGAGCAGCTCTCCCTGCTCCCGGTCTGCTGTGGGTGCTCTGACCCCAGAGAATCTCCGTGCGAGTTTAGTAGAAAATGGAAATCAAATTAAGCAGGATTTAGCAAAATCATCTGGAGTCTGTGTCTGGAGAAGGAGGAAAGGAGTCTTCCTTCACACAGACACATCTCTTCCAACTGGTTCTCTGTCCGTGTTCCTGAGATGTCCTAGCCCAAAACCAACTCGTGCTCTCTCCGCAGACCAGAGCAAAGCCATCCCTGCCAGCACCGTGCCGGCCAACCCTCCCCTCTTCGCCCAGGGAAACACCTTCACTGCTGCACGGCCTGCTGAGAACTTCAGGTGAGGCTTCACCTGCCCAGCTCCTCCCTCTGTTTCCTCTGCTGTGCCTTGGACATGCCCAGCATCTGGATGCCCACAACCCCAGCAGCTCCTCTCAGTTGTTTTCCAGTACAGAATCATGGAATCATTCAGGTTGGAAAGGCCCTCTAAGATCTTCAAGTCCAACTGTTAGCCCATGTTCACCACTAACCCCTGTCCCCAGGTGCCACATCCACACATTTTCGGGACACTCCAGGGCTGACCACCCTTCCCAGATGGGCAGAGTTACCCCAATTGTTGGGCTCATTTCCCACCACCAGAAATTCGAGCAGATGGGTTTGGTGCCTCTTCCTCCTGTGCTATTCCATGGCCTCAGACCCCACTTCTCCTCCAGGAGCAGCAGCATGGTCCCTCCAGTGAACATCATCCAGCAGCAGCCCTCGCCCGCCGGCCGGATCTTATCGCAGATTTCCCGCCACTCCACCCCAGCTCAGGTCAGCGGGACCACCTGGGCTCCAGGGACACGGCCGGTGTTCACACCCCAGGTAGCACAGCCCGAACCCTCAGGTGCAGGCCCCGGGTCCCCGCTGCCTTCCAGACCCTGCTCTCCATGGGGCATCATCCTGCTTCCACTCTCTGGCGCTGTGTGTCCATGTGCTTCCTCCTTCGGGGCTTATCTGGCAACTCCTCCCTGAGCTGAGGGTCCAAGTGAATCCATCCCTCCTCTTCCTCTCCTGTGTTTTTCCTCTCTTACAGCAAGTGACATCCCAGACTGTGAAGACCCGACCGCCCTCCTTCGGCATGGGGACATTCCAGGGCACCCCGTCCTCCTTCAGCTCCATGACAGCGCCGGGATCGACGGCTTCTCCCACCACGGCGCCGTACCCGGCCCTGGCCAGCCGCGGCACAGGCTTCAGTGAGTGTGGCTTGGGGGGCAGCAGAATGCCCGGGAGGAAAGCTGGGAGCATCCAGCTGTGCTGGGATGTGCTCTCCGTTCTTTGTGGAGTTTGGGTGTGCCAAAATGTAGGGAGCAGAGCTGAATCCCTGCTGAACTGACACTGATGACCTTCAGTCATCCTTCAACCACAGAGCTGGACTTGATGGTCTTTGTGGATCCCCTCCAGCTTTGGGATTCCCAGCAGATGAATTTTGAACCATTTTAAGGCTGACTGGGAGGAAACAAACCGCTTTGGGAGTCCCTTTGTTCTATCCCATGGCAAACACCTGAATTCCTGTGGCAGGAATTCCTGGAGGGCAACTGTGCCCTGTCACCAGCAGTGGCACCACACAGAGCACTGTCCTTCCCAGTCCCATCAGAGCATTGGAGAAACCACATTCCCAAAGGAGGGATGATTCACTGCCTGTGTTCTCTGTCCAGCAGCTGCAGAGGCAGCGCAGACCCCGGCTCCGTTCCAGCCCCGCGCCGCCGATGCTGTGGGAATGTGGCCGCAGTGGCAGGGACAGCACCATGGCCCGGGATCCGGGGAGCAGCACGTGCAGCAGCCCCAGCCCAGCCAGCCTGAGGTCTTCCCAGTAAGATGGGGCTTTTTAACCTCCCAATCCAATGAGATCCACTGGTTTTTGAAGCACCCAGAGCTTGTCCCTCTGGCTCACATCAACTGGAGAGGTCCCAAACTCCTCAATAACCTGATGCAGCTGGAAGTGCAGAGGGCGGGACTGGCTTTGTGTCTTGGTCTGTCACAGGATCAGTGTGAAATTCCAGTTGGATTAACCCTTCTAGTTCTAATTAATAAAAAACAAAGCTACAGTCCAATGAAATTAAGATAATTCCTGAGAATTCATTATCGTCTCGCCCCAGCTTTCCCAGCATTTGGGGATTATGGCTTAAATTTGCTGCTCTCCTTAAATTTGCCTTGGACACAGACCCTGTGTTCCCTTGGGAAAGAGACCAGTTCGCTCCACGGTATCTATTCCAGTAAACCCATGACTAAATTGCTAACATGATCTTGGAAACATGGAATTGTTGTGGTTGGAAAAGCCTCTGAGATGGAGTCCAACCATTCCCCTGAATTTCTAATCTAAACCTCCCTGGTGCATACTGAGGCTGATATTCCACTCTGGATCCTAACTCTCTCCTTGCATCCTCACAGGACATGCTGACCATGCTGGGGGACCAAGGGGCCAACTACAACAACGAAGAATTCCCAGAGTTGAATATATTCCCTTCTTTTTCCGAATAAAACAAGCCTTAGGGGAAACAACATAAAGCTCTCTACAATATCCACGTGTAAAGGAAAACAGCCAAGTCTTTTTCTCCAGGAACTGCCCAAACACTTCCCACCTTCTGGAAGCAGAGCTCCGAGGAGGGATGGCCGTGGAGGAAGAGGTGGTTTGGACACCTCCTCCATGTGGGATTGTTCTGGAAGCTTCAGGACTTGAGTGCCACAAGGCCAAAGGCCCCGTGTTCCCAGAGCTGCTCCCAAGTGGATTTCTTTGGGAGGGATTCCTGTCTGGGTCACAGACAGCCCTTCCAAACTTTTAAGGTGGCTTTGACTGTTTTTGTTTCATTCTCTGCCGTGACTTTTTCTATAAAACACAAACTATTGGAATTTTTAAATACTGGAAGAAACTCTTCCAAGTGTTATCCCTGTAAACACAATCCTGGAGGATGCTTGAGTAAGAATCTCTGTCCTAAGCCAGTGTTTTCCTCTTTTTTGGAGGAATTTTGGCTGTTTTTGGAGGGTTGTTACGGCATCTCCAGTCCAGGGTGCTCCATGTGGAGATTCCCATGTTTGTTTGGAATCTTCTCTCTCCTGTGAACCGTGCAATGAAATCAGTGTGACCCATAACCCCCTTTACCCCGGGATAATTAGGGAGCCATAAAAGTATTGCCCATGTAGCTTTCTTCTGGATGAATCCATTTTCCAGCTGCCGGCTTCTCTGCTGCCACAAACTGAGGTTTCAGCAGGTTTTTTTGGGATAACTGCTCCATGTTCTCCATGGAATTTTATCATGTAGATGAGTTCCTTGTCCTCGTTTTGGAGCTGGATGTAGGAGAATCCCTGGATTTGATCTAGGAATTGCTGAGGAACTGTGTTTTCGCTACATTTGCTCACTCACTGTCTCCTTAAAGAAGAATTCCTTCCATGGGATGATCCTGTTGCCAAATCACAAACTGTAAGAGGAGACCTAGAAAAGTAGGGAACAGAATGAATTTTTTTTATATATATATATA
>VZRX01011626.1:0-18772 GCA_013398075.1 Notiomystis cincta | reverse complement strand
GGGACAGTGACTGAGGGGGGGTCACAGTGGGGGTGGCAGAGGTGACAGCTTGTGTATGGCAATGATTTGGGGTCGGTGACTGGGGGGGAGTAGATCGGTTTGGGTGAAGGGTGGGGGGCAGCAACTGGGGCCGAACGGGGAGGGAATGGGAGAGAGGCCTGGAGAGTCTGGGTTTGGATGTTGTCAGAGCTGGAGCAGTGAAACTGTTTTTAGGAGCATCCCTGCCACCTTCCCAGCACTGCAGGATCCCAGTGCTGGGTGTCACATGGGCCCTGGTGGCACTGCTGGGTCCTTGGGGTGACAGAGCCTGGTCCTGCTCTCCAGACACCTCACCCAGCCCCAGCCATTCCCTGTCCTTCCCCGAGCCTGGCTGTGTGAGCAGAGGCAAGGCTGGGGTTGGAAGCTCTTCCCAGGGAAGGGCAGAATCCGTGGTGTGAGAGGACACATCGTGGTGGCCCTGTGCTCCCCTCCACGTGCCTGGGGCTCTGGGCAGCCACTGGGTGACACGCTCAGCACGAGGGGTCTCCAGATCTCCATCTGTTGGCAGTGGAGGGTTGGATCAGATCCCTGGGGAATTCCATCCCGGGCTGTCCCTGCAGCTCATCCCTCTGTTTGCAGATCCCAGCCGAGGAGTCCGAGGATGAGCCGGTGGCCGGAGAGGAGCGAGCGGACACCCGGCTCAGCCAGCAGGACACGGCAGGAGGGAGCCAGCAGGGGAGCAAGGACCGGAGCAAGGAGGGGCCTGGGAGCGAGGAGGCGGCCGGGGACGGACAGGGAGAGGGGCAGGAGGCGGAGCAGCCCGACCGAGCGGTAACTGCCCCCAGGCATCCTGCACACACAGCCGGGAGCTCGCACCGGGGGAGGAGGAGCACTTCGGTGCTGAGGGGAGCTGTCTCTGGCATCCAGAGGGGTTTTCCAGCTGCAGAGAGGAGACACCCAAGGAAGGTGTTGTGCTGTGTCCACATGAGCACCGAGGGGGAGTGGTCTCAAGGAGACGTTTGTTTTGGAACAGGGGATGTGAGGACTCCAAGCAGTGTCAGCTGAACACTGAACCTGTTCTTACCTCTAGGGATTTGTTGTCAGTTGATATCAAGATTCCTCCTGTGGTCTATATCAGCCCAGAAGTGTCTCCTTGCAGGATTTTGTAAGGAAAAGGGCATTTAATGAACAATTTTCCATGGCAAGTCCAGCCCAGGTCTCCCTGGAGAAGAGGGTTGGGGGAGCACAGGGGTTTGGGCCTCAGTCTCACCTGTTTGCTGTGCATTTGGGGTGTGTGTCCCTGGGGTTTGGGTGGCAGAGGAGCAAAGTCCACTGTCTGTGTGCCTTCCAGCTGTGCTGGTGGTCTCTGCCAGCCCAGGGGCTGTGAGTGCTCAGGATAGTGCGTCCCTGTGTGAGCAGTGGCTCCAGGGGCCCTGACCTGGTAAGTTTGCTGTGCCAGCACTGCAGGACACACCTGTGGCTGCTCCCAGAACTCCAGGTAGGACATGGGAGCCCTGGGCAGGCAGCTGCTGCTCTTGGGCAGAGCCAGGACAGGGCTTGCAGCATCCTGATCTAGTGGAAGGTGTCCCTGCCTATGACAGGGAGGAGGAACTGGGTAAACTTTGAGGTCCCTTCAACCCCAAACCATTCCAGGATGCTGTGATTCCCTGCTGCTATATCCTGGAAATGTGCTTCCCAGTGTGCACCCCCAGGGAGGAGCCAGCTGTGCCACTCAGCTTAGGGAATGTGGCCCGGAGCATCCTGAGCTGGAGCAGTTGCATCTGCAGGGAGAGGTGCTCTGGCACTGGGACCTTTGTCAGGTGTTGGTTTCTGTGCAAATGGGAGTGAAGGTCAGAACTGTCCTGCTCCCCAGAAAAGCAGAAATGCAGCTTATCCTGGAGACTGAAAGGGGCTGAAGGGTTTCCTCCACACCTGGCACAGCTAAACTTGTTTCTCTCCTGATTTCATAGCCTCAGACGTGGATCTGAAAGTCAGCTGAGCTTTAACCCTTTGTGAATCCTTGGGGCTTTCCTCCATTTCCTCCTTGTGTCTTGATTTCCACCCTCTGACAAACGCTGAAGGGTGAATTTTTGGTTTCATTTGAGGACCCTCAGTGTGCTGATCCCTGTGGGAAATGCTCTTCTTTCTGTGGAGCTCACAGGAATGCTGACAGCTCTTCCCTTTGTCTTTGCAGCTGGCATCGAGTAACAAGCCACGGAAGAAAAAGAAGAAAAGGAAAACCAAGAAAAATTCAGCAGGAGAGACTGTGGTAGGTCTGTGTGTGCTCTGAGTCAGGGACCAGGCTGATTTCTCCAGTGGGGTTGGCAAAGTGGGAATTCCAGGGTGATTGTAGGAGACATTTGAGGCAAAAAAGCTATTTCGGAATTTAAATTTAAAGAAGCCTTTTTAGAATCATGGAATCCTGGAATGGTTTAGGTTGGAAGGGACCCTAAAGCTCATCTCATTCTATCCCCTGCCATGGGCAGGGAGACCTTCCATCAGACCAGGTTGCTCCAAGCCCTGTCCAACCTGTCCTGTCACTCTGTCCCCTGTCCAAAGCCCCTCTTCAGCTCTCTTGGAGCCCCTTTAGGTACTGAAAGGGGCTTTTAAGGTGTCTCCAGCCCTTGGAGCATCTCCATGGCCTTCTCTGGACACATTCCAGCAGCTCCACATCCTTCCAGGGCTGGGGATTCCAGAGCTGGAAGTAGCAGATAGAGAAATTCAATAAGAGAGAGGTTCAGGTGGGAGCTGGTTTTCTTGTGAGGTTTGAGTCTGAACTGTCCACAGAATTACAGAAGCCTGAGTTGGAAAAGACCTCCCAGATCAGGGAGTCCAACCTCCCTGTTCACTCCAGGGAGATTCTTTGCTCAGTATATCCTGAGGATTGTGGAGTGGATGGCTAAGCTGGGACAGCAGTGCCAGCACCCAGCTGGCCACCTCCTCCCTGGGAATTCCACTCAGGAGTGAGTTTCTGAGGTGGAGAACCCTCTTGAAGAGCCTGTTTCCTTTCCCAATCCAAGAATGTTGAGCAGCAGGGGGGCATGTGCCAGCTGGAGGCTGGGGGACACCCAGACCTGGGCAGTTCAGTTTGCCAACAAGGGATAATACAACCTCTGTTCCAGCACTTCATGCAGAGCACATTATCCCTTCCCTGTGTACACTCCACACACAGGGGCTAAATTTAGCTGGAAAAGGCAAGCTGGCAGTGCTGCTGGGGTGCCCTGAATGGAATTCTGTGTTCCACCCATGGACATCATGAGGAGGATGTGAAACAGGCACACAAAAATGTGTCACTTGTTGTTTGTGGGGGGAAAGTAGAGGGAAACCAGGGTTAAAGTGTTACACAACTGTTGGATGTGAGCAGCTGGATGGTTTCCTGGAGTGGTTGGAAAATGGGGAATGGGAGAGTTGGATTAAAGTCATGTGAATGTTTGAGACCTTGTCATGAGGCTCCCATCAGTAACTTGGTGTTTCTGTGGAAATTAGAGGGTGAAGGCTGGTTATTTAAATATTAAAAATGTCTTTGGACAAGGACCTGGAGTGCCTGGACAGGGGAAATGTCTTCCCACTATCAGAGAGCAGGGTTAGAGGGGATACTGGGAGGAAATGCTTCCCTGTGAGGGTGGAGAGGCCCTGGCACAGGGTGCCCAGAGCAGCTGTGGCTGCCCCTGGATCCCTGGCAGTGTCCACGATCAGATTGGATGGGGCTTGGAGTAACCTGGGACAGTGGAAGGTGTCCCTGCCTGTGGCAGGGGCTGGAACAGGATGAGCTTTAAGGTCCCTTCCAAGCCAAACCTTTCTGGGATTCTCTGAAGAGCCACTGCCCATCACTCAGGGATCGGGATGAGCCGGAGGCAGCTGGGTGTGACCTCTGCAGGCTGCTGTGATTCAGCCTGTAATAAATGCCTTGGCTTTGCCTCTCTCAAGGAAGACAACGACCTGGAAGACATCGAGAGCCTTTTGGAGAGGATCGAGGAGCCCGGGCTGGCCCCGCAGAGCCAGGGTGGGGTCATCGCCGACAGCCGGCCTCTGCTCTATGTGGAGCACAGGTACTGCTGCCTCCCACCTGGCCCTGCCCTTGCTGTGGCACGGTATCTGCTCCCCTGGCAAGGCAGCTGGGAGCCCCCAGTGTGATCCAGCCAGGAACTCTGCACCTGGACTGAAAGGTTGTGCACATCCCTGCTCCTAACTGCTCCTCTGGAAGCTGTGTTGGTTCTGATGGGGATTCTCAGCTGCCAGGCCTGCTTGCAGTGGTGGCAGGACCAGATTCCAGCCTCAGATCCTCTGTGGCAGAACCTCTGCAGAGGTGCCAATAGCCCTGGTGTGAAAAGCTTTACATGGGATTCGCTCTGGAGCCCAGGCTTCTGCCAGGAGCATCCCAGCTAAGGCTCCAGCTGCCCTGGAGAGGGCAGCAGCAGTATTCCCCAGCTCTGCAGCAGAGCAGGAAGAAAGCCTGCCTGGTGGAGCAGGCTTTCCCCTCCAGTTCTGGCTGGTTTCAGTCTCCTTTCTCTATGCTGTGTCTGATCAGTGGGGAGTGTGTGACAGTTTGGGGATTTTCCAGAGGCACTTTGGGGTGCTGGGCATTGATGGGGAGACTTGAGTGTGGCACTGTTTAACTGATGGAGATTTTCTTTCTTTTTTTCACCTTCTCAGAAACTTGAATCCAGAGAATGAGTTGAAGAGATACTTTGGGGCTCGTGCTGTGCTCGGGGACCAGAGGTTAGTCCAGGATTTGATATTAAACCCTTCCAAATCTGAGGAGGTGTGTCTGTCCTGCCCTTGGCAGGGCTCCTGGAGTCCCCAGTGCCACACCTGGGCAGGTAATCCCAGGCTCAGGGTGTGTTACTCATTTAATAATTGCTTATTGGGACAGAGGAATATTTTCTGCCATATGTACAAGCTGGGGAAAGACTTCTCCAGGCTTTTACTGGCATTTGCTTTTTCTTCTGCTCCTTTCCCCTCTCATTTACTTCCAAACCACCCTTCAAAGTCCTTTCACTCAAGTTCACAGATTTTGTTTGTTTCTCCACCATTTGTCCCTTGTTGCCATTCCAGAGCCTCTGGACAGAAAGTGGACCCTGAATACTTCCAGGGTGCCTCATGCACTTGCTTCCAGGGGCCCAGGGAACCTGTTGCTCCCTGGATGTGATGTCTCTGCATTTATCCACTGCACTGTGCTCACTGTCATCCACAAAATCCCCACTTCCATGAGCTGGCTGGAAAAACAGAAATGTTCTGAGCTTGGAGCAGTGCAGGTGGAAGGAGGGAGAGAGTCTGTGGGAGAGCATTTGGTGCTTGAGGAAGAAACTGCAGTCCCTTGGGATTGTCCTGTGCGGGACTAGGAGTTGGACTTGATAATCCATGTGGGTCTTTCACAACTCAGGATAGTCTATAATCCCTTTTTGAGGAGACATTACTCCCTCAGAGTAGCCTTGATCCCAAATTGCTGCTGAACCAATAAATTGTGCAGTTTTGAGTACAGCTTAAACTAATCCAGTTGACATCTGAAGGCCCTGCTGGGGAGAGACATGAGTCAGAGGGATGTGAGGCTCTCCTAATTGGACCTGGGAAGCTGTTTGAAGCACAGAGGCAGCTGAGAGTTTGGCAGGGATAGAACCAGGGAGCTTCCATCTGGAAGTGGAGATGCTGGAGGCACTGGCTGGCCTAGATGAGGCACGTAAGGCAGGGCCTGAGCACAGGTACAGTGTGTCTGGAAGGCAAACACTGAGCTCTGGGCACAGCTCTGTGTGGGGAAGAAACTGGATCTCCTTTTTCCCTTTGAGATGGCTGCAGCCCTCGCTGTCCTGCCAGTGCAGAGAAGCTGTGACCCGTGTGTTCCCCTCCCCAGGCCGAGGCAGAGGCAGCGGCAGTACGTCCGCAGCATGTGGCTCACAGCTCCCAAGAACACCTGGCCACGCTACAGCAAGACAGGTGAGGCTTTGGGGGCTGCCTCCTGCCCCCTCCTGCCCTCCTAACCCTTGGCCCACGTGACATGGATGCTGCTCAGGACATGGGATCTAAAAGGGAACTGCTCCTCAGATGGTGGAAATACACCTGCCTCAACAGAGAACTCTGTGGAGTTGCACCTAATGATTTGGGTTTGGTTTCCCCTCTTTTGGAGGTAGCAGGGCATAGGTTTTTCCCATCTTAGCTATGGAATTGCTGGATAATGAGAAGTATCCCTGGGGAGAGCGAGCAGCCTGGGCTTTCTGGGTGGATTTGGGACTTGGACTCATGAGAAGGGGGAAAAGAGTGAAATTCTCTGTGAGTTTCCAAAAACTCAGTGCTGTAAGTGAGCTTTCTGTGCTGTGAGAGAGCACAAGAGGCTCTCTTGGGGTACCCAGTATGCCCTGCCCCCTCCAGGTATCACCATGCAGCTGCTGGACACCCGGAGGGGGGTGCAGCACTTCACCTTCGAGCACCACCGTGAGTACCAGCAGGTCCAGTTCAAGTTCCTGGACGCTGTGGAGTCCATGGATCCCAACAACATCGTGGTACGTTGGCTTGGTCCTGCTGCTCCCTCTGTGTTCCTGCAGCCCCTTTCCCTGGGGAGGTGGGCTGGGGCAGTCCAGTGGCATTGTTTGGGTTGGAAAAGCCTCTAAGCCAGCTGTTCCCCCAGCACAGCCAGGGCTGCTCCTAACCCATGTCCCCAAGTGCCACATCCACAGGGCTTTTAAATCCCTCCAAGGATGGGGAATTCAGCACTGCTCTGGGCAGACTGGGCCAGGGCTGGACAACACTTCTGTGGAAGGAATTGTTCCAAGTATTCAACCTGAATCTCCTCTGCCACAGCTTGAAGCTGGTTCCTCTTTTCCTGTCCCTGTTCCCTGGGAGCAGAGCCTGATGCCCCACCCCAGCTGCTCCCTCCTGTCAGGGAGCTGTGGAGAGCCAGAAGGTCCCTCCTGAGCCTCCTTTTCTCCAGGCTGATGCCCTCCTCAGCTCCCTCAGCTATTCCTGGTGCTCCAGACCCTTTTCCAGGTCCATTGCCCTTCCCTGGACATGATATTTGTGTTGGGGTGAGGGGCCCAGAACTGACCCCAGGATTGGAAGTGCCCCAGCACAGGGGGCACTGCTCTGGTCCTGTGGCCACACCATTGCTGACATAGGCCAGGTGCCAGTGACCTTCCTGCCCTCTTGTACCTCCAGGTCCTTTTCCAGCCACTTTGCCCCCAGCCTGTAGCATTCATGGGGTTGGTGTGACCCACAAGCAGGACCCAGCACTTCACCCTGTTGACCCTCATCCCATTGGCCTCATCCCCTTGATCCATCCTGTCCAGATCCCTCTGCAGAACCTTGGATTATTTATTCCCAGTCTTGTTTGACCTGTTGGGACTTGTGTGGGCAGTAGAGTCCTGTGTCCCTCTGAGGGGGGCGAGGCAGCACTGAGTGCTGAGCTGTGCTGTCACCTTGTTCATAAGTGACCTCCTTGGTGCAGAGAAGGTCTGGTGGCCAAGCCTTGGTGGCTCAGCATGTGCCAGGTCACCTTCTGAGAGAGGAACCCACAAGAACTGTCTGTTGGGCTGGAAGGGTGAGAATAAAGCTCCCTTGTCTCAGCTCTTAGCTGGGAAAGGAGGAATATTGTATAAACCCATCATGAACTGGGAATTCAGACTAACAGCTGTTCTATTTATAAACTCCTGCAAGGATGAAAAATGTATCTTTTCTTGGTATTTCAGCAAAACAGGCTTTTGTGTTGGGGTCCTTCATGCGTGTCCGAGCTCATTAGGCTGTATGGTAACATTTATAGTTTGGAGTGATAAGCAACAGCAAAATTGCTCTGCAACCAACTAAACCATAACTGAGGGATGTTCCTCTAAAAGGTCTGGCCACATGAGCTGGGATACATGCCCTGGAGATGTTCCCCAAAGAGCCCATTGTCTGCTAAATAAAGTTTACTTCCTTCTGCTTTCCCACCCTCGGCTCAGGGCCTCAGGCTCTCTCCAGCTCAGCAGTTCTGCCTGGATTGAGGGATTTGGATTGAGTGAGCCAAGGTAATTCCTGTGAGTCCCTGTGAGTGTCCCAGGGACAGCTCAAGCTGGGTCCCAAACAGGACAGGCTTTCCATGGTATTTTAGTCTGGATGCCCTGACCTCCTCAGGGATTCTGGCTAAGTTTGAGGACATTCATATAGCTTAAAGTCTTCCCCTTTTCCATTAAGGGTAGAATCCAACAGATGGGTTTGCCCATACCAGACAGTTTGTCCATGGTCACCACAGTCCTGTCATAGCTGGAGCCCAGCTCTGCCATGTTGCTGTGGTTTCAGCACTTAAAACATTGCTTTTGGGGAGCTTCTTGTTCAGTGAGTGTTTCTTCTGCACTTGCTGGTAGACTAAAAGGGTCTTGGTGACCTTGGCTTTTTCCCATCACAGTGACCCTGAGTGCTCCATGTCCCCCCAAAAAGTGGACTAGGAGGGAGTTTAAGAGTTAAGGAAGAGGTTAAGCATGAGGCAAGTGGCTCCAGGCTGGGCTGGGCCACCCTGGAACATCCAGTCTTTGTGCTGTAGGTGGCCCACGGGTCCCCACCCTGCAGATGAAAAATTCTGGAGCTTTGGAAACTTTATTTTTTCCATTCTAGGATAAAAAAATAATCCCCAAACTAAACTGAGATTTGTAGTATCTTCAATATTTTTTACTGAACTGAGGTTTTAGGTACTTGGGAAAAGCAGCCTATTTATAATATAATTAGTGAATTGAGGAGTTTTTAGATTAAGCTTCTCCTCTGAGACCTGGAAGTAAATACTTATTTATTATTATCTGTTACCACTTCTGATTCCTGGATTTGTAATAGATGTGTCCAAATGTCCTCTCAGAATCCAGAGGATGCAAAACCCTGATGAAAGGCTCAGAACTGTTGAGGGATAGATAAAAAAACCCAAACTGTAACAGTGCCTACATCTTGTTCTCTCCTTTCCAAGGAAATGGAGGAGCTGGGAGAGATCTGAAGGAGGACAGTGAAGATGATCAAAGGCCTGTCAAGAGCTGGGAGGGAGCTGCCCAAGGGAGGCTGTCATTGAGGGCTCCCACCCTGCACGTGGTGGGAACAGAGCTCCCTGTGCCCTTCCAGCTTGGGGGTGGATCTGGCAGGGCAGGATTAAGGAAGCTCTTGTGTGTCACAGAGCTGGGTGCTGGCAGGTACCTGGGTCAGTGACACAGAATCTTTGCAATGCCCTTGTGCAGCTGCTGCTCCAGATGAACCCCTACCACGTGGACTCCCTCCTGCAGCTCAGTGACGTGTGCCGCATGCAGGAGGACCAGGAGATGGCCCGGGATCTCATAGGTAAGAGCGAGGTGAGGAGCAGATGTGTCGGTGTGAAATCCTTCCCTGTGGAGAGGCCCTGGCAAGGGCAGGGGAGGGCAGCAGCTTGGCTTTCCTGTGTGAACAGTTGGGGCAGAGGCAGCTGGACCAACCTCAATCCCAGAACGGTTCCTTTTCCCACCCCGAGTGTGATCTAATGTGGAAGCGCTCACTGCCCTGGCTCTTGTTGCCACCACGTTGTGTGAAGTCACTTTGTGGCTCGCTGGGCTGGGAGCGAGCTGGTTTCCTGTCCTTTGGGCTAAGCCAAGTGCTGGGCAGTGCTGTGCTGGGGTGCTGTCCCTGTGCTGTCCCTGACACTGTCCTTGCTGTCCCCAGAGCGGGCGCTCTACAGCCTGGAGTGCGCCTTCCACCCCGTGTTCAGCCTCACCAGCGGGACCTGCAGGCTCAACTACCGGCGCCCAGAGAACCGGTGAGCAGGGCTGGGGAGCAGCCTCAGCTGAGCTCCTGGCCCACCACATTCACCACTGCTGCTCATCCAGGGACACCTGAGTGTCCCTTTCTGTCTGGGGCTCCTGTGATGGTGCTCGAGCACAGGCAGCTCATCCTTGGGAGCTTCTGCACGAAGCATCCCTCTTCCCAAGGGATGTCTTCCTGGAGTAGGAACTGTCCCTCCCTGTCCTGTCCTTCCCATGCCATTAGTACCCCTTAGCCCAAAATGGTCACATTTCCAGCCATCACCCCCAGCACTCACACTCCTCCCAGCCCAGATCTTTATGTAACTCCAGCTCTGCAGCTGCTGGGAAAGGTGACTTTATTCTGGGAATTTTCCAGTCAGCTGACCCAAGCCATCTCTCCCAAACTGCTGTACCTGGAGGGTGCTCACATTTCAGTCCCTCTGGCTGACACGCTTTGTGCCATCAGTGACCTGTATCACCAGTTCAGGTGTTGGGCCTCCCCGCTCTGTGTCACCGTCCCCACACCACTGGGACAAGGTGGAATGTGGACTTGGGAGATTTGCTTCTCTTGGTCCCAGTCTCCAGAGCAGATCATGAGTTTTCTGTCCCTGTTCTTGCACAAAAAAACAACAAAAGCAAGAGATGGGAGCATGGGACATCTGTGGCACCCCATGCCACACCAGGATGTGATGCTTGGGGGTGAGGAGCTGGTGGTGTCTGTGGCACAAAATGCTTCTTTCCACATCTGGCCTCAAGTGCTGCTGCTGTTCCCCATGCAGGGCTTTCTTCCTGGCTCTCTTCAAGCACCTGATGTTCCTGGAGAAGAGGGGCTGTCCTCGCACAGCCCTGGAGTTCTGCAAGCTCATCCTGAGGTAGGTGCCTCCACCGAGGGAGAGTGTCTGGGTTTGGGGGGATGGTCACTCCAGAGGGGTTCTGCTGCTCCTGGGCTTGGTATGGGCTCATTCCCACCCCTTAGAGCTGCACAGGTCTGTGCTGGGGACATGCTGGTGCCCTTGGAGAGGTGATGGGTGAGGAGGGGCCCTGGGTGGCCTGTGACTCCTGAGCTTGGAGGCTCAGCAGAGCAAAGTGTGACAGTGGCTTCAGCCCACTCAGTTTCTGGCCACTGATCCTCCTCCTGGGTGGTGGCAGGGGATTGTCCCCTCTACAGGGACACAGAGCACCACTCTGTCATCCCTCTGGCCATGTAGGAGCGACCATGTTCCCGTTCTCTCCACTTGCTGAGTCACTGGATGTCACTGGGAGAGGCTGCTTGACTCAGAAATCAGGGCAGCTCTCTCAGCTGTTGTGACACTGAGTTTGTTTTCTCCCCCTGCTCCCAAGCCTTGATCCTGAGAATGACCCTCTCTGTGTGCTGCTGCTGATCGACTTCCTGTCCCTCCGGGCCAGGGAATACACCTTCCTGACCCGCCTCTTCCAGGAGTGGGAGGTGAGTGCCCAGCAGGTCAGGGCGTGGGGGCCTGGGGTGCTCCCCACCAGAGGAGCCCTCTGGGAGAGATCTCACAGCCCAGCTGGCATCCCACTGGCATTGGAATGATCCATAAAGGCTGGGCTGTTGGTTCCTGTAATCCTTAGATCCTGCAAACAGTTGTAAGAACTCAAAATTGCTCATTCAGCTGTGGGGGCACTGAGCCAGTGGCTGGGAACTCACGTAACCCCAGCAGGCAGAGAGAGCCCCAGCCCCGCAGAGCCCAGCCCTGCTGCACAGCGTCATTTCTCGGTAACTCTCTCCCTGGTCCTGCAGAGTCACCGGAATCTGTCCCAGCTGCCCAATTTTGCCTTCTCGGTGCCACTGGCCTATTTCTTCCTGAGCCAGCAGGAAGAGCGGCCGGAGCTGGAGCGGAGCCAGGCCCGGGAGCGAGCGGCCCGGCTGGTGCAGCTCGCGCTCATCATGTTCCCGAGCGGTGAGTGCTCCCCCGCCAGGGCCGGCTCTGTCACCCTCCCTCGGGAGAGCCGGGGCTGCATTCCCGGCAGGAATTCGCCAGGGGCCTTTGTGCAGGGAGCCCTGAGTCAGAGAGGACGCGGTCGGGCAGAGCGGCGGTGCCTGTGCCCAGCATGGTGGGGAGGTCCACCTTGGGGGCCGTTCTGGGCCCCTCACCCCACCACAGACACCGAGGGGCTGGAGCAGCTGAGGGAGCTGGGGGGCTCAGCCTGGAGAAAAGGAGGCTCAAGGGGACCTTCTGGCTCTGCACAACTCCCTCACAGGAGGATACAGCCATGGGGGGGGGGTGTGTGTCAAGCTCTGCTCCCAGGGAGCAGGGGACAGGAGAAGAGCAAATGGCCTCAAGGTTGGATATTGGGAACAGTTCCTTCCCCAAAAGGGTTGTCCAGCCCTGGCCCAGTCTGCCCAGGGCAGTGGTGGAGTCCCCAACCCTGGAGGGATTTAAAAGCCACGTCGATGTGGCACTTGGGGACATGGGTTAGGGGTGGCCTTGGCAGTGCTGAGGGAATGGTTGGGCTCAATGATCTTAGAAACTTTTCCAAAGTTACAGTTCTGTGATTCCATGATTCTGTCCTTCCTCCCCAGAGCAGCCAGTGTTCCTCCACCAGCAGTGGTCAGGGGTGAGCAGGCTGGGGGAGGGTGAGAGCTGGAATCTCGGAGCAGGGAGATGTCTCACCTCCTCGGGGCTGCCCCGAGCAAGGACAAGCCAGTCTCCTTGGCTCTCCCCCTGAGGCACAGCTCTGTTTTGGATGTGCCCTCCCCATGGGTGCCCATCACTCTCCCTTTCATCCTCTGGGTGCTGCTGTCCATGAAAGGAGCACACAGCCCTCAGGCCCAGGAGAGGGTGTGTGCAGCAGGAAGAACCAGCTCTCCCAACAGGGATTCAGTTTGTGGGGGCTGGAAACATCTTTTAGGCTGCTCATTGGGGTGACTGAAATAACACCACTGTGAGCACAGGGACCAGCAGTGTCCTCAGCCCCTCCTTGTGTCCTTGTGAGTGCCCCGAGGAGGGGAGTGACTCTGCAGGGGTGACCCCACCCCACTCTGCCCCTCACCCACAGGTCCAGACGAGTTCTCTGCCTTTGTCTTGCAGTTCTGATGCCGCTGCTGGATCACTGCAGCGTGCAGCCCGATGCCAGGGTCAGCTCCCACCCCTTCTTTGGGCTGAATGCCCAGATCAGGTAAGGCCTAGAGATGTTCTCAGCAAAGGGAAGGGATCGATTTTGCCGGCGGCGGGGATCTTGCGTGCTCAGACAGCTAATGGAGGAGCTTGGTTGGGTTCCCTGAGTAGGTTCATTTGATAATGCCTCATTTGGTAATCCCTTTGATAATGGATTTCCATAATGGCCTCTGGATCAGGCTGACAGACCCATCTCACCTCAAGGTGGACAGGTCAGAAGTTCAGCCCAGAGCTTGTTGGTGTGTGCAGGGAGAGAGAGCGATGCGTGTGTCCTCGCAGGGCAGGCTGTCTCCAACCAGTCTGCGTTCCCTTGACATGTGGTCTTCCTCAGCCTGCGAAGGCTCTGCCTCGGGCCAGGGCAGTGTTCCCTCATTTCATGCCTCTACTTAGCCTAAAAGTAGATGGAGGCAGAAGATGTGGTGGAGGTGGATGGCAGTAGCCAGGCAGGAGCCTGCGAATCCTCTCATGTTCCCACGCCGAAGCCCAGCGCAGAGCTGGGCCCTCACCACCTCGTGAGGAGCAGGAGGAGGAGGAGGGTGCCGTGAGTAACAGCCCTCTCCCATAGCCAGTCGCCCGCCCTGAACCAGCTGACCTCCCTGTACGTGGGCAGGACACACACCCTCTGGAAGGACCCTGCTGTCATGGCCTGGCTGGAGCCCCACGTCCACGAGGTGCTGCGCATGGTGGAGGCCCGGGACGCCCTGGTGCAGGAGGCTGAGCACAAGTGAGCACAGAAGGTGGAGGGCAGGGCTCCAGTGGCACAGAGGCAGCAGCAGTTCCAGTGTCTGGGACAGGGCTCAGAGCCCCACAACTGCTGGTCTGATGCCATCCGCATGGGGCCAGGAAGGCGGTGGCTCTTCCATGCTTTTCTCAAATGGGGACGTGGAGCTGTACCTGCACTGCATATCCTGCACTGCCTTCCTCAGGCTTAGCTGTCACCTGTACCCTGGAAACATCCTGGAGAGGGTGGAGGGGTGGCCTGGAAGGGCAGGTGAGAGCTCGGAAACACTTGCCAGTGCTGAGAAACAGGAGAGAGCCATCAGGTGTCCTAAACCAAGGTCAATCTGCTCGTTCCCGAGCTCTGCTCTTTCTCCAGAGCTCAGCAGCTGCCACCCGCCTTTGGCTCGCCCTAGGCCAGCTCCATCCAATATAGCCTGTCCCCCAGAGCCAGGGAAGCTGCTGACACTGCGCCTGGAGCAGCAGAAATGGGAATGTGCCTGCTCAGGGTGCGCCGCTCTGTCCCCTCCTCAGGAGGAAGATCCGGTACCAGAGCGCTCCCAGGAACATCTACCGGCACATCATCCTCTCGGAGATGAAGGAGGCCACGGCAGCCCTGCCTCTGGTGAGGGGCCTGATGGGGCACAGGGGCTGTGGCTGCATATGGTGTGGTGGCCCATCCTAACCCCTGTGACTCACGGCTTCTCTGAGCCCCCATGTTTGCCACTGCTGGATGCAGAGCCTTCATCCCTTCTTTTCTCCTTCATCCCTTTTCTTCTTCATCCCTCTTTTCTCCTCCCCTTGCAGGAGGTGACCTCACAGCCAGTGATGGGGTTTGACCCTCTCCCTCCTCTGGATTCCATTGTTTCCTACACCCGACCGGAAAGGTACCACCTGCACCGCTGGTGCCTGCGCTGGCACAACCGGCCCTGTTCCTGGCACACCCTCAGCCCCAGGCCAGGCTGCACACGGGTGCTCCGTGCTGACATCCTCCTTCATGGCAGAGGAAGAGCTGTGGTGCTCCTGGCAGGCAGAGCTACAGGCTGGACTGGTCCTGCTGCTTCCCGTAGTGGTCACCAGTGGCCATTCCCAGCCATAGGGCAAAAGCCAGGGAAAACCTAGGCCACAGCTGACTGAGAGGGTTTGGGGTAAATGGAAGTTTAAGTACAGCCAGTCCTGGTGTTGGGGTAATGCCAAGTGTGTGTTCTGCACCAGCCCACTCAGAGCAGAGCTGGTAGAATCATGGTTTGGGTTGTAAGGACGTTAAAGCTCATCTCATTCGACCCCTGCCATGGGCAGGGACACCTTCCGCTAGACCAAAGTGCTCCAAGCCCTTTCCAACCTGGCCTTGGTCATGCTCTTAGTGAATGGTTTGCTCAGAGTTGCCTGAATTCAGAATCCCTTTGGAACCCTCCAGTTCCCTCCCTCAGGGCTGGTTCCAGCAGTGCCATGGTTCTCCCAGCACCACCACATCCCACTGAGGAGTCACAAACTGAGCTCTCTGCTCACTGTGGTGCCACTTGTGTCTTCCAGGATGAGCCATCCCTCCAACGAAAGCACTTTATCCCTCTTCTTCCGCTCGCTGTTGCCAAATTTTAACTTGCAGGTGAGCGCAGGCTGGGACGTGGCTGCACCGTTCCCCCACGGTGCTCCCGTTCCAGGAGCTGCCGCTGGCAACAGCCTGGCGCTGATTTGGCACCAGGATCGTCCCTGTCCTGCCACCACAGCGCTGCTCTCTTGCAGGGGGACATCCGGCACGACGGGGACGACGAGGCGGGGGCAGCGCAGGACCTCAACCAGGGGGTGAACAGGCTGATGGCGGCCATGCGGGACATGCTGGCCAACATCCAGTTCCAGGAGCCCCCCCGCGAGGACAATCCCGAGGGCGACGGGGACTGGGATTGATGGAGCCCGGGGTGCCTCTCCCCAGACCCCCTGGCATCCAATAAAGTCACACAAACGGACTCGCTGTGGGATCGGGCTGCTGTGAGGAGGGGCTGGATGGTCTCTATCCAGGGAGGGGGCTGAGCCCACAGCGCCGGGCCCTGGCCAGGGCCCCTCTCCTAACGGGGGACAAGCACTGTCTGAGTGTGTCCGAGCTAATCGACAGCAGCTGTCCCTCGTCCCCACGGCAGCTTAGTCCCCTTCTGGCCTCCTCTACACAATTCCCATCCCATTCCCCTCCCTGTTCTTCTCCTGGCTCTTTTCCTTAATTCCCAGTGGGGTTTTACTGCTCTCTTCTTCAGCTCCTTTGTGCTTCCCGTAGCCTGGAGCTTCCTTCCCTGCACAAAATACTCTGCACCCTCACTACGCTGAACCTTCCAAAGGCCTGAGAGTCCCCCGTGCCACTAAAATTGTGCATGGAACAGCTTTTTCAGCCTTTTAATTATGTTTGGAGAAGAAATCTTTCCCCCTGTCTTTGTTTCTCCATCCTTTATTCCTTCACCTTCTAGAGCCAGGATCGAGGTAAGCCACAGTCAAACCTTAACTCATCCCTGTTCCCGTAAAGTTTTTTTCCCTTTTTTTGCTGAGTAATGGTGAATATATGGACTAATTCCCTGTTCCTGCTGTGTTGGCTCCCTGGGGGGTGTAGCTGAGGTGGGTTGGCTGGGTGTGCAGACCCTGAGTCTCCAGCCAGCCCACCCTGGTTCCGTTCCCCACTGGCACATCCGAATCTCATGGGATCCCATTCCCGTAATTCAGCACTGTGGCAGCCTGGGAATCCGAATCCCATGGGATCCCATCCCCGTAATTCAGCACTGTGGCAGCCTGGGACCCCATGCCCAGTGTGTGCAGCTGAGCCATTTTTGTCCATGCCAGAGGGAAGGGCTTCCCAGCGGAAGTGGGTAACCGTGGGATCAGCGTTTTCACGGAGCTGTGAATGGCTCTTTGGCAGCCGTGCGGCTCCAGGCATTCCATGGACCTAAGGCACATGATGGTCAGATGGGCCCTGTCCACCCCAGCCCGCTGGGATCCCTCCGGCGCTGGCTCTGCAGCATCCCATTTAATTGTGCCTTTGACGATTCCTATCGCATCCCATGCCTGCCCCGTTGTAAAACATCTTCTCTGGGGCCGTGGGGATGGGACCCCTCCCAGTCTCAGGGTGTGGGACAGCTTGGATCGTGCAGTGGGGAGGGTCCTACAGGGGTCCCCAAGGTGCACGGGTACTTCAAGGTGTGTGCATGACCCCCACAGCAGATGGGACCTCCAAGACACAAGTCCCACAGGGCACATTGACCCCCACAGGACACAGATGCCTGCAGGGCACATGGGACCCCTCAAGACATGCAGGCCCCCAGGGTTCAGGGTTCACCCCAGCAGATGCAGGACCTCAGGACACGTGGGGACTTCAAGGTGCACAGTCCCCCCAGGGCACAGAGGCCCCCTATGGCAATGCCCCCAAGGTGCATGACCCCAGGGGTGCATGGACCACCCCAGGGCATTTGAGACCCCTGGGAACATGGTGATCCCAAGCAATCAGGCTCCCCAGGGCCATCCTGGGGGTCTGTCAGCCCTGGCCTCGGCAGCGGCCCCCCTCACTGCCGAGGTGCCTCCCTCATGCAGGTGCCCACCCTCCTTGGAGGAGGAGCTGTGGGAGCCGGCTTTAAAGTGGGGCAGAGAAAGGGCCCTTTCTTCCCCAGCACTCTGGGCTGGCGGGCGTGGGACGCCGGGCAGCGCTGGTGCAGAAAGCGGCCGCCGCACCGGGGGGTCCCAGCGACACCCCCAGCACGTCCCACGCCTCCCGTCCCCAGTTCCTCGGCATCCCCTCGGCCTCGCCGCCGGGCGCCGCGGGAGCACTGGCGGGGCGCAACGAGGGCTCGGGGGCTGTGCGGGCGCCACGGGGGGCCCCGGGGCCGAGGAGGGGGCCATGTCGACGCTGGCCCCCCTGCGTCTGCTGCGCGAGCCCTGGAATGCCAGCGAGGGCAACCAGAGCAATGCCACGGTCGGGGCCAGCGGTGGCTGGTGCCAGGGGCTGGACATCCCCAACGAGCTGTTCCTGGCACTGGGGCTGGTGAGCCTGGTGGAGAACCTGCTGGTGGTGGCCGCCATCCTGAAGAACAGGAACCTGCACTCGCCCACCTACTACTTCATCTGCTGCCTGGCGGTGTCCGACATGCTGGTGAGCATCAGCAACCTGGCGGAGATGCTCTTCATGCTGCTGCTGGAGCACGGCGTGCTGGTGATGCGCCCCAGCATCGTCCGCCACATGGACAGCGTCATCGACATGCTCATCTGCAGCTCCGTCGTGTCTTCCCTCTCCTTCCTGGGGGTCATCGCCGTTGACCGCTACATCACCATCTTCTACGCCCTGCGCTACCACAGCATCATGACGCTGCAGCGGGCAGTGGTCACCATGGCCAGCATCTGGCTGGCCAGCACCGTCTCCAGCACCGTCCTGATCACCTACTACCGCAGCAACACCATCCTCCTCTGCCTCATCGGCTTCTTCCTCTTCATGCTGGTCCTCATGTTGGTGCTCTACATCCACATGTTCGCCCTGGCCCGCCACCACCTCCACAGCATCTCCAGCCAGCAGAAGCCGCCCACCGCCCACCGTGGTGGCAGCCTGAAGGGTGCCATCACACTCACCATCCTCCTGGGCGTCTTCTTTATCTGCTGGGGGCCCTTCTTCTTCCACCTCATCCTCATCGTCACCTGTCCCACCAACCCCTTCTGCACCTGCTTCTTCAGCTACTTCAACCTCTTCCTCATCCTCATCATCTGTAACTCGGTGATTGACCCCCTCATCTACGCCTTCCGGAGCCAGGAGCTCTGGCGGACGCTGCGGGAGGTGGTGACGTGCTCCTGGTAGGCAGGGGGACACGGTACCGGCACAGCCACCCCCGCCCCGAAACGGACACTGGATGGACTGACAGATGGACTGGACGAGCCGCGGGGTGCCCAGTCCGGGCGAGGGGCTCACGGTTCCCAATAAAGGCTCTTTGCAGTGACGCTGTGGCTGGCATCGGGCAGCCCCGGGGGGAGAGGCCCCTCCCGGTCCCGCCGGTCGGGCAAGGGTCACTTGCTCTCAGTGGGTACCGGCGGGCGCCGAGAGGGACCGGCGGGCCGGCGGGAGGCTGGACCCCACGCGGGGGGCGGCCCCGGCCGCCCCCGGACAAAGGGTCCATCACCGTCGCCTTTGTTCTCGGGCCGCGCCCGCCGCCGCCCACCCCGGCACTGGTACCGGCACCGTCCCGGGTCCCGCGGAGACGACCGGCGACCGGG
>VZRX01011625.1:15446-36165 GCA_013398075.1 Notiomystis cincta | reverse complement strand
GAGGGTCTGGGGAGGACCCACCTGTTTCTTCACTGCTATTTGCTAAAAGAAGGTGCCTGTCCCTCTCTGCCATTGTGGTCAGGGATGATGTGGCTGCCCTAGTGCCACGTGCTGTGGGATCCTGGCCAGAGAGTCAGGTGGGTGTCCCACATATCCATGGGTGCAAGCTCAGCCAGCCTGCTCACCCTCCTCCTGGGCAAAGCTGCCCTTTGCTTTGTGCCAGGAAGCACTGGAGTAATTAAATATTATTTGGGCTGGTTTCTTAGTCCTTGGTGGGATTTATTTGGCTTAGTGGACCCTGGAAGTCCCTGCGTTCTCCTCTTGCTGGTATCAACATTATAAATGTGTTTATAGCAAGGACTATCCAGGGGAGAGGGAAGCCAAACCTGCAGCCCTTGAGCTGACTGAGGGTGAGGAAGCAGGTTTAGCTTCATGTAGGATTTGTGCTGAAAATTTGTGTTAGGAAAGCACCTGGTGCCAGCCAAAACAGATGGTCTCAGCTGCCTGGCCAACTCAGTCTGCCCCACGTCCTCATCCTGTGGCTGCCCTTTCAAGCCCAGGATTTTGGTCAGTCAGGAACAGTGGCCACCCCTCTAGAGGTCCCAGTTCACCAGCCAAGCTCCCTTCAGAGCAACAGAAAGACTCTTTTAAAAAAGTCAAACCAAGTTTATTTTCACAAGAGAGTATCTCCAGTAATATTTTATTCATGGCTTCCAGCTCACACAGTTCCACTGCTTGAGATTCTCTGCGTTAGTATCAATGCCAGGGAGGGGGACTGAACAGATTCCATCTGGGACACGTGGGATTAGCTCTTTTCCAGGGGACACCTCTCCAGAAGAAGTGGCTATGCCGCCCTGTTCCCATGCTTGTGGTGCTATTTTGGTACCTTCCAAGCAATCTGCAGGCAGGAGCCCTGCCCCTGAGCAAGCAGCTGGAGGATAATAATGCAGCTCAGAGGACCAAGCTGTAGTCTTGCACAGCAAGTCACCAGGACTGCTGAAGAGCCAGATTTATGGAGAGAGGGCTGCATTCCTTCGCCGCTTGGAACTGCAGCATCCCCACCCACCAGCTGCGTCCCAGCCTCGCTGCAGCAACGCCCTGTCCCAGCAGAGGGGCCTGAAATGAGCTGCTTCATTCTGGGGACTCCCACGGCCCAGGCAGCTGGCTCTGCCTCTCCCTGTGCCTTTGCTCAGGGCGAAATTTGAGGGCTCCAATTTCTCTTTGCTCTCTCCCTCCCCCTTCATCTGAGAAGGTGTCCTCTGCTTGCCCTCGCTCCCCGGTGTCTCGGATCTCACGCGTCTCCCTGGCAGTGAGATGGTCGTGATAATGGCCTGAAATGTCCTTCCTGATGCAGCCCTGATCGTGTTACAGCTCCACTCGTGGTCTTGATCCTACTTACTTTGGGAATGGCAGCGGGATAGTCCCATCTGCTCCTAAGAAAGAGAATAATTAACAATTCCCTGTCCCTTGCCAAGGGCCAGAGCTCGGAAGCCGATGACTTCTCGCGTGTCTGTTGTCAGGTGACGGTGCCTGGGAGAGCCCAGAAGAATTAGAACCTGCTCCCTTTTGGCTCATGTCTCTTCCCTACCTGTCTCCACTTCGGGACAAGATTTTAGTCTGAATTACTGGCTCATCCTATGTAAATATCCAGGAGCCCTAAGCTTCCCCACCAGGGTTTGCATGTGAGGGAGTTCAGTTGATAAGGGATTATCAGATCAGAAAGAACCACCCTCTAACTCTGTTCCATGGGACAGGCTGGGAACTTGTCCAAAACAAAATGCACTTCCTGAGCAGGGGCCAACCAGCCAAATCTGATCCGCTCCCAGGGCTCTGAGTCCACAGGCTAAGCTTGCCCTTGGGTCTGGTTCTGAACCCAAACTTCAGAACTGGGCACAACAAAATTAAATCATGACCTCAGATCTGTCCCATTTATACCAAGGTATCTGCTCCCCTCCAGACCTGAGGACAGATCAGAAAAAAGCAACACACTGAAACACTTTACAGCTTGAGCCCATCTCCTGTAAAAAAAGAACAGAATTGAACACTGGGAACTGCTGTGCAGACTCATTTCCCTGGTTCTCTCACAGGTGAGAGGTGGGTTCCCTGGAAGCAGGTGGCTCCATGCTCCAATGCCTGAGGCATGAAGCAATTCCTGGAAGAATGCAGTTCTGGAAGCTGTAAGAGAAACACCCACTGAGTTGTTTAACAATGCCACGCTGTGTTTCTGGATCCTCAAACAAAAGGAGCGATGCCTCGGGGAGCTCCTCCGGTGGTTTTGCTGCTCTTTAAGGAAGGCAATAGACTGTATAGTTATCACCTGAAATGGGATCAAATCCCTCCCACCAAACTATACAACCTACTACCTCACCTCCACAGAGCAGAGCAGAACAGACAGGAACATGGCATGGATTTGCTTTCCTTGCACCACCTGCCCCCACAGCTGGTGTAGAAGTGGATGAGGAGACCTGAAGACCTGACTGTCTCCTTAGGAAAGACAGTAGATTGTATAGTTAGCTCAGAGGGAGGACCAGACTCCACAACTATTCAATCTACTACCTCAGCCTCAAGGACAGCTTGGGACCGTGGCAGCCTAAGGCACTGGGATGAGCCTTATCCAGGCACTGGGATGAGCCTTATCCTGGCATCAGCTGCTCCACAGGTCCTGCAAAGAGAAAGGCATGAAAAATCATCAGAATTCATGATGTCTGGGAAGAGGAGTCACATCCAACCTTGTCCTGGAGCTCCTTCTCCTTCTTCAAACCTCCTTCAGTCCACCTGGACTACACCTTGTGCTTGGCAGTCACTCTGTTTGCAGACTTCATGCACCCAAGGGTGCACAGAAGCAGCAGCCCTGCCCTTGGAACCCGGGGCTCCACATGGAGATAGCAGAGCTCTCGGGAAGCTGCAGCAGCGCCAAGCACACCCAGCCAGGCTGACCTCACCTCCTGAACACACAGCGTATCTAGAACAAACCTGCCAGACCAGATAAGAGAATCCATCAATTTAGCTGCTGTGCACTCCAGGGAATTGAGCAGATTAGAAATAACTGAGTACAAGGAAGCTTTTAGGCTGCAAATGTAATGGTATCGAGTACATCAAGGCAGATCTTATTTCCTAAACAAATGAGTGCAACATGCAGCCGTGCTGTCCCTCTAATGCTCCAGCCCAGCCAGGCAGTATTAGCATGGATCTGAGACAGACTGGCTTCCCCCCAAGCCTTTGGCTCACCTTCTGAGGCTTCTTCACTCTCTGTACACCCAAATACAAAGGCAAGGTATTAATCTGGTAGTTTGAAAGAAACGTGTGAGGCGCTTTTGCAAGGAGAGAGAATTCCCCATGGAGATTAAAGGAAGCCCTAACGAGGGAGCCAAGCCAAGCAGGCTGCCTGTGCAGCCCAGCACAGACCCCAAGGATAACTTCCCATGGGAGCTCAGCAGGAGATGTCCCCAGCTTCCACAGAGTGCTGTGCTGGGAGAGGAGGGGGGCTCAGGCAGAAGTCTCCAAGGGGATAAAAGCTGCCTAATGCTTTGTGCTTCTGCAGCCATCAGGCAACAGCCTAAATATTCCCAGAGCTCTGGTGAACTCCTGTAGCTGGAATCCTTGTGAGAGTTTAGGATGGCCTCGGGTCCAAGGGTATCTTTGCAGCGAGGTTTGGGAAGTGCCCTCTTCCAGAGCTCTCCACAGGCTCTCCTCACTGGCATTCAACACAGTCCAGGTAATTCTCTTAATTTCCTTTGACAAACTGATCCTTCACAGGGAATGACCCACTGTGCTGGACCATCTGGCCCAGGCCTCTCCTGGTGTGACAGTGTACGAACAACGTCAAAACCCCAACGTGGCGGGACTGGTTCCTACAGCACCGAAGTGCCCGGCCCATCCCCGGTGCCAAGTGCATCCCAAACAGCCTCCTGATGGGAAATGATATTTCTGCTGGTTTTATCTGCACAGAAAGTGATGCACATCCCTCCTCAGCACATGCAACAGCTGCCAGAGCTTTGGTGAGGTGACAGCCAGGCTCAGGGGTCCATCGGGTCTGTCACTGCTCAGCTCCTTGGGGACAGAAGGGTTAGTTTAGACTAAAATGTTTCAGCTTCCCAAAAATTAAACTTCTGCCACAACATCAAGCAGAAGGGTGGCAAGAAAGCCAACAGATGCCCTGGTCAGGAAGCACCCACCACTGGGAGGGTGGGTGGTCCAGATGATTCTTGGGAGATGCACAGAGGCAGAGGATGCTCATCTTCTCCAAAGAGACTTTTAGCAACTGACCCAGAGGAACAATTTTTCCTGTTTCCCAATCTGGTGGCTTATATTACTTTAAGCACATAAGCCAGATGTATCAGGCAGGCATTTCAAAGGTCACTCCTGACACCATTGCAGACAACAGGCATTTGGGCCAATCTCAAACTGTTGGTGGGCAATTACATTAAGTAACTCTGAGCTCACATAGATGTAATTATACATGGAGAGAGAGAGAAAAAAATCCCTTCTGACTTCTATAAGTAAACCTGAAAACAGAAGACTTAATTATAATAATTGTCTTAATGAGTATAGGTTTTGGGAATACCCAGCTGCTGACTCTGGAATCCTGATCTAGCAGGATCTGTGAAGAAAAGAGTCAAACAGGAGAATTTATGGATCAAGCAGGGGAATTTATGGATCAAACAGGGGAATTTTTTATGCCCAATAAGGATGACTAAGAGCATCCTACCCTTAGTATCCCTGTCACACTTGTTTGTCCTACACAAATTGCAATGACAGAAATTCCCTCTCCTCATGGCCCGAGGTCTAAACCAATCTAAACCAAGACAAAAGACAGGGAAGGAAGGAGATGTGCCCACATTTGCCTGAATGTGATGCAGCTATGCAAAATTCTGGATAAAACAGCCAAAAGGGTCTGTAGGAGTCAGAGACCCACACCAAAAACCTCTCACTGCCTTCTGGGATTAAACCCAGTTTTAGAAGATTTTTGGATACTTGATTGCCAAGAACGGGACCTCTTTGAAAAAGACCATTTTCTGTGCAGGCCTTAAAGGCAGTGGCTCTGTAATTTTCACTTTCCAGATTCATATGGATCCCTCAAAATTGGTCAAACTTGATTTCTGTGAAAACACTTGACTGGTTCCTGCAAGCCACTGCACAAAGGTCCCTGTGCCCAGAGTGTCACTACATGGTCCCACTGTCTACAGGTGCTTGGAGGGGTGAGGAAAATTGCCAGCTAAAGGGTGTGTTTTTTTCACAGCAAAATCCTCCAGGCTGGAATAAAAATGGCACTGCCAGTCCAGCTTTCAGACTTTTGGGTTCAAGAAGTGACCTAAACTCCTCCTCATTTATCAGGGCTCAGGGTGGTTTGTGATGACCCCAGCAGAAAACCCAAGATGATGCCCCTCAAATTTTGAAGCATCTTCACACCAGAGATTCCTGAGCACGGCCAAGTGTCTGTGACTAAAAGGAGCCCACCTCGGAGAGGAGCTGATCTGGTTTATTAAGGAGCACTGAATGAAATGGAGGAGGGGGAGGAGGAAACCATAAAACAACAAAGTCTCTGCTTTAAAAGCTGACACCGCTTTCAGCCTTTGTGAAGCCGCGGTCCTGTGTTGGTGCCAAAATGTGCTGGGGACAGGGAGGGCTTCTCACTGGGAAACCAGGACCCTGAGTCTCCACGAGGATTTTCAGCCTCCTGGAGCTGGGGCAGAACCAGCCCCGACTCCCTGGAACGGCGGCGTTGGCACAAAATGGCCGAGTGTGGCCATTTTGTTCCCTTGGCTTCATGTCCTTCCCACCTGGCTGGGATGGAAAAATAAAAACCAAACAGACCAAAAAATAATAATAAAAAAAATTAAAAATCAAACCCCAAATAAGCCAAAAGAAGCGTGGAAGATTTTTCAGTAACTCCCCAAAATTGTGGGGATCCACAGCGCTGATGGGAGCGGCTGATCCGGCCGGCAGCGAGGAACCCGCTCGCACAAAAAGCAGAAAACAGACCAAAAACCCATCTTGGACACACCCTGTGCCACGGGAAAGCAGTAAAAAAATGACATTTGCCAACCTAGCCATGAAGAAAAGTTGTTTATAACTTCTCCCAGGCCAGGCAAACCTCTCAGCAAAGCAAGGCCAACCGTCTTCCCAAACACCCCATCCTAAAGTCAATATTAAATATCACATTTTGAAGCAGTTAATCAAAGGTATCGTGCACAGGGAAAGAGAAATGGAAGTAAAAATATTTACAGTTCAATTCTGCAACAGCCCCTGTCTCTCAGCAATGCTTTTACTCCACACACTTTTAATTACATAGGGAGTATTTCACATCAACCTTGTCATGGCATTTATTATTAAACAATTAGCAGGTACCTTTATAAATAACTGCTCATCACTTAGGGGTTGTCTTGAGTCCTATCAGATGTTTCTAAACATCTGGATCATTATTAATGAATCTGATATTGTTATCTATAATGCAGGCACCTGTAACCTGCTTATTATATGACTTATCTTTTATCAACCCTTCCTAAATGCATTGTTAGAGGTGGCCACAAAGGTAATGGTTTTCCTAAATGTTTGTATTTTCCTTGTAAATTTCTATATAACTTACCCTCTCCTGAAGCAGAAAAAAAAATTTGAGAATTTTTGTCATAAAAGACAGGCGCTACTGATATTTCACAGAGTAATTTCACTAAACACTAAAAATAAGAGGCAAAAATATCCTTCAGGCTTATTTTTACCTGTTCTGTACTCGATTCTATGGGTTAACTCAAAAATCTACAGAAGATTTTTTTTCTATAATACTCCATAAAACTCTTCTATAAATACTGTTTTCCCCCTCAATGTTCATTTCATAAGCTGCTCATGAAAGGTGTGCAGGTAATGTCCACCTCTACTGTAGATTTGGACCAAAACATTAAATTTACACCGTGAGCACCCGCCCAGCGCCTGCCTGTGCAGCCCCGGCTCCGGGACCACCGTGGCCCTGCCATCTCTCTATTGTCTGTTTGCAAACAAGCCAAGGGGATATGGAGGCAAATCAAATACCTTTCTGTGCAAGAAAAGCCATTTCACCTCTTTCTGCTCTCCTTCCCAGCTCCGCTCTGGAAGTGTCTGCTTCTCTCCACATGTCTGGAAAGCCACGCAAGGAACGGCAGGATGATCATTCCGACACCTTATCAGAGCCTGATCCTCCCTGTGCCACAGGGCAGGGATCTGCTCCTCGGAGTGTCCACGAACAAAGCGACGTGGCTACTAAAGCCAAGACATCCAGGCTACTGAAGGAAATGCAGAATCACTTAAAAAAAAAAAAATCACTTTTATTTGGCGCATGTTCTGGTGTATTTGCCCTGCTTCTGTGCAAAATTTTACGGTAACGCCACCAAGTTGCTTTAAACTTTCAAGGCGTGTTCCGGTTGATGGTGTTTCTGTTGTGTATCACACCTTAACGTGTGCAGGATACACAGTAAACAGCTTGTGAGCACAGTACAGCTCCAGCCTTGGGAGAAAAGCAAGGGCTTAAAAAGCCAAGAATAGCTATTGCTTTAAATATTTAAATTAAGATGTTTTTATTCCTGAGATGAAAACTTTCAAGGCAAGAAGGCAATAAACAAAAAAAAAAATCCCTAAAAAAATATCCTCCGGATTATATCAGCTAAATCCAGGCAGTGCCAGCTCGGTGGAAAGGTCAGATCCCGTATGCACCAAAAACAAGAGGACACACAACAGGTTAAAACGCTACCGTCCGGCAATGACCGGCTCTGGTCATACCAAGCCGATGTGTAAAACCATCCGCCCGTCCAAAAACAAATTAAGACAACAGTGCTCTCTGGTACTTTATAAATCCAGAAGAAAGGAGGGCTGTTTTATTGAATATAGCGAACAAACCTTTCCGTCCGGCTATTCCGCGCAGCCCCGCGGCTCTGCGTGCACCGAGTAGCCCTTACGCTGCTCATACAAAAGCTCAGTTTGGCAATTCCAGGCATTTTCAGTGCTCAACATACGCCAAAACTACCCACTCTCTGCCTTTGGTCTCGTTCCAAAATGTCCTTTTTTTTTTTTTTTTTCTCTTTTTTTTTCCCTTTCTCTCTCTTGCTACAGCCGATGCCACGTAGAGACGGGAGAGTTGGGCTCGGACATGGCCGCAGCCTCCAAAAAAGAGCCAAGTCCCAGCGTCCCGGCTTCCCCCTTCCAGACGGGAAACAAAATGGCCATGGAGCAGCCATTTTGTTTGCTGCGGGATGGGAGGGAGAAGGGAAGGGAGGGGAGACGCAGGCCAGGCGGGAAGGATGAGGGGGGAGAGGGGAGGGCGTCGATTCGGCAGGAACCCAAAAAGCTCCGCAGCCATGCCCGGGCGCGTCCTCCTTCCTCCTGCCGGCCCCGTCCAGTCCCACAGCAGGACTGAGCCGGAGGGATGGACACAGGGTTGGTTTTCCAGCCCTCCCAAGCCGGTTGAGCTGAGTTGTCCGGCCTGACATGGGTTACGCTTCCCTGCCCGGGCCTGGCTGGCACCTCCATCCCGCTGCTGCTGGGCTCTGCGAGAGCTTCCGAAGGGAGCCGGGCAGGAGAGCGGAAACCAACCCAGCAACGTCAAAGTCCTGAACTTCCCCGGGCAGGAAACGGTGTAAATAACACCCGCGGGGAGGGGGAGAGGAACCCGGCCTTGGGGACAGCCTGGCCTCTACAACCCCGATCCCAACGGCACCACGGGAACGGCAGCCCCGGCTGTCCCTGCTCGCTCCCGTCAGGATGAGCCTGCCTGGGAAACAGAGGTGTCTCCAGCAGGACCCTGTGCCCACAGAAAGCCTCATGAGCTCCACAACTTTTATCTTCCTGCCCTTCCACGGAGCAGCACCACAGCTGCTCATCCAGGCAACATGCCCATGGCTTGAGCAACCAGAGACGCCTTTCACTGGACCCTCTACTCCTGAAAGCACAGGGCTGAAGTCCCAGTTAGCATCCAACAAGACACAGATGAATCCCACCCTCCACCACAGACGTTATGTTCCTCCAAATCCTGACCAAAACCAATGAGAGGTTTTTAGAGCAAGGCAAACACCTCACAAACCTGTTTGAGAGTACTCAGCATGGGAAGACCCTTAGGAGAATACAAATCAAATACCCCCTGGGCTTTCTGCTTCTGTAGGTGGGACAAGCTGTGAAAATCAGTATTCCCAGGATTTAGGACTGGTAAGATCTCCCCATTACAAGCCCTATCCCTTAAGGATGCAGGGAACTGGAAATGCCAAAACCCAGCACAGCTTTGAAGCTGTTACAGAACCTGTGGGAAAATCCTGTAAGGAAGGTTGTCAATAGGACGAGGCACTTTGTGCCATATTCACATGGGATAAATTTAAGCACAGGAGGCTGGACCTGCTCAGCTTGAGTTATTGGGGAGGGTAATTTCTCTGCAGAATAATTCAGAGCAGGAGCATAATGGCAACACCTTGAATTATCCTGTGAAAAAAGTTAAATCTTTAAGTTTTTTTTTAATAACCACTATTCCTCACTATCTGATCCTCACCAACTTCTGGCAAAGTAACCTAAGATCTCCAGGTGAAAATTGTAATGAATTTATTAGTAATTTGCTGTGATTAATTAGGCTTGTTAAAATGTCCCTGTAAATAAGCATCACCTGTGACAAACTCCACTGAGAGCCTGCTCAGGATATCCTGATTTCTGGTATGTGTTTGATGTGGAGCCATGTGACCCCCACAGGTAGATTTGTGCACTTTGTATTAACCTCAAAGTCTGGGAATTTTGAAGGTATTTGAGAGATCCAAGTCTGGTTTATTTTACCAGGCTTTGGGAAGACATGGCTCAAATGGAGAGAATAGTGCATTTCTTGTGTAATACTCTTCCAGGAAAACCAGCAAGACAGGTTGGAGAATGACAACAAAGGGCTCTGGAACAGGCCAAGAATGTCCACAAGCAGTTGCCAGGCTGAAACTAAGAATGAAAACCAATTTCGGCTGTTCTAGCACCAATACTCTGTTCTAGGAACCCCCCAACAACCAGAGGAACTCTGTTTTGACCCTCATTCCGTGTGAAAATGAACAGAGCAGGATGAAACACATTTATGAGACACATTTACAAGATGGGGTGTTTTGCCTTTCCCAATAACAGGACCCCTGCATCAGCAGCACCTTCCTGGTGGTCCTGAGATGGAGAAATGTGGAACTGGGGACATGCATGGGGCTGGGACTGCTGAATCTGTCAACAGCACAGCCAAAATTGCATGTAACCCTCAGCACTAGTTGGTTATTCAATAAATCTTGGTCAAATGGAGGTGCAGGGGGGGAAAGGTGGGAATACAGAAAATAAGCAAAGAGGGAGGCTTAGGGAGGGGAGAGTGTCTGACGTGTAACCAAGGGAATGAGGCCAGGAATGCACAGGTTTTGTGGACCTGGGAGGGAGCTGAGATGGTTTCTGTCAGGAGAGGGAGGTGTGAACATGATTAAAATGCTGGAGCTTCACAAAGAACAAGGGAGGATTTGCTAAACGGGGATGTTTTTGTAGCCTCCAACCTGGGCTGCTGCGGGCTCAGCAAGCTGGGGGCAGATCAAGCGTGGCCATGAAAGGAGTCCCTTCTACAGGACAGGCCTGGCTTTGGGGCCTTCTGCTTCCAGGTGCTGCTCTGTGACCCCAGCAGGCCCCTCATCCGAGGCACCCCTCGACCTTGCAGTGCTGAGGGGGCTGTGCCTGCCTGGGAGGGTGGGCAGCCAGCAGGCTGAGAACGCTCGTGGCCCCATAATCAAACCCGTGAGATCCTCTTCCTCAGGGATGTACCCCCGCACGCAGGAGTCGGCTCCCACTCCTCTGCACACACATCCTTGCTGCTGAGAATTGTCATTTGAGAGTAGGTAAAGCACAGAAGGCCTTCAGGCCAGAGCTGGGTGGAGAGAACAAGCCTCCCCTTTCTGTCTGGGACCAGGTGCTGTCATGGGTCTTGCAAGCCAAAGAACTCTACCCTTGTGCTTCAGATCAGGGCTTTCCCAACCACACTGCAAAGCTGTGGAAATCAGCTGCTCATCATCATGTGTTGGAATTGAAGGACTTCCTCAGCATCAAAGTTTCCCATCTGGCTGTTTGTCAGAATCTCTTCAGGTCTTACCCTTCTGCTCTGATCACAGCCCCGTGAGCCTGGACAAACACAGCCCCACTGTCATTCCTCGGGTGCCCTCTCCTCCCCACCCTGGCCATTTGCTCATGAAATTTCGTGTAGATGAAAATGTGAGTGAAAAGCCAATGTGGTGAGAAAAACTTTCCTTGATAATGAGGAGAAGTGGTTTTGGTTTTATTCCTTAGTTGGTGCATAGGGGTGAAGCAAATTGCCTCCTCTGAATATCTGGATGGATTCAGCTCTTCTCAGGTTTATCCAGTGGCACCTTCCCTCACTGGGCCTGAGCACTCTCTCAGGAATTTTTAGGACTCCTCTATTTCTGTCTTGGGGAAATTATGTGCATAAGGCAGCAGCAGCAACAACAAAATCATTTGGGATGAAAAAAATCAGACTTAACAACTGCATTGCTAAGCTCCAGGATCCAGTCTTAGTGAGTCACTTTGCCTCTGTTTGCTCCTTTGGGAGGCAGATATTCCCTACCTGGGATGCTGAGAAGGTTATTAGTTAATGTACTAATTAACCAAATGTGCCTTGAACAATGGAATTGCTTGAGGCAGTGGATCTCATGAAGGTCTAAGTCTAACTCTGGCTTTAACAAGACTGGGCTCCCAGTTCTTATCAGCTGGGACACCTTGCCCTCGGCCAGGGAGAGGAGAATTGAACTCCTATACATTATTCAGACTGTTGGCACAGCACTTCCCAAGCACAAAGGCCCGAGTCCATCCAAGCTCTTTCCTGCCTGATTCTCCCACTACGGGTGAAGATGGAGCTGCAGTTTCACAGGCAGAGCTCTGGGGCTCCAGACCCAGGAAACACAGAAAAACCCCGAGCCAGGGTTTTTGACAACATTGCTGATCTTTTTAATACATGCCCAGCAGTCTGTTCGTGACCCACACCCCACCCTGCTCTGGAGCTCTGCTCACACCCAGGGCAGCTTCTCTCTCTTCCAGCAGCTGGATGGTGGCAGAGAACTCTCTGCCCACTGAAGGGAGAGATGGCTTCGCTTTCCACATCCCTGGGACCCATCCCAGGCTGGATTTGGAGCTGCAGCTGCCACGAATCCTGCAAGCCAAACCAATTTAGACTTTGGCCAGTCCTGAGCTCATTCAAAAGCCATTTTGTGCAGCTTTATGTCTATTGAGGCAATGGAACAGGGAAGTCAAAACCCATAGTGGAGATTTTAACCTACTGAAAGGTTCCAGTAGAGGTACAACCACTGGAGCTGATGAAGGTTGTTTGCCCTGAATTCATGTTTGGTGTGAATACAACAATCCTGCTCAGCCCTGCACTGCACTGGGGTGCCAAAGTTACCCCTTAGGAGGGGCACTGTCCCCAGGCCTGGGGGGCTGGAGGAAGAGAAATTGTGACAGTTTAAATTACTTAGGGAACTGAGTCTGATTTCCAAACATGAAACTAAATTCTCCTTCCACACCAGCTCTGCAAGCTCTGAAACCCTGCAGGTTTAGCTGGTTCCTCCCCAGCTGGAACAGAAAATGCCAGGCAATGTCACAGCTATTTCTTCTATGTCACATTTATACAATGCAAAGACCGAATCGTAAGAAGCTGAAAATCATAATTAGGCAGGCAAGAACCTACAGTCTGAAAAATTCATCCCTCTTTAGTCTAGTCTGAGGCATGTATTGTATGAGACTTGTAAGAGCTGAGTTTTCAGAGCTGCATTTTAGAACTGAACTGCTTCTGAAAGCAGGGCCCCTAAAATAAGCAAGATTAGCAAATGTTCCCACCTCCAGCAGTTCTGACGATGACACCAACAGACAGATTTTCATCACCCTTTTGGCTGAGCCCTTCTGGAACTGTGGACATGTTTTCTACAGGCAGAATCCTTTCTAAAACTCCCCCTTTGCAACATAGAAACTGTACAGATTCCTAACTGCAGCCAAGTTTGACCACAGATCCAGCTCTCAGCCCTCGTTGTGGATGCAAAAGTGCTTTGGAGGAACAATATCAATATGGCTTTGCTAATTGATGGCCTTGTGTTGGCTTTGACCCATGGGTTGATTGACCATCCTCAACTGTCATTTCCTAAACCCATTTTTCTTCTGCTTGTTTATCTTCCCTGGCCTTGTTTGCACACAGACACCACCAAAAAATCCTCTGTCCAGGGAGGGAGATTGATCACTCCTATTTCAGTAGCAGCAGAGCACACAACAATGCAGGGCCTATGCAAACAAGTACTGATGTTTTCTTTTGCTTTTCATTTATCATTTATGGTAAATCAGAGCATTCCAAACCAAACAGAAATCAGAAGATTTAGGACCCAAAGAGCAGCCCAGAGCAATAGAACAGGGGCTGAAGACAGGCTGAATTCAGAAATGAAGCAACAAGTAGCCCTTGAAAGCAAATGAAATGTTTAACCTGTGCTACATTCCTGAGATTGTTCCTGCCTGTAATGACACTTTGGCACTGAGCAGAGGCAGGAGCTCGGGAGCTTGGATCCCTGAGCACCACACATGGGGGAGGACTGGGCTGGGCACGTGAACTCCCCAGGGCAGGGACCATCTTCATCTTTACATGGGCAGCACTTGGTGCGAAGGAGCCCCCAGGACACTCCAGTGACCACCAGTAAGAGCTGTTTCAGTGGAGCTCAGCACTGTTTGGGTGTACAGGACACCAGGACTGGGAATTGTAACCTGTAACCAGTTCTGTCCCAACTCTGTCACCAAGCTGGACCTTTCAGAAGGCCCTAAAGGACCATGCAAGCTGGAGCCACTGCACTACATAAAAACCACTGATGCACACACCAGCTCCTCTTCTGATTTCATTTGTAAATGAATTTGTAAACCAGGCCTGTTGTGTTTTTTGCATAGTTGGACAAAATTGCCAGGGAAAAGAAGCTGAAATGAACCCTCAGGACCCTGCACCAGCACCTATCAACTTCACCAGGGTTCTTATGGAGCTGGACTGGGAGCCCAGTCCCTCCCCCGAGCATGAGGGACCCCATGGGATGAACAAGGCTTTGAAGCCAGGCAGCCAAACATAATCCACCTTTACCTGCTGGTGGTAGAGCTGAGCCGGGATGAGCAGGCAGAGCCTGGAAAGCTGAACTTATCTGTGTGTCACAGCGATCCCTCTGAACTGCTCGGAGCCCTCTGGAGAAGGCGCCCGCCCTCCCCCGGAGCAGAGGCTGTCCCCGGGCTGGCTCCCGCTGTTCGCTGGCCCCGGGGCCGGGCTGCAGCTCCCCCAGGAGCGCCCCAGCCCGGCCGGCACTCAGAGCCAGCCTTGTTCTCGGCCTGCCCGCGGTGGCCGTGGCAGACAGGGATGGAAACGGTGCCCCCGAGGCATCTGCCTGCAATGGGGCGTGCGCGGCTGATGCGCAAGGATGAACAGATGGGCTGATTACACAGGGAGAAATGGACACTAATCGTACCCAGATTCACCAGCTGCAGGATCTCCTCCTGAGCCCAACGCTACAGGAAGCCCTTACCTGCTTCGTTATCCTGTGCCTGCTCATTAGCCCCTTTCCCCGCCCTGGGAACCGCACCTCCGCTAATCCCCTGGGCAGGGGAGGGCCCGCACTGCAAAGCCGAGATCCAGATGGGAGCTCCTGCCGTGCCTGGGCAGGGCTGGACCCAGCCCCAGGTCAGGGGCAGATCCTGCCTGGCAGCTCCAGCACTGCCAGGCTCCACCGGCTGAGCTCTCCCTGCTCTGCGAGTTTGTTACCAGGCTCTTCTCTTGCTGCTGCCCCTCTGGAGAGCCGGGAGGATTTCAGGGTTAGCAAGGTGAACAACAAGGACTGTTGGGGTTTGACACATCATTCACTGTGTGTCTCCTCACCTCTGCTGAGGGGCAGCCGCTCCTGGGGTGGAGTTTGGTGCTCCACCAGGGAGAGAAGGAGGTTCTGTGGGCTCAGAACAGCAGAAGCAATTTTCCAGCATGACTGGCCAGCCTGAACTGCAAGGTGATGTTGGAAAGCTCACCTGTATTCTTCTGCCTCGGAGACTGAAAGGTGCTGCCTGGATTTTGGGCTGTGCTGCCTTGGAGGAAGGAGCAAAGCCCTCCTGGATGCTTTTATCCATGGCCCTCTGCACTCATCCCAGCTCTCTTCAGAGGCACTGATGTGCTCCCAAGTCACAGCAGCTGGAGGGATGATCTCAGGCCCTCCCTGTGGGGCTGCTCAGCTCCAGGGGGCTGAGCCCAATCCTCCTCCCACAAACAGGAGCTCTGGGAGCAGATGTGCAGACACTGAAGCTGTTGATCACAGCATCAGCACCTGCCCTGACTTCTGGTGGTCTGTGTGAGGAGTTTCCTGCTCAGAAAGCTTTGTAAGCCAAGTTTTTGCTCCAAGTTGGGCTTTTGGGACCTTCTCTCCTTGCATGCCCAGGGTGCCTCCACTGCAGCCTGAGCTCATGTTTCTGTTGTCAAACTTGATGCAAGCAAATTAGGCTGCTCCCACCCTGCTGCCTGCTGCCATCCTTGTGCCTGCTGCCATCCTTGTGCCTGCTCCCATCCTTGTTCTTGCTCCCACCCTGCTGCCTGCTCCCCATCCACATTCACTCTGGCTCCACATGCCAGGGTACCACGTGCTGCCCCTGGACCTTCATTCCCCTCATCAGAGCCAATGTTCAGCACTGAGCAAACCAAGACTGAAGGACAGGAGAACCTGAACTCTTGGTGTTACTTCCAGAACCTCCTAGGCCTTGCAAAGCTGCTTCAGGTCTCCACACCTGGCACTAAAACATCAGCATGGAGTCCAAACCAGACCTGAAGATTGAGATGAAAGTGGCTGTGGCTGCCCTGCAGAGCCCTCAAGCTCAGGGGAAGAGGAAGAGGAGGAAGGAGAAAGGAGAAGGAAGGAGGAGGAGGAAGAAGCACAATGTTTGTCATGGTCTTGCAGATGAGGAGAAACCTCCTGGCCAGTCCTGCAGGAGCCTGGGATGCAGGGCCACCTCCCTTGGGCTGGGCCTCCCAAGCCCAGCAGGATTGTGATATGCTGGCAGCAAGCAGGGAACAGAAAAGCTCTGGTAGGGGAAAAGCCCTGGTGTGGGAATGAGCAGGAGGGGCTCACGTGAAGCCACCACCCCACAGACCTCCCAGAACAGGATGATATTTGGTTGCCATCACCTCAACAGCACAAACCCCACCTCTCTGACTCCACAGACCTCTCAGCATGTTGGTTGTGTCCTTTGCTGCACTACTTCTCTTACATCTCCTGTGGCCAGGACTATGTGGAGAGAGACCTCAGCACCTTAAACCCTGTGTGTCTCATGGGCTTTCCAGCTGCAGAGCCAGACAGCACAGCTCAGTGCCCATGAGCAGCCCCACAATAACAAACTGGTCACCTCCCAGCTGTGTCCTCCCAGACCTCACCTTTCACAGCAGCCAATTATCACCAAAGTTAAACAGTAGCTACGAGCAACTGCAACATAAAAAAACAGTACCACAGAAAAAAGACAGAGAGAAATTAGGGGCCCAGAGAGGTGGCAGAGAGAGAAAAACACTGCAGGGAGAAAAATTAAATGGTGTTGATTGTCCTGAGGCCCAGCTGAGGGGTGGTACAGAGGGTGAATCAGATGTGGCTGTGTTTGGACACCACACTCCCCATGGTGCAGCATCAGCTCTCCCTTGGATGGGCTTCTACAAGGATCAAAGTTGTACCCCCACATCCTTTGGAACAATTAGTGGGAAGGCTAAGGGTGGAGCCCACAGAGGTCAAATTGGTCTCACTGCCTTTTACCCCTCCTTTCCCCACCAGAAATGGTTCCTGGAGTGGTGAAGCTGCTAACGTGGATGGTCCAGCTTGGGGGAAGCTTTTCCCCTCGGGTCTGGCCTGTGGAGACACAGAGCTCAGCACTTCTGCAGCTGTAAATCAGGCAGTTCTCACCAATGTAACTTTTGCTCTGAGTTGTAGGGGATTAAAAAAAAAAAAAAAAAAAGGAAAAAAAAAAAAAGAAAAACAACCAAGACACTTTATATGGCCCTGCACAGACCTAGGGAGCCAACACACTGCACATCTCTTGGCGGTCGGGGTCAGGCGAAGGATGNAAAAAAGAGGAAAAAGAAAAAAGGAAATCACAATTCAAACTCTGACTTGGCCAAACTTGGTCCTTTTAAGGAAAGGAAATTTCCCAGAGCCACCCTCGACAAACCTGAGGGCCTGATCCTGCTGTGAGGAATGTCTGTGCAGATCCAGAGTGGCTCTGCTGCCTGCTGGGGGTTACAGCAGCTGAACGAGGCTCCAGTCTTGGAGCAAAGCTCCTGGTCTCCTGCCAGGAGATGGAGCAGAGCTCACACCAGAGCAGCCTGGGAGCAAACTGGGGATTCAGAGGCAATAAACAGCAGAAAGACCCGACTCCCCCTTTCAAGAATTCACCCTTTCTGCTGAGCCATGTTCTGGAAGCACAAGCCCTGTTTTGCTGTGAGCTGTGTGGAATAAAACAGCTGTGTCCCTTGGCTGGACGGCTCTTCCAGGGGTGCCAGATGTTTTGCTTAGGACACGTCAGAAGAGCCTTGCTTGAGTTCAAACTTTTTTTCTCTCAGGCTGCTTACAGGAGCTTCAGTAGATTTTTGGGGTTTTTTTTATACTTGCTCTCCACCAGATTTTCACAGGAAACTAATAGGGATTTGGAGCAAATTGGGAAAGGTCTGGTTTCACCCCAGCCCCTCTTTGTACAAATAATCTGCAAGGGAAAAGCTGGAATGATGAGTAAAACACTTGTGCTGCCTTTTCACTGGAATTAAGGGTCTGGATGTACCCTGCTGTGTCCATGCACTCTGCTGAAGAGACCATCCTGGCACATTTGAGGGGTCAGACCCCACTAATGCCTGACTGCCCCCAGCTCCCACAACACGGGAATTTCAGCTGCCAAACCAGCCGTGGGGGGTTGTGGAAACAACACAACAAGCAAGGTCCAGGACTGCACCCCAGCATCCCATTCACCAAACCAGCATGCACGAGGCCACACAGCTCCCTGCGGGGTCAGGATGCCCAGTTCAGCATCTCAGGGAGGCTGTCACCAAACTGGTGGGTGAGGCAGTTTTGGGAACATCCCCGGAGCACGGCTGATACAGCCGGGGCAGGCTGGTGGGTCACAGAGGCGAGGAAGGGCCGGGCCATTTGGGTGCTTTGTGGCCAGTTGGAAGGTTTCACTGTAGGGCCATGAAAAAGGGTTTTTTTCAGAGAAAGGAGGAGGAGCGGGGAGGCTGGGCAGCGGGGAAGAGGAGGAAAAATTTGGTGAAGGAGGAGGGGTGGCTTTCATGGCTCTGAGCGCCTGCGGAGTGCGCGGCAGCCGGGAAGGAGGACCCTGCCCTGCAAACAAGCTGCTTTTGTTGTGTCCCAACCAGGCCTAAATTGAGTTTGACAGAAAGAGGGCAGATTCCCCCGCGCCGGGGCAAGCCCTGGGCTCGGGCAGGACCGGGCCGCCCTGCGGAGCTTCGGCCGTGCCAAACCTCGCCCGGTGCGAGGCGCGAACCTGCACGAGGCCGGAGGAGCCGCACGGCCTGGGAGGATCCCGAGCCTTCGCCGGGCTTCCTCTGGAAGCAGCCGGGAATGTCCCGAGCCTTCGCCGGGCTTCCTCTGGAAGCAGCCGGGAATGTCCCGAGCCTTCGCCGGGCTTCCTCTGGAAGCAGCCGGGAATGTCCCGAGCCTTCGCCGGGCTTCCTCTGGAAGCAGCCGGGAATGTCCCGAGCCTTCGCTGGGCTTCCTCCGGCAGCGCCCGGCCCGGCCCCGAGGCCGCCGAGGCTCCAGGAAAAGCCGCCTCCGGAGCGCCCCGTCCCGCCCTGCTGCCGGGCATCTGCCAGCCCTGTGCCCGCCCGGGCACGCCATGCCAGCCTGGGGAGCCAGCCAGCTTCTAAACAGTTAATGCTGACAAAACCAGGCGGCTTGAGTTCCCTCCTTCCCGGACCGCTCCTGGTGGAGCTCACCCCCTTCAAATGAAATAAAATTATCCTCTCGCTCTGACCTCGCCCCGCTGTCCGCCCCGCTGTCCGCTCGTCCTCCCTGTCCGTCCACCCGCTCTTGCCGTGCCCCCGCCCTGCGCTGGCGCGGCCGGCAGTGCCCGTGCCCCGCGTCTCCCACCACGTTTGCTCCGGCTGCCATGTTGAATGGCAAATCCGACATGATTCGACACATTTTCCCCCGTCCGTGGAGCTCGGTGGGGAACTAAAGAGGCGCCCAGGCCGCAACACCCAGCCCTGGGTGGCTCTTGGGGACGTCCCGGGTGGTGGGGCGAGGGCAGGGAGAGAAACACCCTCCAGTTCTGCTCCCAACGCTGCACGTAGGGACCTGCCTATCTGCTATACATCCCTCTCCAGGAGACCGATTAAAGTCGGGTGTTTTAGCACCAAGGGCCGGAGGACTCGGCGGGAAGGGATTTCGGGGAGAAGGCAGGATACAGCAACAACAAAGCAACGGAGCAACTGGAGGAACAAAACGTTATTTCAAATCAAAGGCAAAAAAACCCCAACCGCACGAACAAAAAAAAAAAGAAAAAAAAAAAGCCAACCAAAATTAAGAGTGAGGTTCGATTTCGTACCAAGGCAGCAAGAGAGACGCACCGTGGAAGAGAGTGGTTTTGTTGTTGAGTAGTGGCTGGATTTAGCTCCGCTTATCCGGACAATCATCGGGGAAGGATCCTTTTCCGAGAAAGGCCAGTTTGAGTGAGACAGCTTTTTTTTTTCCCTTCTCTCGCTCGCTCTCTCCCCTTTCCTTCTCCTCGCAGCTCAACGCCAAGAAATGGGCGGTGCCTGGATGCCAGGCTCCATCCGAACGAGACACCCAAGGCCAACGGAGGCTGGCACAAAGGCGAGCTGGCAGGAATTCCTGCACTCGGAGCCGCGCGCCTGCGGGACGAGCCCGCCGCCTCCCAAAAAACCAACCTCCGACACCGCCCGCTCCGGAAAGTTGCCCATCAGGCTCGAAAACGCCCCACGAGGCTCAAGCACAGGGCGAAAAAAAAGGACAAGGGGATAAAAATACCCCAAGACCCCTCTTTGCATCGACGCAGGTTAAACAAAAGGCCTAGGGAGGTGGATTGTTTTTTTCCATCCTCCCCATGCTCCTTTTCCCGCCTTCCCATCCCTCTCCTCCCTCCTCTTGTCCTCCATCGTTGTCTCCCTTGCCCGCCGCCCCGGCGTCCAGGCAGAAATGAGCCCTTGGCTCCCTCCTTTCTGGTTTTAGCACGACAGGAGGTGGCGGGTCCTTGAATAGGAACACACACACCCAACGCAAGAGGGACCCGATGGGGGAAGAAAAAAAAGAGGACAAAAAATATATATATACATACAAACAACAACCCACCCGCCATGGAGGACGGTTGGGAGCAGTTGCTGCCGAGGGTGGCAAATCGGGGGTGGTTTGGGTGCCAGGGGGTATTTTTGGCCTTATTTTGTTGCTGCCCGAGCACCTGGGTTGTGCCGATTGTAAAAGGGAGTCACGGCGGGTTGGGGAAGGGAGCGGAGGGGGGGGCAGCTGGGGTTGGTAGCGCTGCTGGGGAGATGCCAAAAAACCAAAACAAAACACGTTTTCATTTTGTCTGCACCAGCCTGGGCGCAGGCGAGCGCGGGAGAGAGGGAGGGAGAGGGAGGCGCACGCCAACAGAAAGCCGCCGTGCTCAGACGCGGGCCTGCGGCCACGTCCCCCCGCCGCCGCCCCAGGCACCGTTC